>CM042549.1:3710000-3872500 GCA_023630585.1 Cranoglanis bouderius
ACAAAATGATACACACTGTAATATCCAGAGCCACTACATCGAAGTGCCTCTTTAATTTAAGTTTAACGTACATCTACATTCTTAGAAAAAAATGGTTCTTCAAGGGTATCTTTAAGGGTTCATTGGATGATTTAGGGGACGTAGCTTCCTAAAAGGTTTCGAATTTGAAACACTGTTGTAGAGTTGTCTACATATAACCTTTAAGGGTTCCCCCTAGAGGGACAACCAATTTTCTAAGAGTGTATATTTTACCAAAAGGTCAAACTTGATGTATAAGTGGAAAAACAAACTCATACACACTGGGTTGCCAAGTTTTATTCCCAGTTAACAAACGCTCTGTTTTCTCAGAGGTCTGTTTTAAAAGCGTGTTGTTTTTACGTTTCAGGCTATGACCAATGCTGCAGTTTCTTTGGCGGACAGTTTTATCCTGTCACTCAGGAGTGAGACACAATCCGATCCAAGAGAGCCCAACACTGGTGTTCTGACAGTTGATTTGAACTCATGACCTCACACAGGATCAACATGGTGTAATATAGTGGCAGGATTGGATACCACTCTAAAAGAAACACCAGTGTGTATGTTAACAGGTGTAACAGGACATTAAAGCCTGACCATTTGGTTGGGTTATCATGTTACACAAGCGGTACAGCGAGCTAAGTTGACATTTCCTGTGCAATTACAGTGTACAAACATTGCTAAGAAGAAATTCCTAGCAGGCACAGAATTTTACCACACAAACGCCTAGCGTATGTCAGTGGATACGACAGATTTTTTTTTTTTTTTTTTCAGACGTGCATCAACTAACAGCAAGAAACCGCAAGCCAAAGTTCAATGTGAGAGCTCTTGAGAGATCGTCTAAATAGTTTAGATAGTTGTCATTTCATTTCAGTGAAATGAGACAGTTCATCAAAATACTTGTCTTTCACATCTGGCGTCCTTTCCCCTTCAGTGAGCTGGCTTTTCCTCTGCAGGTGAATTTGAATGCTGTTTAGTCTGCTTTAGCTGAAAAAGTAGAAAAAAATAGAGTAGTTTTCAGGTATCGCAAGGGGACAAACATTGTAAATGCTATGGCTAAACCATATATTGTGGCATCTCTGATTCTGTAACTTAAAGAGTGAGACTGTTACATGAGCTAAAACTGTAACTGAAGATGCTACTTACGCAGCGAAGGTATACTGTAGTTTTCAATTGTGTTCATTTGTGATTTCTGAAATTCACAAATTCAGGTTTAGTTTATTCGCAGATGCCAAACATCGGCATTAACCTCTGAGGCTGGAGTTATACTACAGTTTTAAGTACGAGTACATGTACGCAATGACCATCTACATTGGTGCAGCTGACATAGTTTCATCACTGTCAAAGCCACTTCAACCCCTGCCTTCTTTTGCAAAACCGGGGGAAAAGGAGGTCAAAAGAAGGTACGTCGATGCTGGTGAGCAATGAGTTCACGTTGACTTGCCCCCTAGTGGACAGAGCTTTTAATCCTCCAGCTGTAAGAACGGTATGCAGGTGAGTATGTGAGCAGTGTTGCTTGAGAAGCTACGCATGTGGTTTTGGATTCACTTATTCTGCTCGATCCTGGGCAGGGTCATTTGGGTTTAAATTTCTTATCTCGTTATAATCTGGAAATAAGTAGAATCCATTAATCTGAACCAAAAATCCTTTATTGGTCAGGGATTTAAAAAACAAACAAACAAAGAAAACCCATACACAGCTCTAATCTGGTGGTCCATTGGTTGTGTGTGTGTGTGTGTGATTTCAATCCCTCAGCAAGCAGCCTGAAGCTGTGAAAGCTTCAAAACTACATCAGCACATTTTGGTGACAGCAGCTTGGCCCGTGTTTTCTTTCTCTTTGTTTCTTTACCCAATCCTTCCCTTCCTAGTGTGTTACTTACTGCTCTTGGTTTTCACAAGTAGGGTATGGGCCCAAATCTGCAGGAAATCTGTGGTAATCCTCCAAATGTTGGAGCTTGCTCGATTTTGTGTTAATTTCTGCGAGCGCAAGATCCTGGAGGGACAGATTAGTAGCAACAATAATAGCATTAATAACAATCCGAGTAACAATAGTGGTAATTTAAAAATAATACATAACACAACAATAATCTTCTTTATCTAATATCTCTATTTATTTGTCCATTAAGCTCTATCACGCTCTCTGTCTATTTCTATTTTCTCTCTGTCTAATTCATACACATTACACCTCTCTAGTGTTTCCTATTTAACAGCTGAATCTCACATTAATGTCTTTATGGTTCACTTAGAATAATTACACACACACACACACACACACACACATGTTTGGGTCATTAAGTGAGGTTATGATTATTATTATTATTATTATTATTATTATCATTATCATCATCATCATCATCATCATCATCATCATTCACCAGTTAATCCTTTTTACAGGTGCACACTGAGGAAGTGGAAAACACACTCAGTCTTCTGCAAGTCATTAGCTTTTAGTTTGTGGGTTTCAAAATGAGAAACAGAGGCACAAGACACACACACAAATTCCTGCACCCAGATAACGACCTGTGGCACACACTGCTCTCTGCTCATGTGGGAAAATATTTGGACAAAGCTCATAATGACACTCTGTTGGCCTACACAAAACACACACACACACACACAGGTTACAATCATTTCAAAAATTTTTTCCGATCCACTGATCAAGACTCGGATGAGTTGTGTGTGTGTGTGTGTGTGTGTGTGTGTATTTGAGCGACTCGAGTCACTTTCTGACCGAGTTGATTCACTTAAACGAATCTTTCGGAGATTCATTCAGTTGCACAGCCGGTCACTGTCTAAGGCAGACAACAAACACGTAACATTCAGTGATCGTGTAATGAAATAAGAAGTGTGTGTTTAGTGTGTTGTGTCAGTGCGTGCTGGTTTATCAGGAGTGTTCTCGTACAACTGCTAATTAGCTAATTAAGCAATTCGCATGCAGCAATAACTGCCGCTTTTGTGCGCTTTAATGCAGTGTCTGTGTGCCAGGCATAACAGTAGTTGGGAAAACTTTAAAGAACATGTTGGAACGAATTCTGTAACAAACCCGATGTAAAAGTCGTGATTTAATATTTACATTATGAACACCTTTAATTATAAATGAAGAAATATTAATTTGGTTTTTAATTATTTATACTTTTACAGTAGCACCATGTGAAACAAATCACATTCACACAACTGTCTCGCCCTCCCTCGCACTTGCTCGTTATTTTCCTCTGTGTGTGTGTGTGTGTGTGTGTGTCTTAGGTCTGTGGGAGTTTCCTGAAGTAGCTCTGTGTGATTACCCTGACCTTCATGCTCTCTCGCCTGTAAAACTGAGGTCTTGGCGATTTAACAAAAGATGCTGCTCCACCTTTCCTTCTCTCTCTCTTTCTCACTCACACACAAAAACTCAATTGCTTCTACCTTCTGCACACACCCACACTCACACAAACATCCACACACCTAAAATATACTGTACTCGTATACATATATATACACTCAAGCAAAAAGAAATTTGCACACACAAACAATATAGTGCATGCATACCTACACAAACACAGTGTAATCAGTATATCTGTGGTCATTAGCACAATAGCAGGATGGGCACAATGGTCACTCTGACACATGATGCTTTGTTTTGGCTAGTTGTGGGTGCGGCTGGTAGTGGTGTGTGTGTGTGTGTGTGTGTGTGTGTGTGATTGGCAAATGCACAAAACTTAAAACAGCAAGAATGCTGCTAGCTAAAGACTGAGGTTAATGGTTTAGCTGGCTTGCACATCGCTAATAAAGCCAACAGGAATAACACCACTTTCCTCAGGTGCGTTTGTAAATTACTCCGGCCGAAATTCCGCCATGCTGAGAAACACTGATTACTGGTGACCTCAGACCTGTCGGTAAAGTCGTAAATGCCAGGAGTGAGTCGTTTATACGGCAGTCTCCTAAACATTGTGAGCACACGACCCCTAATAAACGCAGAAACGATCCAATTCTGAATGACAGCTGCCTTCTAAAGCTGGATACACGTTACAGCGTTTTTTTCCCCCTCAAACATTAGATTTTACATTATACTGAATCATATCACACATTTAATCACATTGAAAACTGATTCAAACTGACACATAGCGAGGCATATTAAACACTGACTTATTGAATTGAATCATTTGGATGATTGAATCAGAATGAATCAGTGATTCATAGTGAATCATATTCGGCATTTAATCATATTCGATACTGAATCATATTACACATTTAATCACATTGAAAACTGATTCAAACTGACGCATAGCGAGTCATATTAAACACTGACTTATTGAATTGAATCATTTGGATGATTGAATTAGAATGAATCAGTGATTCATAGTGAATCATATTCGGCATTTAATCATATTCAATACTGAATCATATTACACATTTAATCACATTGAAAACTGATTCAAACTGACGCATAGCGAGTCATATTAAACACTGACTTATTGAATTGAATCATTTGGATGATTGAATCAGAATGAATCAGTGATTCATAGTGAATCATATTCGGCATTTAATCATATTCAATACTGAATCATGAGTTATACTGAGTAATTGAATCAGTTATCTTCGAACTCTGTTTCCTGTGCTGATAATCAAACATAACCGTATCATCGGGGAATTCGTCAGAAGCTGGAAGAATACTACTCTAGGATCCACCTCTCTTTGATTTCATATTTCATTTTGTATACATCTAATCTAGTCGGTTGATTTTTGGTTAAAATGTCACCAAGTGTTTAGAACTGTGTGCTTACACTAGCATGTGTGGTGAAGGTGTGTTTATTTAAAGAGCCACTACTCTCTAAAAGGTCTTTAATTGTGCGTTTGAGTAAAGTGATCTTTAAGCGCAGCAGGTTGAGACCTGCACTCCCTCCCCTCCCTCAACGGAGCAGAAAGATGGAACGAGGCTCAGCCTAACCTCTGACACGCTGTTTGACACTCTGCGAGACACGGTGCCTACAGCTTACAGGCTCATCTAAACACTCTTGATGCATTCTTTCCCCCAGCGTTGACCCCTCACCTGCAGGCTAATCTGTTAGGAGAGGTCAGACAGAGACAAGCCTCAGCAACACACCTGCTTTACACACACACACACACACACACACACACAAACACAATTTGGCCTGAGCTACTCCTGAAAGGCATCACGAATGTGTGTGTACAGAACATGATTACCTGATGACAAAAGTAATGTATGAGAATGAATAATGAGTCGCTCCTATATACTCTAACAACTGGCTATTATCTACTGTGCAAGACCCACACACACGTTAAATCACCACATACAGATGGGGGACTTCTGCTTGACAATCCTGTCAACATGCTGCACACTGGATCACCTAAGAGCGTGTGCGCTCACATACACACACACCCCAACACTCCATTAAACAGGAGACCTCTGAACACCAGAGAACAATTTCCTGTATCAATCTTCCTGTAAGTAAGAGACAGAGCGATAGAGAAAGAGCCTGACAGAGAGAGAGAGAGACAGAGAGACAGAGTTAGAGTCAAGAGTGATGGAGAGAGACCGAGTGAGAGAGACAGATGGAGAAAGAGACTGCAAGATAGAGATGGACTGAAAGAGATAGATTGAGAGAGAAAGAGAAAAACACAGAGTGATAAATGAACAGAGTCAAAGATAGAAGCGATTTCGGGGCCGCCGGAGCAACGGGGGCGAGCGGGCATTTGACCCGGCACTTTTGAAACTACTGGGGCTGTGACCAGCACTTCAGGCAATAACAGACAGGTCTGACTCGGTTGAAAAACCAATCAAAGCTTCCATTTCAGCAGGAGGGGGTGGGACTTTTCTCCTAAAGGGGATCTCCCATGAGCGATAAAAGGTGCTTTGGAGCTCACTGGCGCGTGACAATCACGTGCTGACTCGGTATCGCTAACGTTTCAATATTTTAAGTGACATCTTCCGTATTCTGAATCGATTACAGGAACATTCCTCAAATGACAAAGTAAGTGAGGCTTGCTGGAAAAACGTTTAGCGAAACAGAGTTACTACAGTGACACGTGAACATGTCTTTGGATTTCAAAAACATTTTAAAATGAGTGCTATTTAACTTTGTAAACTATTTTTTTGTTGTTGTTGTTGCCGTTATTAGTTGCCTTAGGAATAAAATGCAAAATGAATCGCGTGGGGGTCGAGACGAACCACTCGGACGTTCATTAAAAGGTGTGTCGTGCCCCTGTTATCGTATTATAAATCGGACCCCGCCTGCATATAGCGTTAAAAGCAAAATACATAGTTAGTCTGTATGTTTGTATAGACAAAACGACAGATGTACCTGTTCTCTCAGACAAAAATCTGGGTGATTTGTACGAGAGAGAGAGAGAGAGAGCAAAGAGAAAAATGCAGAACAATAGAAAGAGAGAGACTAATAGAGTGATGGAAAGAACAAATGAGAGTGATAGAGAGGGTCTCAGAGTGAAAGACAGCGATAGAGAGACAGACAGACAGACAGAGCATGCACGAGAGAGAGCGAGAGAGAGAGAGAGAGATATGAAAAGCCAATGAAATTCAATAGAAATGAATTTGAAACTTGAAAATTAAACTTTGTCCCGTTTTCAGAATAGAAAGTAAAGTGCATACCTACAGGGACAACAACATAAGGAGACAGGGACACATCAGTGAGGACATGATACTGGACAAGTTTTTGGAAACAGTTCAGCAGTACCCTTATGATGATGCAGTGGTTGAGGTCCACAGTTATCACTTTCCTGTTTGTGAGCAGCAGCATACAGACTAGTCTAGTGCCCTCCCTTTGCCGTTAGCCACGGTGTTACGGGCCAGCCGGTGCAGAGAGAAGCCTCTCGGTACAACAGCACAGTGCGGAGCGGTCGATCCCGTCTGAAACACACTCACATTACTAAAACACACAGCCAAGCACTGCTCCTGCTAATTTCTAATGCATTCGTACAATCCAGTGTCATTTTTCTTTCTTACAGAAAAGTGGATCATCTTTCTTTCTGCATGGTTACTTTTCTTTCTGAAAATTTCCCACAATCAAAAAGATAGCTCTTAGTCTTTCTGCGTTCTTCTTCCTTTCTTAACTTTTTACTTGCATCTTTCTTTCTTTGGTCTACGTTAAGGCATTTGTTCAGCGTGACTGCAGGATCAGGAGTACCAAAATGTCCACAAAGCAGCACAGAATCATTTCTGTAATAAAACTGAAAGGATGAAGCCGCTTTTATTAGGTTTGTGTGTGCCAATTTAAACACTGAACTCGGGCAGGACGTTGTCAGAGCACCAGATTGGGAAGACGTCCAGCAGCCAGGGGCTGAATCATCTGTCTGTTGCTTGATCGTGTCATCAAATGTGACGTCGCAGGAAATACATGCTCACCTGTCGATCGGTGCATTGTGCCGTGGTTACGGATCCAGATGTTGGACTGGCCGTCTCTGCTGTGATGTGAGAGAGTACGACATCTGGATCCTGTGCAAGACCAGAGCGAGACCGCCACTGTACACTTAAATCTTCACACACACACACACAGACAAACAGACACACGTGCTCAGAGGTAATTATTTTTCAGCTGTAGTAGGCCACATGTTAGCGTGTGCAGGGCTAAGGGCACTAATAGGGGTCTTATAGAGAAGTCCCCAGAGTCCTGTGTGTGTGTGTGTGTGTGTGTGTGTGTGTGTGTGTGTGTGTGTGTGTCCAAATGGAAGGAAAATCGGTGGTCTTTGTTCTGTTGATTACAGGCTTGTGTGTGTGTGTGCACGTACATGTGTGTATTTATAAGTGTATGAACTAGCGTAGCTTGCTCTGCGTCTGAACACCAGATGACTCCACTTTATGGTCAGCTGAGCACAGGGCCTTAATCATACACACAAACCTATAATCAAGCACTCACACACACACACACACGGTATAAGAGTTTACATATAACAGGATATATGTAGCATGTGTGTGTAATCATGAGGAGAGAACGAATTAAGAACGCGAGAAGAATAAATACAGGTAATGCTGAGAGAGAGAGAGAGAGAGAGAGAATGCATCTGTCAGAAGTTGACGCGGATCTCCATATCACATCTTCCTCTGAGGATAAAGGATGCATCTTGAATTAATTAATTACTCAGCATCTGTGTCTGCGCGCGTGTGTGTGTGTGGGAAAGATGCTAACAGGAAACACCTTCTCCTGTCTCATCATTAATGCTACTATTCAAGGGTGACACACACACACACACACACACACACACACACACACACACACAATACACACACAATACACACACAGGTGCCGCTCAAAAAAAATTAGAGTATCGTGGAAAAGTTCATTTTTTTCTGTAATTTAATTCAAAAAGTGGAACTTTCATATTTTCTACATTCATTACACAAAGTGAAATATTTCATGCCTTTTTTTGTTTTAATCTCGAGGATTACGGCTTACAGCTCATGGAAATGAGAAAGTGGAAAAATCCAGTATCTCAGAAAATATTAGAATAAAGAATTTATAATACAGCGATGTCGACCTGAGAAGACTCTAATCAGCTGATTAACTCAAAACACCTTTTTACTCAAAACACCGTCGCTCAGTGGTCCAAAGTCCTCTTTTCAGATGAAAGTAAATGCTGCATTTCATTTGGAAATCAAGGTCCCAGAGTCTGGAGGAAGAGTGGAGAGGCACAGAATACAAGTTGCTTGAAGTCCAGTTCTATAGTCAGTGATGATTTGGGGTGCCATGTCATCTGCTGGTGTTGGTCCACTGTGTTTTCTCGAGTCGAGAGTCGATGCAGCGTCTACCAGGAGATTTTAGAGCACTTCATGAATCCATCTGCTGACAAGCTTTATGGAGATGCTGATTTCCTTTTCCAGCAGGACTTGGCACCTGCCCACAGAGCCGAAACTACTAGTAACTGGTTTGCTGACCGTGGTATTACTGTGCTTGATCGGCCAGCCGACTCTCCTGACCTGAATTATCATCAAGGGGAAGATGAGAGAGACACCAGACCCGACGATACAGACGAGCTGAAGGCCACTATCAAAGCAACCTGGGCTTCCAGAACACCTCAGCAGTGCCACAGGCTGATCGCCTCCATGCCACACCGACATTGCTGTATTAGAAATACTTTAATATTTTGAGATACAGGATTTTTGATCTCCATGAGCTGTAAGCCGTAATCAAGATTAAAACAAAACAAAACAAAAAAAGACTTGAAATATTTCACTTTATGTGTAATGAATCTAGAATATATGAAAGTTCCCCTTTTCGAATTAAATTACGGAAAAAAAACGAACTTTTCCACGATATTCAAATTTCTTGAGATGTACCTGTATATAAACTCCAGATCACATTCAACTTTGCACCGATGGCGTTAATAAGAATAATAAAACGACACGTCTGCCAGCTCAAGTTTGCCTCTTTAGTTTCTTACTTAATACACAATAATAAATATGCTAACCAATAATGAAAGCCTATAGCTACCAGATTAGGACTGTCCAAACTGCCTCAGTAACACAATCACAGTTTCATAAGAGTATGTATCAGAGTTTTCGCTAAGAAACTGTGGTGCCAAGCCAACGTGTCTGAAAACGATAACTTATCGGATAATTTTGCACTGTAACATTTGACTATGCATAATATATATGCGATATAATAATAAAACAACCCAGCAGTCCGTACAGGATTTCACAGAGGTCTTTTTGTGATAGCTGTGGCCAAAAATGCTTAATTTTGCTGCGGCTTTTTTCAAAATTTGCAGTGGGTTTTGTGCTTTTTTTTTTTTTTTTTTTTTTTTTGCGGAAAACTACCTGAATTGGCGAAATTGCGATTGCACGAAATTGTTTTGCACGGTCTTTCAGTGATGTTTGTTGGTAAATGAGACCTTTTAGCTGTACTCATGCTCGATACATGTGAATTGAAGAGGGCTTTGACTGGATGCGCGTTGTGATGACATCACATGATGCGTCTTGGCCCAGATCTACAGAAAATCTGCGGTAAGTTCGAAAAACTGCAAGCTCCTCCGAATATTGCGGAGTTTCCTTGAGGGACTGATCAAGTCCATTTTTTTTTTTTTTACTTATTTACTTACTTACTACATTTTCTTCAAAATAGCAATAGGTGGTCATGGAATTAGCGTCTAATAACAAACATTAGAAACAAAAACAGGGCGCAGCAAAACGTTAAACTGCAGTTCGCCACGTATATTTTCCATTTACAATGAATTATTAAAATAACAAAATTCGTATAACTTCCCATGCTAATTTGCTCCTCATTTTTTTCTCTGCATCGACAGTCTGGTATCTCGGCCCGTGGAAATTTCTCCTTCCATTCGGGTCTAAATGGACGCGATTTCTGCTTCTTTACAGGTGAATCGAGAGTTGGCTCAGCCATCAGTCAAATTGCAAGAGAACGCAAAGTTTCTCAGGGAAAAGTGTAGAAATATAAAATTCTCATTTCCCCCCCCATCATGTCCCCTTAGGGGCTCCGTACAAGTGTACGTTGTTACTATAGGAACGAAAACATTAGGATGAGCAAACTGCTGTTATACAAAATTAAAATCAACCTCTTCTGACCAATCAGAATCAAGAATTCAAGAGCACTGTGGTATTTTAACGCCTGGATGCATGATTTTTTTTACGTCCTTGAACCTAAACTCGCAACTACAAGCTTCCATGCTACCTTACAAGCTTAGCTACGTTATCATCCATTATAGTAACACGACACGCAATAACAGGATGTTCCCACTGATCCCATCTTTAAAAGAGACAAAAGCATCTTTATGAAGAAGACTCCTGGCCCACGGTCACCAATTACACCCATTCATTACACCATGTGCAAGCTGTTTCCTATCGTCTTTGCTTATTGTCCTGCCTCACAACACCAACTTCATCTCACAGCACATTCTACATCCGCTCGGTCATCCTGCACAATGCCACCAGGATGACCTTTGACCCTGGTGTGTTTGAGCTCAGCTCCGGTGCGATGGAGTTTGATGCGACCGGTAGGAATCAATATCTCTCAGGTTGTGAATGGGCACCGACTGACTGGTTAAGTTAGGAAAGGGGAAAACATGCATCCTGCAGGAAGAGGCTTTGAAGTGTGTGACTACCTCATACTTTCACCCCACACACACACAAAAAAACACACACTTCCCTTTGAGAGCAGTATTTATATTAAACTATAGAGCCATAAATCAAGTAACAAACTCCAAAAACAGCAGAAGAAGGAGATGAGAGGAAGGAGTAATGAGATGAGCAGATTGAGGGGAAACTCCTCGCAGGATGTTTCTCAGTAAAGCTGCTCACGCTCCGATTGTGTACTCTGATTAAACTCTCGCTGCCAATTTAGAGGTGTTGGATTCTTTAAAAATGTGTTAAACAGCATTTCAATCAGCTTATACTACCACTACAGAACACTTAAGTAGGCTTAACTCAATAACAGATCAGTGACTGCAATACATAATTACTGACATTCATCAGATAATCTGTCACAAACATCAAAACCAAATGAGACACCCAAACTAATGCAAGGTGACACTATTCTGTCACACTTTTTTTTTTTTTTTTTTTTTTTTTGCACCTACTACACATCTTATATGGATTTCAAGCTCTGATTTATTCAATTCCAACCAGACAAATTCAAAATAAAGGCATAAATAATCGCTGGCTGTCTCACTAACTAAACACGCAGATGCTAAATTAATTTTGTATGCGCATCTCGAGTCATTCAATATGTACCATATACTCCAAAGCTTTGGGGTTGACTCAGTTTTCAATGCCTTTAATCAGTGCGTGGACTCTTTCTGGGATCAGCTTCAACTTGACATGCAAATAAACACCGATCAGCCATAACATTAAAACCACCTGCCTAATATGTAGGTCCCCCTTGTGCCACCGAAACAGCTCTGACCCGTCAAGGCAGTGACTCCACAAGAGCAAGACATCAGCTGCGGATCCTTTAAGTCCTGCAAGTTGCGAGGTGGGGCCCACGTGGATCGGACTTGTTTGTCCAGCACATCCCACAGGCGCTCGATCGGATTGAGATCTGGGGAATTTGGAGGCCGAGACAACACCTTGAACTCTTTGTCATGTTCCTCAGACCATTCCTGAACAATTGCAGTGTGGCAGGTGCGTTATCCTGCTGAAAGAGGCCACTGCCATTAGGGAATACTGTTTCCATGAAGGGGTGTACTTGTTCTGCAGCAATGTTTAGGTAGGTGGTACGTGTCAAAGCAACATCCACATGAATGCCAGGACACAAGGTTTCCCAGCAAAACATTGCCCAGAGCATCACACTGCCTACGCCGGCTTGCCTTCTTCCCACAGTGCATCCTGGTGCCATCTCTTCCCCCAGGTAAGCGACGCACACGCACCCGGCCGTCCACATGATGTAAAAGAAAACATGATTCATCTGAGCAGGCCACCTTCTTCCATGGCTCCATTGTCCATTTCTGATGCTCGTGCTGATGCTCATGTTCATGTGCCCATTGTAGGTGACCGGTCTGCATCTACACAGCCCCATACAGCAGCAAGCTGTGATGCACTGTGTGTTCTGACATCTTTCTATCATAGCCAGTATGAACTTGAACACCCCACGTGCATCAGTGAGCCTTGGGGGAACATGACCCTGTCGCCAGTTCACCGGGTTCTCCTTCCTTGGGCCACTTTTGGTAGGCACTAACCACTGCATACCAGTAACACCCCACAAGACCTCCCGTTTTGGAGATGCTCTGACTCAGTCATCTAGCCATCAAAGTGCTTGTCAGAGTTGCTCAGAGCCCATTTTTCCTGCTTCCGAAACATCAACTTCGAGAACCGACTGTTCACTTATTGCTTAATATATCCCACACCTTGACAGGTGCCATGGTAACAAGAATAACACCTCAAGAATAACCAAGAGCTAAGAGATGAGGTGAAATGTGGAAAAACGCCAACATGGGCAAAAGTTCTGAAACAAGATGCAGCAAACACAAGAATTCATGTGTGCAGACTGATAATAAGGTGGAACTACTGCCTAAGGTCATACACCTACGTGTTATTTAAAAATCCCTGTTGCAGTGTGGTTTGTAGTGCAGGAACAGTGGATTGACTTCAGAACACAATTTTCACCTGGAAATGCAAAGAAAAGCAAACCGTTTTCAAAAATATTTGTATACGAGTGGACATGGCCTGAAGTAGATACATCTGTACTTCGTTTTTGTCCGATGACCTGAAACTGCGCGGTCTTAAATTTTACTGACTTCATCCACTCAAAAAGATGTGCATAAAGAGCCTGGGGAAACTCACTATTCCTGCTGCACTGTGGTAAATAAATCCCTTCATTAGTTCCTCAAACATCTTACAGCAAAGTTATCGGTTATCGCCTGTGCTTGGGAGTTCGTTCCTACACGATAACTTGCCGAGAACATTCTAGCCAGGAAGCAAGTCCGATCTTCATGGTATGAAGATTACGTTCGCCGATAATACTCGCATTACTTCAACTTTAATTATCCACAATCCTCCCGACCGGATCAAATTGCACACACATACACTGATGTCCCAGATACAATCACTATACAGGATGTAATCATCTCGCCTAAAGCGTTGTGTTGTTATAAAAAGGTATGATACCTGGCTACGGAATGCTGCTAGGAAAGACAAATTCCCCTCATCTGCTCGTTTTCCGCTCGTCTATTCGCCTTCAGCCCTGGTTCCTCCATCTGACTCTACTTAAGCCTTGCTGCTGGATCTTGATTAACCCAATCAGGTGTGTTTGTGTAGGGAGCGAGCCAGAGCCTTCATCGATGCCTTCTCCGGAAAAAAACGTAACGGTGAGATCATAGAGCAAAACATTCCTGTGACCAAGAGGTTGGTTTAAAAAAAATAATAAAACAAAAAAATTCCAATGACAGGCACTGGACAAAAAGAGTGCACACACACTCATACCTTGAACTTTGGATGACCTTAATGATTGCAGGAGAGACAGATTAGGAACAAGCACTGATGCTGGAGGGAGAGAAACAAAATACATCTGAGGTCTGAAGAATAAAGCCATAGATCAGTGCTCAGCAAGTGAAGCCGGAACAAAACATGGGGAAAGAGCTTTTAGCTTTAACCAGCGAGCAGACGATTGCAGGCATTTCACGATTAATGATCGAAGCAGACTGCAAACATTCGACCTTTTTGTCTATTTACAAGAATAAACTTAATGTAACCGTAACTGGCTAGTTGTTATTGACTACTGGGTAACCAATCCGAGTCGAGCTTTGCCCTAAACGTTTATGTTTAACACGTAGCACAACCAGTCAAAGGAAGAGTTTTTAAATGTATTTTGTTAATACATTGTTTGCACTTTTAAAAAAAAAATTTTTTAAATAAAAAATCTGAAGATCTTAAACACTGCTCCTACTGCTTTGCCGATCAAACTGTGTTCAACATACTAGTAGCGCGTGTAAATGTGGTGCTATGAACACTGGATAACCATTAGGAATGCTGAGTAACACCTGGATGTGTTCTTGTGAGCATGCGCACACATACTGAAATAACCTACGACACGGTATTTAATATAAATACATCATTAGTGTTTTCTCATTTCACTCCCACAACCCCTCATGTTGTGGCGTGTGTCATCGAGGTGAACATCCTGTCAGTGACATCTGCCACAACATCATGGGGAAATGGCCTAGAAGCGGTCACTAGCTGTTACGCAGATACCTTCAAAGTCCACGAGGCCCAAAGCAGCAAAAATAAAATAAATAATAAAACGAAATGACTGATTTCAGTGGCCTTTTATTTTATTACATCACACTATATGAAATGATCCCAATAAAATCTTGTCCGAATTGCAATAACATGTTCTCCATGTCAGATTATATGGTAAAAGATCCTCTAATGATAGACCTAAATTCATAGAAGATTATTAATCTTATGTCATTAGTCAGCACGAGCCGGGCTGTCACATGTTAAAGTTTACTTTTTTTTTTTTTTTCTCTAACACATTACCAGAACTTTCTCACGTTACCAGAACTCGTCGGCTGTCTCTAAAATCAACAACTGGTGTGGCAGGTCACGTTACACATTTTTAAAGTCTGCGATTTGTACCCGTGATGGGAAATTCAGACCACAAGTTATACAGTGTAAAGTTAAAGGGAAACAATAACCATTTGCTGATGGTGTTTATATCAAATACTGTGTCATACGGTTATGTTTCTGACTTTATTGAAGGCATGTGCACACCCACAAAAAGGTATACGGGTAAAATACTAGCTCCTAATCAGTAGGTGCGTGGGCTTTACCCCAGTCGTAACTCGGTGATCTCACATGAGGTTTTGTGAAATAACTGCTGACAAATGTAAGACATGATCAACATGCAGTCCAGAAACATAACTAGTCTTAACTAAGAACTGAATTCCCGTCTTCATTTTCCCTCAATTCGCCATTCATCATCCTCTCATTTTTTTTATTTTTTTTTGCAGACCCTAAAACAGGATTCGGAGACGACAACTTAATGCTAAAATTCACTGCAGGGTGTGTGTGTGTGTGTGTGTGTGTGTTCAATCTGACAACGCGGAAGGATGTAGGGAGACTGTGGCCGTCGTCATGGGCAGCGTTTTTTGAAGGCTTACATAAACACAAATGAGGCTAAACACGGCGCCGTCTGGACCAGCGGTCATATTAATAGCCCCAATGTTAATATTAACTGCTAATGAAAACAGAATTAAATGGCTGCTACTGTCCTGAAGGTTTGGGAAAACGCAAACCAGACATCTGGGAACAGTGACAGTCTTAAAGGAGGTGTTTACATTAGAGTATAGAAAGACAAAAACACACTTGTATATAGCAGGAAATGGTGATCTGCGGGTTCCAAGCACCCTTTGCAAAACGGCACCACCACAAGCCGGTTTGTGACAAGTTACACAGATCGGTCACACATCGCTGTGGATAGTTCCAGCAATCGGTTATCGGTGCAGATTAATCAGCACAAAAAAGATCAATTGGTTGACCTCTAATCTGTAGAACCCATTTGACTGGAGGTTTGTTTTTTTAAAGAAAGATCACCAGTACCCATGTGTTTATTTGCTTATAGTTTTGTTTAAAAGTCACCAGTAGCTGTTTGGTTGTTTACAGTTTTTGTTTAAAAAGCACCAGTACCACCTGTTTGCCTGTTTAAAGATCACCCATACACATTTATACCCAGGGGTGTTTGAGGAGAATATGTACCTGTTTGTGGGCGTGGCTGTGGCACAGCTCTGACTGAGGGTACGGGTGTGGAGGTGTTACTGGATGCGAAGGACACGGTGGCGCAGGAGAGAAAATTCTGCTCCTCCTCGCTGATTACGACTTAAACTGCTGCTTACACTACACACACAGGAAGTCATCATCTGCAAACAAACAAACAAACAAACAAACAAGTACAGCAATTACAATAAGTTCTAATCTTATCGCACGGATAACGCAGTGTATTTTCTGAACGTACACGAAAACCAAGATGATGGGTGCATGTACTGTATTAAGCAAGGAATAAATACACAACGGGGCGTGCGGTTATAGAAAAATAATCAACAACTTGAAGCGGAGTGCCATTACCACCCTGAAGCTCATTATACACAGAAATTTGGCAATTATGAACACCCAACAGTTCATGCTTATCCATTTATAGTTACATTTAATTTAATGGAATGTGTTGCATCTCATTCTAGTACCTTCGTGTCTCCTCCTGAAGTTCCTGGTCTTTTGGGGATGATTACCTTATTGTAGTCACTCAAAGCCACCGTGTTGCTGCAGCTGTTGGGTTTGGGTGCTGGTGTTGCAGGACTGTAAACGGGGCACCGCTGAACGCTGCGGAAACAACAAAAGAAAGAAAGAACCAGTGCCATTGGACAACCAAGTATAGTAAGGATTTGGTATGATGGCTATTTCTGGGTCAAAATAATTTCTCGTATAACATATTCATGAACAATAAGCATTAAGCGAGTAAAAGATGGAGGTGAAACTGTCTAAATGCAGTCTAAACACACTCCAGAGCTACTCTACCTGAACAGGCTAGAGACAGATGTGTGTGGAGCGCTGCATTTCTGTCTCCAGCCATCCGGGGCAGCGTGCTATACACCTGCACCACTAAGCCGTTGCTTGTGGGGACTTGGGAGGAAAGGGGCGGAGCCTGGGCCTGCAGCTGGGAGGCCTGTGGGTGGTGCTGCAGGTACGATGCAGCACTGGGAATACTCAGCTTGCTCTGTGAAATGGTATATTTTAAAACAGGGGTCAAAATTATTTTTTTATTATCTATTAATCATAAAAATAAGTGATTGGCACAGGCTAGACATAAAGTAGCAAAAGCATTTATTACAAAAGACATGATAGAACACAACGCTAGGTCGGTGTAACAGTACCCGAACAGACAAAGCATCTACCTGAGTGGAAGACGGCCGGTTCATGGACGTGAACGCTGAGATGGCAGACACGAGGACCTCGTTCACACACCAGAACGTTCCACTGCACCGGTGTTTGTGTCACAGGAGACTGAGGCACTGTGATGTACGTCGACACCTGCATAAAAACAAACACCTGGTGTTAGAGTACATGAAAAACAAAACACCCATACATTTTTTTTAAAGTTCACCAGTACCAGTTTCTTTTGAGGTTTGATTTTTAAAGAAAGATCACCAGTACCATTTTACATAGATTAGATTTTTACACCACATATCCATTTGTTTGATTAGTTTTTTTGTTTTGTTTTTTTAAGATCTACAGTACCTGTTTGATTTGAGGTTTGTTTAAAGATCAACAGTAACCATTTGTTTGTGTTCAGTTTTTGGGCAAAGTTCACCAGTACCTGTTTGTGTTTTCTTCAAAGTTCACCAATACCTGTTTGTGTTTTCTTCAAAGTTCACCAATACCTGTTTGTATTGAGTTTTTGGGCAGAGTTCACCAGTACCTGTTTGTTTAAAGTTCACCAGTAGCCATTTCATTTAAGGTTTGTTTTTTAAAGAGCAGCAGTACCCATGTTTTGTAAAAATGTGTATGAAGCTCACACTTACCTTCATGTTCTTCGGCATTCCTCGGTGTTCTTCAGCTCGTATCTGGAGTTCTTCAGCATTCTCCGGCACCTATAAAGCTCACCTGTACCCGTGTGTGTTTGCAAGTGTGCTTCTTCCAGGCGTTTTCAAAGCTCACCTGTACCCATTTGTTTCCGACTTTTGTTTAAGGATCACCAGTAGCTGTATGTTTTGAGGTTTGTTTGGTTTTTTGGTTTTTTTAAAGAAAGACCACCAGTACCCGTTTGTTTGCTCACAGTCCATGAATAAAGATCAGCAGCTGTTTTGTTAGGTTTGTTTTTAAAGAGCAGCAGTCCATGTTTGTTTTGGACTTTGCTTTCAAAAGACCACCTGTACCTGTGGTTTGGAAAAATGTGTATGCTCACATTTACCTGCATGGTCTTCAACATCTCCCGGTGTCCTTCAGCTGTCGCTGGCGTTCAGCATCCTCCAGCACCTAAAAAGCTCACCTGTACCCGTGTTTTTGCAAGTGTGCTTTTTCGGGTGTTTTCAAAACTCACCTGTACCTGTGTGTGTTTGCAAGTGTGTTCAAAAATAAACTGTACTACTTGTACTTGTTCTCAGGTGTGTTTAAGGATCACCTGTACCTGTGTGTTGGAAAACTGCGCATGAGCTTCAGCTGCATCAGCATGTTCTCAGATT
Source organism: Cranoglanis bouderius (assembly GCA_023630585.1). NCBI lineage: Eukaryota > Metazoa > Chordata > Actinopteri > Siluriformes > Cranoglanididae > Cranoglanis > Cranoglanis bouderius. The sequence goes on from CM042549.1 coordinate 3,728,649, forward strand.
TGTTTGAAGATCACCAGTACCAGTTTGTTTGTTTACATTTTTAGTTTGAAGATCACCAGTACCAGTTTGTTTGTTTTCAGGTTTTGTTTGAAGGTCAACAGTACCAGTTTGTTTGTTTACATTTTTAGTTTGAAGATCACCAGTACCAGTTTGTTTGTTTTCAGGTTTTTGTTTGAAGATCACCAGTACCAGTTTGTTTGTTTTCAGGTTTTGTTTGAAGGTCAACAGTACCTGTTTGTTTTCAGGTTTTGTTTGAAGATCACCAGTACCAGTTTGTTTGTTTTCAGGTTTTGTTTGAAGGTCACCAGTACCAGTTTGTTTTCAGGTTTTTGTTTGAAGGACACCAGTACCAGTTTGTTTTCAGGTTTTTGTTTGAAGGACACCAGTACCAGTTTGTTTTCAGGTTTTTGTTTGAAGGTCAACAGTACCTGTTTGTTTTCAGGTTTTTGTTTGAAGATCACCAGTACCAGTTTGTTTGTTTTCAGGTTTTGTTTGAAGGTCAACAGTACCTGTTTGTTTTCAGGTTTTTGTTTGAAGGTCAACAGTACCAGTTTGTTTGTTTACATTTTTAGTTTGAAGATCACCAGTACCAGTTTGTTTGTTTTCAGGTTTTTGTTTGAAGATCACCAGTACCAGTTTGTTTGTTTTCAGGTTTTGTTTGAAGGTCAACAGTACCTGTTTGTTTTCAGGTTTTGTTTGAAGATCACCAGTACCAGTTTGTTTGTTTTCAGGTTTTGTTTGAAGGTCACCAGTACCAGTTTGTTTTCAGGTTTTTGTTTGAAGGACACCAGTACCAGTTTGTTTTCAGGTTTTTGTTTGAAGGTCAACAGTACCAGTTTGTTTTCAGGTTTTTGTTTGAAGGTCCCCAGTATCAGTTTGTTTGTTTTCAGGTTTTTGTTTGAAGGTCCCCAGTATCAGGTTTTCAGGTTTTTGTTTGAAGGTCCCCAGTATCAGGTTTTCAGGTTTTTGTTTGAAGGTCCCCAGTATCAGGTTTTCAGGTTTTTGTTTGAAGGTCCCCAGTATCAGGTTTTCAGGTTTTTGTTTGAAGGTCCCCAGTATCAGGTTTTCAGGTTTTTGTTTGAAGGTCCCCAGTATCAGGTTTTCAGGTTTTTGTTTGAAGGTCCCCAGTATCAGGTTTTCAGGTTTTTGTTTGAAGGTCCCCAGTATCAGGTTTTCAGGTTTTTGTTTGAAGGTCACCAGTACCACACCAGTTTGTTTGTTTTCAGGTTTTTGTTTGAGGATCACCAGTACCCATTCGATTACAGGTTTCGTGTAAAGTTCACCAGTATCCATTTGTTTGTTTACAGTTTTTGTTTAAAAAGCACCAGTACCACCTGTTTGCCTGTTTAAAGATCACCCATACACATTTATACCCAGGGGTGTTTGAGGAGAATATGTACCTGTTTGTGGGCGTGGCTGTGGCGCAGCTCTGACTGAGGGTACGGGTGTGGAGGCGTTGCTGGATGTCAAGGACACGGTGGCTCACGAGAGTAAATTCTGCTGGTGATGTTCCCTCTCACTGATAACGACTTGACTTCCTGTGTGTGAAGTGTAAGCAGCAGTTTATCTGTATAACAAAAAGGGATTACAAAGTCAGCAATTGTACGCACTGTATTTTCTGAACCTAGCAGAAAACCAATAAGATGGGTGCGTATATTAAACAAGGAATAAAAACACAACGGGGCGTGCTGCCATTTAAAAATAAATAAATAAATAAATAAATAAATAAAAACCAAGGACTTGAAAGCGGAGGGCAGTGACCATGCTGAAGTTGGTAAACCCTACTTATTAAGGTTAATAAACTTTTTATTTAGCAAAGCTCACGTCATACTTTTGTCCGTTTCTAATTACATTCAAAATTGTGAAACATCCGTGAAACTAGTTAGTTCCTGTCAGCGCTTACATTACAGCAGCTATAAATAGAGAGGCTGGTGAGGGAAAGACGTCTCCCCAAGATAAGACGACAAGGTGGAGGAAAAAAGAAAAAACAACAACAACAACAAAAACAACCCACAGCTGATCACGTTACAGAGAAACCACAAAGCGTAAACTGAAACCTGTCCAGTGTCAGAAAACCCTGGAGACTCCTTCCATAAATGTCAAACGCCTCCTCACAGAAAACATGTAAACAATTACAATTTTTAATTCATCTGCATAAAGCATCTGCCATACAAGTCCCTGTGAATTAGCCGTAACGAAAGAAATTATAATGCAGTAGAACGAACACTAACATAACCCTGCTGTTATTCAAATTTAATCACCGCCTTCCGACCAATCAGAATCAAGAACTCAACAGCACTGTTGTGTAAAGTGCAGGAAACGTTTAAGGGAAGTGGTTAAAGCCCTTAAATGTAAAGGCATTACAGAATAACTTTAATGCAAACTATAAAAATGCGATATATTACTGATTTTCTTCTTTGTTTTCCCATAAAATGCACATTTGAATGTGAAAAACTGTGCATTCGAATTTAAGATGTGTCGCGAGCACTAGCACCGATTTTCATTAAAAATACTGTTGAAAAAAAAAAAAGTTACACAAGATATTAATGCACAAACAATGTTTTTCGAAGAAGAAAAATCTAGAAAGAAGAGTTCTAGTGTTTCAGATGATCCGGTCGTAGACAGTAATGTCGGGGACCGAGCCGCTTAAGCTGCGTGAGCTGAAGCTAAACAGCGAATGAACATTAACACGGTGAACTGAAGCGCTTTAGTAGCGGGTTAATTAACCCACCCAAACACGTCCTATACGCACATGAGATTACCCAGACATTCACACAACATAAACACAATATTACAGCTCGCTTCTGCATAAAATGACACAAATTCACAAGTAAACTTGAACTTAAGTAAGGCACTAGGTGGAATGGTAAGTCACGCTGTGAACACGATCTTTAACGAAGTTATTTACCTTCAATAATGGATTTATCCAATACACCTTGAACAGGGTGTGAAAATGGCAAGTTGTGCTAATCTTCTTTTTCCCCTGTGGGCAGACCCCTGAATGCCAAACCAACCCCCCAACACAAACACATACACACCCCTCTCTCACTGATACCTGAAACTCAAAGCCAAGCGGACTAAAGTGCCCTCTAATTTTCCGTTGTGTGAATAAAATTGCAGTTAACCCCATGACCTTCTGACCCTCATCATTTCCCACAATGAGCACAGAGGAACACAAACACTTCTTAACACGCACTCGGACAACAAAAAACAATTACTTCTGTCTGGTTATTGTTTTTATTAGGAGGCATCGGATTGTACATCACCTAAAGAATAACAGATTTTTAGATTAGGCATATTGTGAACATTATATTCAAATACCACCCTTACGGCGGACGCTTCCTGGGTAGTCAGCATTTCTACTCCTTAGATGAAGTCTGTTCCGTTCAGAAGGCACTATAAAAGGATAAAATCACAACCTCCTTATACTTTCAGTAAGGTCCGACAGTTTGTCCCACGCAGCGTCTCAGGAGTCTTTCTCAAAGAAGACAATCCCAGAATTCCGGTTACGAGTAAAGTTGTTTCTCTTATACAGGTTTAGCAATATGGTAGTGAAAGTATTAACAGCATATGCTCAGTTTTGACAAAAATGTAAGAAAAGTGCCCCAAAGCTTTAGGAATATTTACAAAATAATGTTCAGTTTTTGAGTAGTAATTTTAGATGTAAATTCTTATAATTATTGCATAAAATTGTGTGCATTAAAATTCTCTGGAAAAAAAAAAACCCATACAAACTAGTGTCACAAAGCTCCAGCTATTAGAAACATATATTATATATATATATATATATATATACAAATAAAGTAACAGCTCCGATTAACGAGTATTTATGTAAGAACGAGTGTAACTGGATGTAGCTGAATGTGAACAAAACAGTCTACAGATGCATTTATTTAGTTGGCAGATTTTTTTCTTTCTTTCTCAAAGCAACGTAACAACATGAAACCAAATCCAGAATTAATTGAGTAGCAGTTGAGGGCTGGAGGCTTTATTCAGGACTTATCCCAACATGCATCCTGATCATCCGGATATTACGGCTTTCAACTTGGCACTCCCAGAAAACTGTTTTTTTTTTGTTTTTTTTTGTTTTTTTGAAAAGAAGAAATGTAACAGTTTATGTTGTGTAACATTGCATTTTAAATGCAGCTTGCACGGTTACAACGAAACCATAAAGCACAAAGTCCTGACCTCAAGACGTTCCAGTTACAGAAAGCTCAGTGCGCTGACACTGGAGACTCCTTCCGTAAATTTGAAATACCACATCGACGATGATACGTTTTTCTTTGTCAAATATCAAGACGTTTATCGTCGGTATTAGATGATGTAGATCGTCCGCCATACAATTCCCTGTGCTTGTTGTTACTATAGAAACGATACCGTATTACAGCTCGAGTTGTTTGGTTTGTGCATAAGGACATGCCAAGACAAAGTAGATATTTCACTGAGATGAGGTTAATGAAAATGGCTAACGTATTGGGTTGTTGTGATAATCGTGCAGCTCTTGTACGATGAAATGGTGAAATGTGGTAAGGAAATTTGTGAAATACAAATACAAAGAGGTGCTGGTTCCTTTGGATTAAGGAAAAAAAAAAATAAAAATCTGCCAAATTAATACAAGTGTAATATAAACGAACGTTTGTGATTCCCGTGAAAGTCTTTCAAGAGTGAATCTGTGGGTAATTTATGAAGTTTCCCTTCTGAAGGCTCTAGCGAGTAAACACTCCTCAGGCACTTTAGCGTATTTGTGGAGAGTGTGTACATTTTTGGACAAAGTCTGCCCTCTAGTAGCTGACGCGAGAAACACGCTCACGACTTTCTCCCTTTCTCAGATTATTTGCAGTTACACCTGAGTAAACTATAACACGTTAAAGACTTAACGATCCTCGCTATTCAGTAGACATGTGCCAATAATCAATTCTACAACACATCACACAGTTTAATACGCTCGGTTAAAAAAAAAATAAAATCATCAATACCCCTGCATTCGGTTCGGAAAGAGGCGGTCTCGATAGCAGCGGTGGGAGATCACGGCGAAAATACACCGTATAACTGTACATGAGGCAAAACATGTATGTGTATGACTAAATTATTACCTTTTAACTCTGAATAAAAATAAGTTGCAATGAACTGAATGTAGCATTACTGGGTCTAGCATTAGTGTAATGTTTAAATAGCTGATGATTAACCTATGAATTAAGACTTTTGGCATTTCCGAAATGAAATGAAACAAAATCCAGGAGCGTAAAAAAAAAATCTGGTATAAAATAGCTAAAATAAAATAACAGCATACTTTACAAAAAAAACCCCAAAAAACGGTCCGACTGGCTGAAAATTATAAAACCTCACTTATTATTACACATACAGTCGCGCCATGTTCTAGTTGCTCCCTAATGATACCATACAGACTTAAAAGTGGTTAAATTAATTAAAAACATTTTTTTAAAGGTGAGCTTAGCTGAGAGATGTCATAAATGTAAATCGGACTAAAGAAGGATTTTTAAAAAAAAATAGTTTAGCACTGTTCAATATAATGTACCAAATACAGTAGTGATATAAGAAGTGATATGAAAACTGAATATTGACACACGCCCACTGTGCAGTTCTAAACAATCCCATTAATGTACAAACATGTTAAAACGACCTAATTTGTGTTAGAATGACATCACATGAACCAAATATGAGAGTAACAGAAAGCAGACTCGAAGGAAGGGCCTCAAATGTAAAGCCTTGAATGCAGAGCCTCAGACGGACTGCCCCCACAACTCGGACGTTGACAGACAGATGTATAGACTCGGACGTGCAGGGCCTCAAACATAGATCCTCAGATGCAGAGCCTCAGATGTACAGCCCTAGACAGACAGCCTCAGAGGTAAGATCCTCAGATGTACAGCCTCAGACGTACAGCTTCAAGCACAGAGCCACAGACCTGGAGCCTCAGACGTACAGCTTTGGATATACAGCCTCAGATGAAGAGCCTCAAATGCAGAGACTCGGACCTAGATCCTCGGAGGTAGATCCTCAGACACAGAGCCTCAGATGTATAGCCCCCAGACATAGAGCTTCAGAGGTAGATCCTCAGACGAGCAGCCTCAGATGCAGAGCCTCAGACGTAAAAACCCCAGAACCTCAAATACTGCTCTGGATTTGAGAGTTGGTCCTAAAGTAGTGTGACTCTTCACTTCCCATCAGATTTAGGGACTCATATGTCAAAGTTCCAGGAATGTATTTTGTTTAACATTTGTGTGGTCCCATAAGGCAAGTCAGAGTGTAAGTCTCCATTACTGGAATACACTCTGGCAGTTTTATCCTTTTTTAGGTATATAACTAGTGACCGTAGCTCCTCTGATGCTATGCACAATGCTATGTCAGCTGTTCTCTACACCGTCCATTAATGGAAAGGAAAACTGATTAGACCACTGCTGAGCAGATTCATGAGGGTGGTGGATCATTCTCAGCACCGCAGTGACACTAAGATGGCAGTGTGAGAGACGCTGCTGATGCGGTATTTTTCCGGGACTTTCTCTCCGACTCTCCACTGAACCTTAATTGACCTCTCAGAGTTTCTTTCCATAAAGAATAATGAAATACAAGTTTGCAAATTTGCACCATTTCCCCCCTCATCAGCCAAGGCAGGTTTGGTGTCTGACTCTTGAGTGCAAAACTAAAGAAGCAAAAACCAGACACCAAACCCATCTTGGCTGCCTCCCGGGTGAATTGTGTGAATTTGATTTTAAGACAAATAATTCGCTTAAGAGTGAATAAACGCGTAAATGATCACAGCTTAAGAACACAGGTTACGTAATAACCGAACCCCTGCTCTAACTCAAATTAGCTACTGAATGTAAATATAATGTAAATATTTCTCCCAGCACGGCGGCTTCCCGTTCCTCCGAACCACTATGTGGCGACAGTGAGAGAGTTACAAGTAGGTGTCCTCGGAGCTGTTAACGCTCACTCTGGAGTTGCGCAGAGTGTCGTTTTTGTCCTCAGGAGCAGCAGGTGAATCTTGGTTGGCAGGTGTGCTGTGTGTAAGCAGAGGGCTTGAGTCTGTAGATGGATCCAAAATGGCGGCTGATTTTTCTGTATTATTAGGGAGGTCATTATGGTCAGGGACAGGTTTTAGGGATTGGACAGGAGGACATTCCAGCAGGTGAGGACGCCATGCTGGAGGTGATTTGTGTACAGGAGCAGTTAGGAGTGATAGATGTTGCAGAGGGATCGATTCTGCCGGTTTCTGATTGATGGAGGAATTCGAGGATGACTGCACGAGTCGCCCTGTAGAAGTGTCAGTCTCTGTGACCTGATTTTCCTGCTTTGTAGGGAGCGGGGGTGGATGCGATGGTGGATTTGGAAGTACAACATCTTGATTTTCCTGGTCCAGAGGCTGTATTTCCAATATCGGACTAGGTTTAGACTCGGGTAGGGCGTAGGGGTTAGGGATGTTAGGAATGAGGGCTTGGTTTTTCTTTAGGCTCCCTCTCTTCTTCCTGAGGCTCAGCTCGGACATTTCCTCAGGGATTGATGGGTACTGGACGATAATTGTGGGTTTCTGGCGGAGGTCTTGGCGTGTATGAGGCTCGGTGGCCATGATGTCGCGAGCACTGTGCATTCTCTGAGGGGGTTTGCGGCTGGGCTCACCACGCTTCTTCTTCCAGCGCTTCAGCTGCGTGCGGTGCTCGCGTTCCACATCCCGCGCCGACACCTGCAGCTCCAGAACCTACAGCAAAAATCGACAGTCATTAGAAAATACATACTGTATAATGCACTTGATGTGTTAGAATGGTCTTCATTATCACCTCATGTAATAGATAATAATAAAAATTTACGAATGCTAATTCTGTAGAAATACGAAGGTGATAATAGATAAAACTCTGCTTGATCACCATGGCATGGAATATCAGACACTTATAGTAATGACAAGAAATATTACAGTAGTTAGAGACCAATCACCATCATCCTTCTCTCTGTTGTCTCCTGTTGTGTGTGTGTGTGTGTGTGTGTGTATATGAGTTAGTTACCTGGTGCACTAAGAAGCCCTCCTGCATGTATCTGGGCTCGATCGCTCGGAGGACCTCCATGGTCTCATACTGACCCGGACAGGCCTTCAGCTTATCCCGAGTTCCCAGCATGGACTTCAACAACACCAAGCCCACACGGAATATAATCTTCACTCCTACACAAAGAAAAAGAGAGAGAATATACATTTCAACAGGACCAACTCCACACAGAAAGAAAAGAGGGACAAGTGTATATTTGTGTTTGTGTGTCTGACCGTCACACAGGAACATGTCCCACACTCGGAGGACCGAGGCCCAGGGCAGAGTTCTGGAGAAGGCGCACATGAACCACTCCATCATGTAGAGCACCGGCTCGATCTTGTGCTTGTCCAGGTGTCGATACGCCACAGGACACACTCGCTTCAACAGCGCATGCAGGATCTCTCCGTCCAGCTGAACCGCCTCCTGCACAGATATAACAGTTCACAATAAGCATTATAACTTACTGTTAAAACAGCAAAACAACTGTATGAATATATTTAATTTAGCTCTTTTACACTGAGAAATCAGGGAAGGAAAAAAAAAAAAAAAAAGGTAAAATTGCACCTGAGAAATAAGTAACAATAACAAAACGAAACTAAAGCTCGCACTAAAATACATAAAAACACATACTCACTATAATATAAAAATCAAACCTTAAAGACAAAACGAAGCAAAACTGTAAGCCTAATAAACACAGCAACACACACACACACAAACACAAGATGGCGGCATTGAGTCTCCTCGTACAGCGGCGCAGGGTGGGGTTTGTAGCCCTGATGTATAATTTTTAACAGACCCTATGATTTGTGTGTCGTTTTGTGTTTCCTCTCCCACTTCAAGCTCAGCTGAACTACATTCGCTTCAGTCAGATTTCAGTTACTTTTTCACGTCTCTCCCTGAATCACCTGCAATCCCTGGATACACAACTGTAGCCGTTTTAAAAAACATGCATTCAGTCCGGTTTCTCGTTTCCACTGTATTTCTATATTGGTATTCCAATTAAATTAACTAAGCCTGTATAAAGAAAAAAACAAAACAAACAAACACTTCAAGTCTACACTGTGCACACAATTATTAGGCAAATGGTATTTCTCAGCTTAATTTTATCGGTGAACAAATACAGTGGTCTCAGTTGATCCTAAATGTTTATTTCACATCAAAATAGAATGTTTAACAAAGAAAAAAAAAAAGAAGAAATTTGTCTTTCTCAGAGGAAATTATAAGCGTGCACAGTTATTAGGCAACTTTTAGTGTGCACAATTATTAGGCAACTGAACTTCTAATATATTTTTTTTCCACTTGCTTGTTTATTCTTCAGTCTTAAAAGTATTATTTAATAAACAACTAACATAACATTTAACAATTATGGGGGGAAAAAACTATTTTGGCCCATCAAAACTATTCAGTGATGAATATAGCCATAATATATAGCCAGAATATAGCTGAGGCAGCCATCACAGCCTTCAAAATGCTGTTCAAAGAGGTTAATTGTCTTCCCTCACTGTAAATCCCAAGCTTGAGAATGGCCCAGAGGGTCTCAATAGGATTTAAGTCAAGTGAGGAAGGGGACCAGGTCATCATTCGGCCATTTTTGATGCCTTTGATGGATAGTCAAACAGTGGTGTATCTTGATGCATGCCACACGACGGAGCATTGTCCTGCATAAATATCATGGCCTTCTTGAAGGTTGCTGACGTCTTCCTGTACCACTGCTTGAAGAAAGTATCTTCTACAAACTGGCAGTAGGTTTGGGAGTTGATTTTCAGTCCATCTTTAACCCGAAAAGGTCCAACTAGCTCATCATTAGTGATACCAGCCCTCCTCCACCTTGCTGGCGCCTCACTCAAACTGCTACTCTGTGCCCATTAGTGATTCACCCCTGGGCCCTCCCATGCGGCGGTTGTATTTCAGCCTTCCTTACCTTAGCCATGTCTCTGAGCACTTGACACCTCATATTTCTGGACACTCCTGGAAGGTTGCAGTTCTGAAATATGGTGGCACTGGAGGCTAATGGGCTATCTCACGTTTAATTCTCCTTAAGTCTTTTGCAGTCAAACTAGCACCTTTTCTTCTCCACACGTTTTTTTTTGGGACCCTGTCCAGTATTCATAACAAAACGTTTGAATGTTCGGTGGTCACGCCTCAATAATTTTGCAATCTTCAGTGTGCTGCATCCCTCTGATTTGACAATTTTTGCCTTTTCACTCTGTTAAATCTCTTTTTTTTTTTTTTTTGGCCCATTTTCCTGAATTAGAGAAGCTGCCTAATAATTACGCAGACCTTATACAGAGTGTTAATCACTTTAAGCCACACCCTGCCTCATTAAACAATTCAACTTCACTGTTGAAATAATTACACCCTGTTAGCATTCAGGTTTATATGGTTGGATAATATGCATAAAGTTTAAAGTTTAAATGAGAAAAAAAATGGAAATCTGATCACGCATTACTCAGAGTAGCTGAAATCACTGATTAGACCGATTTGGAAACTTTCCAGGCTAATATTCTAACGAGCGCGCTTGACATCCATCGATGTGAGACTCACAGCCTGCTATGGTACAAGCAGAGAACTGGCATTGTTCAACTCCAGATGTGCCAACTCAACTTATCACTAATAGACTTATCACTAATACACTCACCAACTGACTTCGATGGCTGAATTAACCATCAGTCACCGGAGGGAGTATGATCCGATCAGGTTTGCTTCTCCATCTGCACTTAATAAAAGCTCTCACAAAGCCTTGGCAAGGTGAAGTCTTGCATTGTGCAAGCTTGTGGAGGAATTAGCATGGCCGCATTCCAGGGTATACATCTCATATTTGTGTTTCAGATGGGTTTCTTGGCACGGCTTTATCACACATCTTGTTGATTTAGTTAAAAGGAAAGTAAGGGTGGATTTAAAAAAAAAAAAAACAATATTTACAGTGTTTAAAAGGGGAAACAAGGCGCCTCTTGAGACAAGGCCACTTAAATGGCCAAATATCATGCTGTATTTTCTGGAACATAAAATTTTCTGCCCTCTGGCAGGTGCTGTTATTCATACAGAAAAGGAGGTTTTACATACGTTATGCATTAGCTTAATAGTAATACGGCATTTTAAAAGTGCTCCTCTCTGGCGGTTATGTAAATTTGCCTATTCGTTAGTGCTTTTAAAGTGAATGTACTAATTCAGTAGTTAGACATGAACCTCGACACAGGCCAGGTTTATTAATATAATGTTCATTTCATTAAAATAAACTGATGAATTAGGTGAAATTAAAATATTTGTCTTGACTTTTTGAAAAGTTTAGCTGAACAAGTGTCCACGTATCCACACTTCACAAGTCTACCGGAAATACTAGACCGTCCGGGTACCTTTGGGATACTCATTTCAACATACTACGATTTGGGACACGCTAATTCTAATCTCGGGTACTATTTAAGATGGATAGTAGGCGAATTGGGACACTGCACTGGTTTTTCTTTGTCCCTGAATGAAAGTAAAATCCTCCCGCTTGCGTACATATTTTTGCGTCCCACGGAATCCCAGTCCTGAAGCCTGCCTCTACTCACAGCCACATGATTCCAAGTGAATCTTTCTGGTAAGCTAGTGTGCCTCCTACGTGAATCTGTATTAGTACTCCTTAAAACAGGGCTCATTCTGAATAACATACTCGTATGCAGTTACATCCAAACAGCGTAGCTATTGATTTTTATAAGAAAACTTAAAATTTAAAGTGGTGCATCTTCACCTTCCTGCATGAAAATAAAACAAGCAGCAGGGTTATTTTGAAACCACCATTCTTCTACAGAGCAAAATCAGTGCTGCTTTTCCTAGACCTTGGACGCCACGCACTGCTTGGATTTTCCGCCCGTGATGCTGTGTCCAATCAAAGTTCAATCAAGTTCAATTTAGATCCTGCTTGATCTTTGAAAATAACCAGTGAGATAATCCTTACAAATGAGCACAGGGCTGTAATTTAGGGTGATGGCTCATGCAGAAGTGGAGCCATTTATATCAGACTCACCAAGCCTGCACTGTAGTAACCGGGAAGGTATTTCTCACAGATCTGAACAAGACCCCAAAATGCATCCTACACACACACACAAACAGTGGAAGAAACGGATACGGTAAGATCATGGATGGGGGGAAAATTCCTAGAACATTTATAGAAAACAACAGACATAGTATATGAACAATTTAAAGAATATAAAATATTAATTTCTGACAAACAATGAAATCTTGATAGCAAAACTGTACAGAAATACAAAAAAAAGTTTAGCAAATGTCATTCCCTGCTTTGACAAACCTACAGGTGTGTGTGTGTGAAGTGTGTGAGGTGTATGAAGTGTGAGACTGACCTCAGCAGGCATGTGCATGAGAAGCACTGCAGCGATAGGAGCCTGAGCCTGACAGTAACCTTCATCAGGTCTGTAGATTGTGTAGGCCTTTAGCACCCGCAACAGATCCTGCTGCCTACACACACACACACACACACACACACACGGATAGACAACCACATCAGAGAACTACGTTCTTGTACATGTCCATACACTCACACAAACACACACACACACAAAAGCGCACACACACACACTTTAACAGACTCACCCGTGTCCTCCTCGTGACACAAACATCTCATGGAAAGGGAACTGTCTGTGTAAATCTCTCTCTATCACATCTATCCACTTTGGATCACCCTCCCTGCTGTCCAGCTCCTAGAAACAACAACAAAAGCAACCACACACACACACACACACACACACACACACACGTAATAGCAGTTGTTTAGTGCTGTAATTATAAGAGGAATAATACACTCCAGGGTGCACTCATAATTTCTCCTTATCATTCTGGGAGAGAGAGAGAGAGAGAGAGAGAGAGAGAGTGTGTGTGTGTGTGTGTGTGTGTGTGTGTGTGAGTGAGTATGTGTGTGTTGGTCTGACCTTGAATGTTTCACTGTTTCGCTCCTTCTTTACTTTCCCTCCTGACAAGTAAAGCCAGGCTCTGCCTCTCATCGATGGAGGGATTCCTTTCTGACATCGCAGTCTCACCTGTACGTGTGTGTGAGGGAAATCATTAGACATACAATCCACATTTGTGGGCGGGCACGTGCGCGCGCACACACACACACACACGTCTTCAAAAACGGCTGTGACCGTCACTCCAGGTAGGAGGTGTAGCCGTGTAAGCAGAGTTCTATGTCAGAAGTGATTCAAATGAGACGAGTCAAATGAAAACCTTTTTTTTGGTTTATTCTGCATTGTTTATTGGTTTATTGCAAACGTGTGTTACTCAAAAGTGTCATTGTTCCATTTTGTTCCGTGTGTTTCATCGCTAAACGAGTGCTTAATGAGAAAAAAAAAAAAAAATGATGATTCAATTGTATCACTTTTAAGGTTAGCATTTGACTCACCATTGTAAAATTTGATTCGTATATTATTTTTTCAAATAGATAACTAACGAATTGCTTACGAACTGTGTGAAAGCTGTTACAGAGCCAAACAAGATCTTTTGAGGCGACTGTGTGACGATTTAGAGGATTAACCATGCAGCTTGCATGCATGCAAATATTGGGGTAACTGACTATTTGGGGTAAAGTGTTTACATAGGAGGATTTTACAACCGGATGAAAATGCGTTTAAAGAAATCGACCGACACACACACACACACACACACACACACACACACATTATAATGCATACATTAGCAAGAACACAAGTGCACACCGAGTTTAAAAAAAAAAAGGTAACTCACAAAGCAATACAGTTACATATGGGTTCATACACACACATGCCATTCTTCATTTTCCCAATTTCAGAATGCCGTATTTAGGCACACTGTAACTAACAACGATTCAAAGTGTTTTATTGTTTTCAAAACAATAAGCATCATGTTTTATTCGTAATTTTAATACATTTTTAGAGTACTTGCTTGAATATAATGAACATAATAAATCTAGTGGATACAGCTAATGTATTATATTCCTCATTGCCATAGCTCATTGTTCCTTTAATCCTATTTAAAAAGTCCCCATGAAATCAAAATTGAAGTTTTGTGGCTTTTAGTATGAACATGTCAGCCTTAACGTTATCCATAAGCCTGTGTGCTCTAAAACAATGAAAAAATTCGCATTTAGAAGATATATGCATTCAAAATTTACAGTCTCTCTCTACCACCAATACGGATCAACAGTTTTGATGACATCATTCTGCACTTCAGCTTCTCATCAAATTTTTTTTTATTTTTTTGAAGTGGTCCATCTCCAACATTATAAAAATCACCTTGCTGAAGTTCCCACTGTTGAGCGATTGGCTACTTAAAAAGGGGGAGGAGCCACTGGATAGGTCCCGCCCTGACTTCCGATTTCAGTGGAAATTACGTCAACAGCTGTGCGTTTGAAGATACTTTAAATAAATAAATAAACGTTTTAAAGATGGACCGTATAACTAAGATATTGATAAGTCCGTTAATAACTGAATACCTTAATTTATTAAATAAATAAATAGGTTTTTGAAAATGTGAATTATTTATCAACAAATAACCATTCATTCATTGAATAAATTATTCATCTATTAAAACCAACAAATTATTTTATTTTTTTTTTTTTAAATCATAAATGCACAGGAGAGGTTCACACAAGTCCTGACTGGTGCTGTGCAGTGGTCTTTTATTCTTATTTATAGTTTAATTTTCAATTATTATTGAAAAATTTCACGTTATACTATTTATGTATATATACACACTGTGTAAAATTCCACCCAGGAGCATCTTTCCTGATTTAAAAGCAAAAGATAAGCAGCGACAGAGACTGCTCCATTACACAAACACACAATGCACTAATCCGTCACACAACACACACGCAAACACAAACACAACACAAGTGCAACCATGACAGTTCAGGAAAACCTGCAGCAGAGCTCTAACCCTCCTCTTTACCTGAGATTTCACCAGTCCCAGCAGAAGCTTTAGAGAGCTTAGGAGAAGAAAGAGTGACACACACACACACACACACACACACACACACACACACACACACACACACACACACACACACACACACACACACACACACACAGACACAAGCTGTGTGAGGACAGTTCAGGGAGATGCCGTACTTGTCCAGACACAACACGGCTAATGACGCAGTGAGGCAGTGTGCAGGTTTCTGAGTAATTGAAATCTCCAGAACAGAGAAATAAATAATAGATAATAATAAATAATAGGTGCCGAATAGAGGGGGATTCTGAAAATGTTCCGGGTACGGAAACCATTTCAAGTGTTTCTTTGGGAACTTGGAAAAGCCTCCTGTGTGAAACGCCCTCATGAGTCAGGTTGAGAAGATGCAGAGAGTGTCCAAAGCTTCACTGGAAGATACCGTTAAGAATTCAAAATCGGAAAGAGTTTAGATCAGTTTAACACTTGTCGTCATTATTATTATGTACGTGCTGACCAAAGTATTTCTGGAATGCTGCACTGATAAACGTCAGAAACGTTTACCTTCTTAAATCTCTTGTTGATCCATTTGTCCCAGTTCTTCAGCATCTCCAACCATTTCAGCTCTCTCTGCCTCAACACCTCCGGGGGGACTTCCTGAGCCCTGACGGACAAACACGGACACAAAAACACTGTGAGCAAGACGTTTACCAGGTCTAACAGTAAATAGATTAAAAAGTGTGTTGTCATTTATCAAAAAAATAAAAAATTTAAACAATCATATGGATATGGTGAAAGGAGACGTCCGTTTTGGAAGGAGTCTTCAGTTTCAGTGCTGAGGGAACGGCTGTTTATAGCTCTGATGAGGCAAGTTTCACAACACTGCACCTCGTTCATATCGGCCTTTTAAGTGAAGTTGTGTGTAGAAGTTTGCGCAAGTCAAACCGAACGAAACGTTTCCGCTGGATTTACAAAAAAGATTCGGAAACGCCGATTTTCTTCGTGCTTGTGTACGTGTCGTTCACCTGTAAAGTTGCAAGGCGTGTTCCTGACACGGCTCATTTGCATGTAGTGACGCCCACAAAACTCCATAAAAGGTCATACGCACAGATGGCCGGAAAGGCAGAAGTGGAAGTTACTTTGACTCACTTCTATACCGTTAAAAACATTCAGCAGTGTAACAGAACCTCAAAAAAAAAAAAAAGGTCAAAAACATTAGAGACTAATTATATTTCATACTCGTTAGCTACATCCAATAATATCAACGATAGGGTTTCACAAAATTTTCTCGGGTTGTACTCTTAGTCCCTGCAAATTATATGATCTGAAGTCGAGGTTTACGGTGGCTAGACTTCTGCGTAAATTTACGTTCACTCAGGAGCACGAGTAGGATACGGGTGTGCAAATGATAACAACATAAATCAGTAAACAAACACCGCAGCTTTGACTACAAACTGTTGAAGTGAAGCTTATCCGAGTTCCAAAGTGATGTAGCAATACAGGAACACAACCCAATTACACAATATTTTGAAATTCAATACATATTGTATATCTGTCTCCGGACTGATCACTGGCTCATTTTCAAGAGTTGGAAACCCACGAGCTTCCGCACACACACAATACACACACAGCTCAGACAGGAATTCGCGAGCGCTACGGAGCTCTACACACTGTTATGTGGCATGAAGTCGTCCTGCTGGTTTAGTCTGTTCTTCTTTATACTCGTTTGTAATACTTTGGAAGCCCGTAACAAGTTTCAACAAACCCACAAAGACGAGATTTAGTCTTTATTCCTGTTCCTTCTCTTTTACTTCTGTTGAAAGCTGCTTCTTTTTCTATTTGTGTATGCCTACAATCATAATCCTTCATAAAAATCCGGCGAAGATACTGGGAAGATGTTTATGAAATGAAAATACGGTTGTTCTGTCTGGTAAAAATGTTTACAAGCAAGTCTGCTGTCATGTTCCTGTAATTTAAGGCATAGACGAGGACGGGATGGACATTTTTAGTTACATCTCTTCTCCTATAATCAACAGCTTACAGAGAAGAAGAAGAAAAAAGTCTGAACATCAAAGAAAACAATCATAGATCTGCAAGAAGCCATTATTCAGTTATGAAAACAATCTTTTGATGAGCATTCCCTGCTCCTAATGCAATATCCAAATGAATTACAAATGAGGCATTTGATCAATTTAATAACTTAACATACTTGGAACATTCATGATGATGTCCACAATATTCAGAGGAGCTTGCGATTGTTGAAAAATACCGCAGATTTTCCACAGATTTGGGCCAAGACGCGTCATGTGACATCACAACGCGTACAGCTAAAAGGTCTCATTTACCAACAAACATCACTGCGAAAGACTGTGCAAAACTAATTCGTGCAATTACAATTTCGCCAACTCAAGTAGTTTTACGCAAAAAAAAAAAAAAAAAAAAAAAAAGTGCAAAAAAATCTGCAAACTGCATCCCAAATTTTGAAAAAAAAAAAAAAAAAAAAAAAAGCCGCAGTAAAATCAAGCATTTTTGGCCGCGACAATGGCAAAATTACTCCGTGAAATCCTGTACGGACTGATTAATCGGTAGCACATACCGTATGTACATATTATCTAATATTAATTAAGCCAAAACGTAACATCTGAACTTGTTCTACACTAGTATTTCACAAATTTTACTATTTTGACCTTAACGTCACAAAAATGTCTATATATTTACTAACAGGCTACTTAGTAAAATGGTAGCTAATGATAGCGATGAACAAAATATGCAAGCTTAGGTGTTGTTATAAAACACACTAACGATGCAAATTGATACTCAGGCACCGAAATGTCTAAATGCCAGCAAGGGAGTCCACTAGCTAACCAAGTTAATGTTTTAACTAGGGTTGTTACGGTGTCACGGTTAGTCCCAGTGTATGATCAGAGTCTCTCAAAATACTGATTCGGGCAGTGGTAACCCAGCGGTTAAGGCTCTGCATTAAAGATCAGAATGTCAGGGGCTAAAGCCCCAGCACTGCCAAGCTGCCACTGTTGGGCCCTTGAGCAAGGCCCTTAACCCTTAATCTGCTCCAGGAGTACTGTATTATGGCTGACCCTGAATTCGGACCCCTGCTTCCCAACAAGCTGGGATATGTAATAAGAATTTCACTGTATACGTGTAAAGTATACGTGACAACTAAAGCCTTCTTCTTTTGAGATGTAGTAGAGCTGAACATTTTGCTGAAACCGGTCATCCCTGGTTAATGATATTACACAGCTGAACAGCACCAAAAAGGAGCTGCTAGACTGAAAGCTGGAAGACTGCATTTTGTCAATTCTCAGCTGCTCCCAAGTGGCGCAATAGAAGTGGTTTATTGCGAGTGGCGTCCAGAGATCGTGAGATTGAACCCTGTTGACGCCATGGCCATCCTATTCATGGCCCAGCAGTCCAAGAGAGCAAAATTGGCCATGCTTTCAGGGTGGAAGGGGCATACACTCTGTCCCCCCTATCAATCACAGCAACACCAGCCAATCATTGGCATCTGTGAGCTCATGCATGTGGAAGAGGGCGGATACGCTCCTCAGAGTGTGATACTTCATCACGTGACGCAGCATGAGCAGCAGTTTGAAAGAATGCGCTTGGCAGCTTCTCAAGTCTCAGACGAAACGTGTGATAGCTTTCAACCTCCCAGGTTGGTAGCTGTTGTATGAGAGGGAAGACCTAACTGGTGGGTGGGAATTGGCCAAGAGCCGCCTGGCTACAAAAAGTTTGAGAACCCAGCTTCCTGACTTAAATCTTGTTTGAGGCCATGTCGTTATTAATGTCGGTCTGCCCTACCAAAAGAGCCACTGTGACACTGTGATACTGACAAATTTGTTTCTACTATCTTTCTAAGAAAAGAAAACCACAAAAAAATCTTTCTGTTTCCTTTTGGTTTTCTTCATACTGACATATATATATATATATATATATATATATATATATATATATATATATATATATATATATATATATATATACACATACATACATACATACATACATACATATATATATATATATATATATATATATATATATATATATATATACACACATACATATACATATACATATATATACACACACATATACACACACATATATATATATATATATATATATATATATATATATATATATATATATATATATATATATATATATATATATATATACACACACACACACACACACACACACACACACACACACACACACACACACACACACACACACACACACACACACACACACACACACAGCCGTGGCCAAAAGTTTTGACAATGACACAAATATTAATTTTCACAAAGTCTACTGCTTCAGTGTTTTTAGATCTTTTTGTCAACTGTTACTGAAGTATAATCACAAGCATTTCATAAGTGTCAATGGCTTTTATTGACAATTACATGAAGTTTATGCAAAGAGTCAGTATTTGCAGTGTTGACCCTTCTTTTTCAAGACCTCTGCAATTCGCCCTGGCATGCTGTCAATCAACTTCTGGGCCACATCCTGACTGATGGCAGCCCATTCTTGCATAATCAATGCTTGGAGTTTGTCAGAGTTTGTGTGTTTTTGTTTGTCCACCCGCCTCTTGAGGATTGACCACAAATTCTCAATGGGATTAAGGTCTGGGGAGTTCCCTGGCCATGGACCCATAATGTCAATGTTTTGTTCTCCAAGCCACTTCGTTATCACTTTTGCCTTGTGGCAAGGTGCCCCATCATGCTGGAAAAGGCATTGTTCATCACCAAACTGTTCTTGGATGGTTGGGAGAAGTTGCTCTCTGAGGATGTTTTCCTCGCCTTACTGTGCGTGCAGACGCACTCATACCTGCCTGCTGCCATTCCTGAGCAAGCTCTGCACTGGTGGTGCCCCGATCCCGCAGCTGAATCAACTTTAGGAGACGGTCCTGGTGCTTGCTGGACTTTCTTGAGCGCCCTGAAGCCTTCTTCACAACAGTTGAACCTCTCTCCTTGAAGGTCTTGATGATCCGATAAATGGTTGATTTAGGTGCAATCTTACTAGCAGCGATATCCTTGCCTGTGAATCCCTTTTTGTGCAAAGCAATGATGGCTGCACGTGTTTCCTGGCAGGTAACCATAGTTAACAGATTAAGAACAATAATTTCAAGCACCACCCTCCTTTTAAAGCTTCCAGTCTGTTATTCTAACTCAATCAGCATGACAGAGTGATCTCCAGCCTTGTCCTCATTAACACTCTCACCTGTGTTAACCAGAGAATCACTGACATGATGTCAGCTGGTCCTTTTGTGGAAGGGCTGAAATGCAGTGGACATGTTTTTTTGGGATTAAGTTCATGTTCATGGCAAAGAGGGACTTTGAAATTAATTGCAATTCATCTGATCACTCTTCATAACATTCTGGAGTATATGCAAATTGCCATCATAAAAACTGAGGCAGTAGACTTTGTGAAAATTAATATTTGTGTCATTCTCAAAACTTTTGGCCACGGCTGTACATACATACGTGTGTGTATATATGTATATATATATATATATATATATATATATATATATATATATATATATATATATATATATATATATACACATACACATATACACACACACACATTTGCAAAGAGCCACCAGGAGTTTCCTCCAGGTATTCCGGTTTCCTCCCCAGTCCAAAAACATGCGTTGTACGCTGACTGGCATTTCCAAATTGTCTGTAGTGTGTGAATGGGTGCGCAATTGTGCCCCATGATGTGTTTGCACCCTGTCCAGGATGTCCCCCACCTTGTGCCCGGAGTTCCCTGGCTCCAGGCTCCACGCGAACCTGTGTAGGATCAGCGGTATGGAAAATGGATGGATGGAAGGAAGGAAATTTCACCACCAGCACTGTTTTTAAACAGTTAATTAATCCATGATGTTTTTAGATTAGGCTCTTCTACTGTGAACGTTTCAAACTGCAACACTTCTAGACTGGTATGACTGGACAATGCTAAACTGGTAGCTATAAGCTTCCCTTACATGTGAGCTACATTAGCATTCAAACTTGAGTAGACTCAGCTAAAATTCTGATAATAAACACACCCTCGCCAACAAAAAAATAAATAAATAAATAAAAATTACTACAGTCATAACAATAAACAAAAAGTTCTCTGGTTTTAAGTAACATCTTAAAAGAGTGTTTTCCTATTGGAGAGGTTTCTAAGTAGAAGACAAGAAGTCAAGAACCCTCGATAAACCTTTTTTCTATGAGCATACGTTTGCAGTAAGGTGGAAACTGTCAGTTTCTATTTTTAACGATGTTTCAGCAACAAGAGTAACTCCAGTGTATGGCAGGTTGAAAAATATGAAATGCAATGCAAGTAGGGACGAAAAAGTAAAATGGAGGCCAAAATCTGCTAAATCAGAACTCAACTAAATCAGGGAGGAAATATTGTCCAAACCAACAACTCAGTTCATGACCAAGCTTGAAAGTGAAAACTATGACCATTGAGTATAAACACTATAAACTTCTGCACGTTCATATTTTCAGTTTAGCCCAATAAATTGTTCAGGCACAAACAACCTCAGTCAAATCAGTTCCTTTTTTACAAAGTTAAAGATACTAACCAAAATACAAATTAAAGCTTATGATAAAGACATGAAGCGAATTAAAGATATGAAACTCGCAGTTCCCTTTCTATCGATTCTGGCTAAGTATGAAAAAAAAAAAAAAAAGAAGTTTCCCTCCCTTTTAACCAGCAAGTGCTGCCAACAAAAGTCAAGCAGGTATTGAATGAAACTCAGGATGGATTTTGAACCAAAGACCCACTTCTGCTTTCATGCAGAGACGGTGTGAGTGTGTGCGCGTATGTGTGTGTGACCTCGGGGCTTCGGCGGGCCCATAAACCCGAGCAAACAGGAAGCCTGGTGTCCACTCAGCAGAGCAAAGAGCCGCTCGCCCACAATCAACTATTTCACACTCCGGCTAAATAAAACTCCAGATTTCATCATTCTGCACTTAAAGTGTGATTATACTGGCACTGGAACATGAGAGCACCAAGAAGTACCAAGAAGCACCATCTATACCCTTTCATCCAATGTTAATGCCATTTGATTAGCCTTTTTTTTTTAAGATTAGGTCTCTAACAGTTATGTGGGTTCGACATTTGAAGGATTCCCCGCCCATGGAGCTCCGCCCCCCAGGATCTACGATGGCCTGTAAAGTAGAGTGTCTACAAAATCACTGACAGAAGGCTCATCCAAACACAAACAAGGTACCATGGATTCGATGACTGTCACTGGGCTACAGAGCTTTGTAGGCATGAGATGTTTGTGTTCAATTCATTAATGACACACAGAGGGTGAGGCCAACGTGAGTTGTAAAGCGTGATTGTCGGCTTAGAAAAACACGACCGAGTTTCCACTTGACTTCCTGTGATGAGTCAGAAGCTCAAATGGTCATCTTTGGCTCTCGAGGGCGTGTCCAGTGCTTAAACGGTTGACGCTGCATTAAATGAGATGTCACGCAGCCATTTAGGTAACAGATAAGTCTTAACAGAAAACAGGCTCAACTTGACACACCACCGAACTGTTAGAAAAAGGGATTTTCAATCCTACACAAATACCTGGCTCAGGAGAACAAATGTAGCTGCACAAACATACTTCATGATATCTCCGTATGACTTTGTGCTTTTTTAAAAAAAATCAAATTCCACACAATAATCTAATCCTAACAATAGACAGATTTATAAATATGTTGTTAATTAACAAAGATGGGAGGCATGCCAAGAAAAAGCTTTAGCAAGACTACAGTTTGCCAATGAGCATATAGACAAAGACCAGGCCTTTTGGAATAATGTGCTCTGAACAGACGAATCAAATATAGAGTTGTTTGGCCACAGTAACAGCAGGCATGTATGGCACAGACCAAATACAGGTTTTCAGGAGAAGCACCTCATACCAACTGTGAAGCACGGTGGTGGAAATGTTATGGTTTAGGGTCGCTTCACTGGCTCAGGGACTGGACAGCTTGCATTTACTGATTCAACTATGAATTCTGCATCATATCAAAGAGTGCTTGAAGATAATGTGAGGCCATCTGTCCGAAAGTTGAAGCTGAACCGAAAGGGGACATTTCAACAGGATAATGATCCTAAGCGCACTAGGAAATCAACCAAGGAATTGCTCAAAAAGAAGAAATGGAGGGTTATGGAACGGCCTAGTCAAAGCCCGGATTTGAATCCCATTGATGTGTTGTGGGGGGGGATGTGAAACGGGCAGCACATGCAAGAAAACCTTCAAACATCTTGCAACTGAAAGAATATTGCATGGAAGAGTGGTAAAAAATTCCAGCAAGCCTGGTGGACAATTATGCAAAACGCCTATAAGAAGTTGTTTCTGCTAAAGGGGGCAATATTAGCTTCTGAGGCCAAGGGTGTACTTACTTTTTCCACAGAAGAATATCACATCTATTGATCCTTCTGTTGAATAAATGATTGAAAAAACAAATTTTCCTTGTGGCTTTGTTCAAGTATATAAACTTTTGATCAAAAGATGGATCAAATGTTTTGCTTGTCCAAATGTCAAAAACGCCAACAATTTCCATGGGGTGTACTTATTTTTTCACACGACCGTATATACTGATCTGTACTTACTGTATCAACGGCCGAGCAGTAGGTACTGAACTGAATGCAGTACGCACTGTCGCAGTACGCGATTTCGGCGCAGTCCTAACCTTGGGTGTGGGGGAGACTAATCTTACATAATGCACCTTTAATGAACGGATTGAAAAAGAAAAAGAGTTTGTCTTTTTTAACCCCATAGACTAGCTGGAGCTGCTTCCACATTTTCTGTTTTGATGTAACTATGAAGCTGTAGGAAAGCGCAGTAATATACCTATTAACTTACACGTGACCTGAGCAGTTGAAATAACTGTGGTGTTAATCCGTACAAACCGCTGTAGCCAGTCAGCGGCGTGTGTTCAGAACGTAGGCATAAACACAACATCCGGCTCATAGAGAGAGAGAGAGAAAATGACCCGTAGTTAGTCTCCTGGGTGTTTCTGCACTTATCTCTAGCTGCATGACTGCAATCTGTAAGCAGTTTTTCCCCCCTATTTCTTCCTCTGGACCACACAGATGCACTAAGGCCTGTGCTCATGATCATTTACTGATGAGAGTGAACTGTGATATTCAGCTCCCTCCATAGTGTTACCATGGAAAAGATCATCACAACCCTGCGCCAAGCTCCGTTTTGAGAATGTCTGATACATTTCCACCAAGAATTTCACACGTTTCTTATCTCGTTCGCCTTTTCTCGTTTGGCTCGCCTGACTTCCCCGTCACCGATAAGGAAGACAAATACAGAGCAGATAGAATCCACCGTCAGTGAATCATGTTGGCCGGCTCCTTATCATCCTGCTGTCTCGGCTAATCTCCACAATAACCAACATCCAAAGATGATGAGGTAGGAATGAAGCAACTGACTGCAAGAAACCTCCTGTCAATTTTCTAGAACTCTGACAGGTCTCCATCTTCGGGTAATGTTCACATCAACCATCAGAAGGAGGGGAAAAAAATGTGATCTCAGTGATTCTGACCGTGGCGTGATAGTTGGTGTCAGATGGGCTGGTTTGAGTATTTCTATAACTGCTGATCTCCTGGGATTTTCACACACACACACACACACACACACACACACACCAGTCTTTAGAGTTTACTCAGAATGGTGCAATAAAGAAAAAACATCCAGTGAGCGGCAGTTCTGTGGATGGAAACGCCTTGTTGATGAGAGAGAGGTCAACGGAGAATGGCCAGACTGGTTCGAGATGACAGAAAGGCTACAGTAACTCAGATAACCACTCTGTACAATTGTGGTGAGCAGAAAAGCATCTAGGAACGCATAACACGTCGAACCTTGAGGCGGATGGGCTACAACAGCAGAAGACCACGTCGGGTTCCACTTCTGTCAGCCAAGAACAGAAAGCTGACGCTGCAGTGGACACAGGCTCAGCAAAACACAGATGGTAGGGTCAGAATTTGACACCGGCAGCATGAATCCATGGACCCAACCTTTCTTGTGTCAACACTCCAAGCTGGTGGAGGTGGTGTAATGGTGTGGGGGATGTTTTCTTGGCACAGAAATTAATGCCACAGCCTATTTGAGTATTGTTGCTGACCATGTGCATCACTTCATGGCCACAATTTACCCATCTTCTAACGACTACTTCCAGTATGATAATGCACCATGTCACAAAGCAAAACATGGCAATGAGTTCAGTGTTCTTCAGTGGTCTTCCCAGTCACCGGATCAGAGTCCAATAGAGCTCCTTTGGGATGTGGCCGAATGGGAGATGTTTTGAGACCAAAGGAACGCCCTACCCATTAGAGAAGCAGCTACGCAACTTGCTAGCTAGTAATGAAAATCGAAAAATCTGGTGCGAAGCGTATCTGAGCTGAGCAACTGAAAGTAAAAAAGCTGACAGAAACAGGAAATGTGTAGTAATTGTTTTCCATAATAATATTGTGATATCATAAACTGAGGCAAATCTGTGAAAATGTCAATAGAATAAAAGTCATCAGTACACACAGATATTCCTTAAGACGGTTTAAGATGTAATTTCATAAACGTTAGTGCATCACTACACAACCCCTGAGTTTCTGAATGCACGATTGTTTGATAAGGAAATGAAAGCAAAGAGGGGAACAGGCTCCATTCGATTTGGTTTGACAGTTAACAGAGAGTCCAACTCGACTCGATATTTACAAATGACTACGTGTTCTAAATTTATTATACATTTATTATAGTTTGGATCGATATCGGAAAGGAAATGACATCTTTTTCATTCCGATCCACTGGTATATTTTATGCAGAGAATGCATGTTATGTTGACTGACAACACAAAACAGATCAGTATCAAGTATCGGGGATACTCACAGCTCTGACTGCAATATTGTTTAAAAGGGGAAAGGAAAAAAGAAGAAGAAAAAAAAAAAAAGGTTAATAAAAATTCTTAAGCATTTAAATCAAAACTTTGAAACTACCTGAACAACTAATTCAACTAAAAGCACTGGCATATGCAAAACTTGTAGCACTGCCATAAAATACACTAACAGCACCACAAACCTGCTACACACCGAGAAAGGTGGTATGAGAGTTGAACCTAGGATACATTAATGCATGTTAAAATCAAGTGAATCGATTAATATTGATGGGTGCCGTATTGAATCATATCAGCACTGAAGCAAATTATATCGGCACTGAACCGAATCGTGTCGGGGCTGAACCGAATCGTGTCGGGGCTGAACCGAATCGTGTCAGGGCTGAACCGAATCGTGTCAGGGCTGAACCGAATCGTGTCGGGGCTGAACCGAATCATATCAGTGCTTAATTGAATCATATTGACGCTGAAGTTAATCATATCGGTGCTGAACCGAATCGTGTCAGGGCTGAACCGAATCATATCAGTGCTTAATTGAATCATATTGACGCTGAAGTTAATCATATCGGTGCTGAACCGAATTATGTCGGTCCTTAATCAAATCATAGTGGTGCTGAAACTAATCATACTGGTGCTGAATTGAACCATACAGGTGCTTAACTAAATCAGACCGGTGCTGAAACAAATCAAATTGGTACTTAATTGAATCAGATTGGTGCTGAATCAAATCATATTGGCGCTGAAGTGAATTATATCGTTGCTGAATTTAATCAGATTGGCGCTGAATCGAATCACATTGAATCGGTAGTGAATTGAAGTATCGAGTCGAATCGAGTCGTTACTACATATCGAGATGTGCATCGTATCATCTGAAAGAGGGAGATTTACACCCCTAACTGTTATTGTGTCAAATTAATCGTTCATTCCACCACTAATGCAACATACCTGCAGATGTGCAAGAGGAACTTAAAGACATTGCTGTATTGCATAATAAACACATTTTCTCGGATGGTTTAAAAATAGCCGTGATAAATGGATAATAACTGGCCTTCCAGGACAGGAAGCTAGAAAGAAAATAAAAGATCTGGGCAAGTTGACGTGGAAAAGCCAAAAGGCCGTCTGCATCTGATAAACAACACCTAAAGGTCATTTCCTCAAGGGGAAGAAACAAGATTAGATGGGGGGGGGGGGGGGTAGTAAGCATAACACAATGGAAAGACTTTTGAGTCTAAATTTGAGATTTTTTGGTTCACCGCTACGTCAGAGGAGGAGCTTCTGGGACACACGTTGAGTTGAGTGCAAAAGTTTGCACACCCTGAGGGCAAAACTAAAAGAAAGCAAACCGTATTTTGCCCCAAATAAGACATTTATGGTGCTTCAGATGTGACAAAAGAATAAATCAGTGCATGAAGGAATATTAATAGTTAAAACGATCAGTTCTGAAAGTGAAGTAAATAAAGTTTATTAACTTGCATGTCCACCTTTTTGCGTTCATAACAGCCTCCAACCTCTTTCATAATTCCTGGACAGCTTTTGGATTCACTGTTGTATCTTATTTGTTACTGACTTGCTCAATGGCTCGGTGGAGGATAAGTCAAACTTCTCATCCATCAGTTTGGGCTCAAATGTTCAAATAACGTTATCATCGGAGGATTAGATCGGGGCGGAAATGTGAATTCCGATCAAACCCGATCTGACGCTCGTTCAGCGGTACCCGTACCCGATATCAGACCGTACCGAGACTCCTATCTGCGGATGTGACGTGGTAGATATTTACTCACTATTCAGACAAAAAGTTCTGTGCTGTTGAGAGAAAAAGGCTTCAAGCCTCCAGGTGACACGTCATACTCACGATTCGGCTGAATACTTCTGCGCTCCTCCGATAAAGCCGTACTTGTCCGTCTCCCTGGAGCCTGGGAAGCCGTTGAGCTCGGAGTCGGAGCCCAGAGAGCTCTCTCCATCATCTCCAAAATGACTGCCCACTGTCTGCAAACTCACCGTATCCAAACTCTGATCACCGTTCTCAACATCAGCCATCGTTACGCTCACCGTTTAGGCCATCAACTTCTTTAAAAAAAATAAAAATAAAGATAGCAGTTTTAAACCCCAGAGACTGAATAAACTGCAAACCCCAGGATGCTATGCGTACAGGAACATGGCTGATGTCCACAGCTCGCATATGTTACTATGAAGAAATCACAGTGACAGTTTTTTTTTAATGAGTTTATAGTAGTGTGAATTTCAAAACAATTTTTTAATGTACTTTATTTTTAATAGTATTATCATTAAAAGTAATTTGTTGTTTTTTTTAAAATATATTTAAAATTTATTTAATAATTTAAAGCTACACTTGGAAAAGTCCACAACTCTGCCTATATATATATATATATATATTTTTTTTTTTACTAATGTATTTTATAAACCAGATCTATACTAATAACGTATACTAAACTAAATATATCAAACGTCTCTGGTAAAATTAATGTCTAAACCAAAAACCTTAGTAATTTCGCACTTTTAAAGTTGAACACAAAGTTAAATACTAAATGGCAACATATGAAGTTTAATTTAAACTTTTTTTCTTGTCAGGGAATTAACTGTCAGATTTGTGAAACTACTTTTAGCAGCTAACTAGCCAGACAAACTAGCATAGCGACGTGTCATTCAGCGCGACGTTAACGTTAGCCAGCTAGCTAAGATGATTTCATTAGACAGCTACAGAATTATAATTTTAAAAAAAATATATATATATCACGCTGTAATTATTCAGCATGCAATATTTTCCCAGACATAAAAGTTATTTAAGTTGTCATGCTATTATTTCCTGATATCTGGACACACAGCTCTAGCTCGCGAGCTAACTCTATCTAGAAGTTAAGCTCGATAATTTAGCCTGCTAACTAGTTTCATTCAACTATGAAAACACAAACGGCGTCTCCTCATCTCAAAATAAACACTTATAGCTACCGAAAGTTGTTGTGCGACGCGAGAGTTTACTTTAACGCTCCCGTGCTGAGTTCAAAATAAATCCCCAAACGGATTCCATTAAGAGAATATACCCCCGAGATGTCATATTCGTAATATACCACAACAAGGCTTATTTTCTTCCCACCCACATTATGTAATATCCCACCTCCTACTCTAGGATTGGCCAATACGTTCCCGAGTTCCGGGTGCTGATTGGTTAATAATAACACACAAGCCGCCAATTGGACAGTTCACAAGCACCAACGCGAGGAGAAGAAGGCGGGACTTTCGGAATGTGGGTGACACGCATAACCGTGCCAACAAATCCACAAGTATTTGACAGATCTGCGCATGCGTATTGCGTTGCTGCTTCCGTTACTGGATTGATTTGAGTGGAGGATGTTGTTTTTTTTTTAATTTTTATTATTATTATTTTTAATGGTTTTCTTTCGTTTAATATATATTTTTAAAATACTTTGAAGAGACCAGTTCAAAGAAGAATATGTTCAAGCTCAGATATAAACCCATTAAAAGTTGACATAAATCTGACTTACGGTTAATGCAGTTGACTCTGCGGTCACGTGCTGCCATCTAGTGAATATACAGCTTTACGAAGATTAAAAAAAAAAAAAAGTCAAATTCAAAGGTTTTATTTCCCCACGTAATTCAAATGTAGTGGACCAGCTATTGTAAATTTAGTTCCCAATTTCCAAATCTTGCCCCTTTACTTTTTGCACTGGAGGTTCGAGGTTAAGTAATGGCACCAGGCATATTATCACAAACACGCTTCAAACGACGTTTTCGGATGCCATCACATTCCAAAACTAGCACAAAAAGTATGTTTACAATATTCAGAATATAAATCAAATCAAGCCATTCTGAGTTTAAACAGTTATTCTGTATTTTAGGCACAGTGCACACACAGATTTCCACATTCACTCACACATCCGTGCCATTTAGTGTAGTCAGTCCACCTACTGGCATGTTTTGGGAGGGACGAAACCAGAAAACCCAGAGGAAACCCACATGGACATGGGGAATATTGACAATAACAAGTTGAGTGTGTGATGATGTTAGGATACAGTTGGCATGACCGCAACTTTAGCTTTGCGACAAACATGAAGGCAGCAACATTTAGACAGCTCAATCAGCTCATTAACTACATTTGAGGTAAAGGGAAATTCTGTGTAAACTTGATGTTCACCAAACCATTATTTTAATGATACAGTCACCCTGCATCCCCTTTTTGACAGTTTTCCATCTGGGTAAATTGCCTGTCTATTCGTGCCATTTATAATCATCCCCACATTGCCCTTCTTTGCACATTTTTTCACTCAAAAATGTTTTTTTTTCTGTAACAGAAATGATATATTCTGATACATTCTGAAATGCAACAGGAAGTAAATTCCAAATAAGAAAATTTTTCATAATTTCCAATTTGACAATAACATTTTTTTTTGTATTCACCTTATACAAACACTTAAGCATTTATTAGTCTAATCTTTATCTACTGTATCTCTTGTGTATGTATGATCAGAAAAGATTTGACACGTTTTTCTCTTTACTGAGAAAGGAACATAACCTGTGTTTACTCAAAATGGACTGTCTATGGGCAGTTGCTGAATTCTGTAATTCTTCCATGTTTGGAAGATACAGACATGAGTGAAAGGCTTCCTTAAATGCTCTTAAGTCGTTGTATTCAACTTGGAGCTGCAAAACTGGAGCAATATAGTAATAATTAGGCCTGGTTACTTTTACTTGTGGCATCCATGCACAATCAAATCCACACAACTATGTTGATTAAGCAACGTATATATAATATAGAGAAAACTGACATTTCTGTCACGATATGGCTAAACGTTTTGTTTGTTTTTGCTCCGCTAGCAGAAATAGATCCTGAAGAAGCTGCACTCAATCTGTAGCCCGTCAAGTAGCTGGATAGCTCACTATGAATTGTACATTCCTGTTAAAGGTGCTTCCGTGAAAGGTGAAATTGCCTTTTCATTTTCATTTGACGAGCTTTTGTGTTTCAAGTCAAAAGCTATATTCATGAAAAATGTATTGTCCTCTCTTGATGTCACTAACACTACTGTAGTAACCGTTTCAAACTAGGAAGTGGAATTTTATGTGGCGTACACAGACAAGCGGAGCGATACACGTAGTGAAACGCTCCAGTGCGGTTATACTAAATATAAGCAGCTCGACCAGTCAAATTAGTGGACCGGAACTAACTGTAACTAACTGTATAATAAGGTATAACCACAAATTATTCACTCAGAAAAAGACAATCACTTTACAATAACTTTGACTGAAGAACTCAAATAAAGTACACTGCAATATGTGTTTTGCATAAACGTTTATTGACAGAATATAACAACTGCCCTTAGACTTCCATTATAATTGAGTTTTGACTGAACTAGTTTTCTGCTCTTTTCTCCGTACAGGAAATCATGATGAAATTCTTGTCTGTAGTAATTGCATATTAACTACAGATGGGGTAGATGGAGATTAACACAACACACACACACACACACACACACACACACACACACACACACACACACACACACACACACACACACACACACACACAGAGACTTACAGTCCAATCTAAATTCCCTTTTTTTTCCCCTTCTTTTTTCTTAACCAACAATTCGTATCCAATAGCCAGTTCAACCTGTTCAGGTTATTTGTATTTTCTTTACGATTCCTCTTTCTCATCCCCGTGTGTGATAATGTAACAAAGAGATTTGTAGTCGATATTCCCGGACACGTCGATCGGGGCCAAGGAAAACGCCTGCTCCACCTGGACAAGACATGAAGAAACACAAACGGCATTATTTACTGTAGTTATATAGTAAAATAGCTACAACAATAATCCAAAATACCCCATTGAGTGTCTGTCCAGTCATGCTCTCTCTATATCTAATTAAAAAAAAATTTTTTTTTAACCTTTTTAAATGTACAGCATTAGGAAGGCAAAGACACTTGCCATCTCAAGGTAAAGGCACTAGGCAACTGGGACTTCAAGAATAAAGGCATCAATTTAGCTATCTACCACTGGCTACCACAGAGGAGGAATCTTATATTATATCTTGTAAAAGCATAGCAACAATGTAAACAAGGCAAAGTTGTTAGGAATGTTCACTTTTCCCACAGCTATGCTGTTAAATCACCCCCCCCCAATGCTGCTAAATCACATCAGGTAGAATAATATTAATAATAGGATACTTTCTGTACTTTTCAATACACAGATACTGATTTTATAATTATTTAACTTATAAAATACAATCCAAAAATAATGTTAGTGTGTTTTAGAAGTTACAGTAAGATTTCATTAAACAATCTTAGTTACAGTTTCCAGTCAAAACATTTCTGATTTAGAGAATAATGGAGAGGAGTCGTTTGGGAGTCGAAGGAGTCGACTCTTAATGGTGAACCGAACCAAATGATTTGACTCACGGAAAATTCTCATCACTACTTATCACATGGCGAGAGTGGAGAATTAATATTTAATTACCCAGCATGGGTCGTTGTCTTACAACACAGACGGGTTTAAAATCACACATTTTATTCAAGAATGGCTTTTAAAAAAATAATTTAAAAAAAGGCATTGTGCCGAGTGCCGACCTCGCTGAGATCCAAATGAGCAAACGAGCTATGGGTCGACGCATGCACACAATTTGGGGTCATGAAGAGTGTTTTCACAGTAATTCACCAACATCTGAGGAAAATATCGATGTTCTCATGGGTCTTGTCTTATTTCACCCATCACTCTCTGTTTACGTTTACTTCGTGCTAGCTAGTAGAATTATTTTCCTCAGTCACTAACAAGCATTATGCTCACATACCATAATTTCTCAGTTGCCTAGCAACAGTGCTCTTGTAGCTTTAACCACTTAAATGTTAAATGAGTAACTGTCACTATGGATTCAATACTACAATGTCATTAAACTAAATTTTAGGACAGCTCGAAAGTGTGCTGTGAAACCATGAGAGTAAGCAAACAAACCTCATCTGCTGTGAACTTGTCTGCCTGGTTCATCAGAAGCCTTCTGAACCTGAGGTGGAGGAAATGATACCTTATAAACTCTTCACTTCAGAACTATGTCAACCTTTTTCTTCTTCTTCTTCTTTTTTTTTTTTTAAACCTTCAAATAGAAATAAAACTTATATGCTTTGCACACTCACTCATCCTTTTTGACAAAGCCAGTGCTCTCGGGGTCGAACAGTTTGAATGCGTTGAGAATGGTGTCCTCTGGGTCGGTTCCTGTTCAGAGGGAAATGTTGGTCAGGTTTAGACGAGTCCTAATGGTCAATTATATACCAGAATAAATAACACTTTTAACTATCAGTACTACATGACTTACATTCAGAGCAAAGTCATTTGTGGGTAGCTTTTGTGCTACTGAGGTAAAAAAAAAAAAAAATTTAAAAATTGAGAATTGAACAGCGCTGCGGTATAACTGATCTTATACCACGGCACAGTTTAAAGATTGAATCTGAAACTGTGCATTATTCATATTATTTATATTTATATTTATAGCACGGCTTGAATGTAGTTCCGGCTGTAACCTGAACAATAGATTAATATTAATGTGCTCGTTCTAATACGTTATAGTTTCTATAGTAACAGCCCATACACAGGCACTTGTACAGCATATGCTCAGCATAAACTAAGACTAATAATAAACAGATTTTAAAAAAAAAAACAACAACTTTAGTTTGTTTACCAAAGTAAAACATATAATCGTTGATGTGGTGATGTGCTTTGGGAAATTTATCAGCACAGGAACGTCTTCAGGACAGGGGAGTTTACATATTCCAGTTTTTTGGTAAAATGACAAGCTGTATTTTTTGAGCGAGAAAGAGAGAGAGAGAGAGAGAGAGAGAGAGAGAGAGAAAGACTAAGCATGGTGAGGGAATGACTGTTTATCGCAGCTAATGTAAGTGAGAACAGGAACCAACTCGTCTCTCGGGCATTCCGCAACAATAAATCCAACTATAAACCATTAAAATGCGGACGTTTCATACATTACTAAATGAAACATTGTAGTCGTTGGCAGTCTGTGTGGAATAAGTGGAAAAACCCACTATATACTGTGCTGTTATGCAAAAATAATACACTTTGTGGTTGGAGGGGTGTATTAATTTTGTATAACAGCACGGTCTGGAGTGTGTTTTCCTATACCACTTTATTTTAACACCACTTTAAATGTAATTTTGCTTTTGTATTCAGTCTAAAATGACCAGTTTTGCTCATACCATTGAGTTTTTCTCCAAAGAGAGAGAGGAAGACAGTGAAGTTGATGGGTCCTTTACCCTCAGCCAACATGGCGTCCAGTTCCTCGTCGCTTACATTCAGTTTTCCTTAGACAGGGAGAAAGAACAAGTGAGATACAAGGGGCAGGTTTATTATTGGCTAAATTGATATACCTTTTTTTTTTTTTTCTTTTTTTTTTTTAACTGGTGAACCTGTCAAAAGTCAGAGGTTATATGTTTGTTGTGTGTTCAGTTCATTCTGTATACTTAAAGGTGTAGTCAGTGAACGTAAAATCCAATTACAATGGCCAAAACCCCCCCATCAGAGACACCTCATTGTCCTGATTGGTTGACTGTTGGTTGTCCAAATGATTTGTTTTTTCTCCCATTTACAGAGCCTAAGGTGCCACAGAGAGCAGATATTTTATTGACAGCTGCCTTAATTTGAGCTGATTTGCCAAATATTAGGAAAAAAATATTCTGACTTCAAAATCAGTGACCCCACCATGAACAAAAGCCAATGTAAAAAGTAACAATCTAAAAAAATATGCAAGATTATGTAATCATACCTAATTGTGCATAAGTTTCCTTCAGGTCTGATTTCTTAATCACACCATCTCGGTCCTGATCAATGCAGCCAAAAGCCTGTAAATGAACCCATGATGATATTTTT
Source organism: Cranoglanis bouderius (assembly GCA_023630585.1). Taxonomy (NCBI): domain Eukaryota; kingdom Metazoa; phylum Chordata; class Actinopteri; order Siluriformes; family Cranoglanididae; genus Cranoglanis; species Cranoglanis bouderius. The sequence continues at coordinate 3,763,421 of CM042549.1, forward strand.
TTTAAATATATTATTTGTATTGCACAGTATAAAAATAATATAGTATACTATATATATAATATAATTGATAATTATTATGATAAATATGAATCACCTCTTTGAATTCCTGAATCTGTGATTGCTCAAACATGGAGAAAACGTTAGAGGAGGCCCGCTGGGTGTTCTTTCTCTTCGCTGCTGTTTTCTTACTCGCCTGGTGAAAGAAACCAAAGATTTAAAGCACAAATGTCATTCTAATTCTAATTATCATAGATCTAGTGATCATTTTATAACTTTGTATCACAGTTTTAAATCATGGTATCTGTGTACAACTTTTGAAGAAAGGACAATATTAAATGACGTATAAAATTATTTAGTCAACAAAACTGCTAGTAGGCGCTTTTGAAGCTGGCTTGTTAAGAGTATTGCTTTTAGGCAGCAGTAGTTTATTAAAATAATGTAGAAATACCATTTTCTCTCATTTCATTTCTCTTATTTCAATTAGTTATCGATTCCGGTATAATACAGTTTGATATTTCACTGTATGCTAACCTAGTCTAAGTGAAGATGGTGCATACTCACCATGTCTGCTGGCTCCTTGTTGCTCTGTGTGTGTGAGTGTGTCCGGGTCAGTGGGAGCTGATAGAGACTTTATGTATAGCTCACCTTATCACTGGGCTCTTTATAAAAAGAATTTGTTGCGTCTCTCAGTACCCTAAAAAGGACAGTTAGAGGGCCCTAAAACAGGGGCGTTGATAAGGGCCTAAGTAGCTGGATTCCTGGGAGACCTAACAAGAGAGATTGGGAAGAGAGAGAGAAATAGAGAGAGAGAGAGAGAGAGAGAGAGAGATTGAGAGAGAGAGAGAGTTAGTATTTATGTTACACTTAATGCAATCTTTGATGTTACGAAATGAATGCATTTTTAGTTTCTTTATTGTGTTTTAAATCTTTTATATTTATACCTCAGTGCTGTTGAATTCTCAAATCTGATTGGTCAGAAGGTCTGGTGTTGATTTGTTTTCTATGACAGCAGCTTTGACAATGGTGGCGACTATAATTCAAATAAAAGGTTCATATTAATGCACTCGTTGTAATGTAATGTGTATTTTCTGTAAAACCCTTAAAGGCTACATTTTTAGTACTAGTGTCCAATCATATGACCAATTCTGTGTAGTTATAAAGATAACATGATATTGGTTTCATAGTTAAGAGTCTCCCCTGTACTTCATTGAGTTGCTTTCTCCACATTACTGGAGCCTGTGTACTAGAGATAAAAATAGGATTTGCTCTGGAAGACTCAGTAGGTGTGGTTCAGCAGAGGAACTGGACAAACTGGGTGAAAAACTTGCTAGAATAAACCCTTCTAAAGAGAAACACATCCAGATAACTGTAGATTACAGTGACATCTGAAACCAAGGCAATCTTAGCAATCTCATGATGGAATGGGAGTGCTGGTCTTGGTTTGTTAGACCTCTTGTTTTGTTATAGTTGTTCATGAGTCCCTTGTTTGTCCTGAGCAGTTAAACTGCCCACTGTTCTTCAGACAAATCCTCCAGGTCCTGCACATTCTTTGCTTTTCCAGCATCTTCTCCATATTTGACCCCTTTCCAACAGTGATGTTGAGATCCATCTTTTCACACTTTTTTTTTTTTAACTGGTTCATATGTGTAAATTCAGTTATTATTGTGTCTTGTGGACTATATGTAAACATCTGTTATGTGAAATAGCTTCTTCAGTGCAGAACTAAATAAAAGAAAAACTAAACGCAATTTTAATGATCCCTCTTATTTAAAAAAAAAAAAAAAAAAAAAAAAGATTTACATTTTGCAGATTCTGCAAGGGATATGTAAATTTATAAGCACAACTGTATGTGGAGTGACCCTCAAAATGCAGTTCACTGGTCCCAAATTTCCACCTTATTGTTTAGGTCTTCTCCTATCACTCTCCTATATGGATGAGCACCACTGTGTACTTCCTGCAAGGTACATGGAACCACCCAACATCTTTTCACATTCTTGTTCATGCAACGTGCATGAAGGGAAATGGACCAAACCATTCTACTTCAGTGTCCTCTCTCATGAAATAGGTGCTAAAGTTGTATGGTTTGTCATAAGATAATGTCAGGCTTGACTTTCGTCATTACTTTTAGTAGACAGTAGTGGCCTTTTCTTGCTTGTAGATCGAACTCCAATCAGATGGGCTTGGCCAGATTTATAAATCTGGTTTAAAGCAAACTGTGAAATTCTTCATTAGAAAACTTGAAAAGAAACACCATAGTTTCTCAGAATTCTGATACTGTTATTAACTTACTTGTAAAACCTTAGATTTGGATGGAAACACCAATGCTGGTTGATTTGTTATTGGTGACTATAGAAAAGTTTGAAGAAAAAAATCGTGAACGTTTTTTCTAACCTTTCATACTACATACAAGTAAACCATAATTGATTTATGGACATCACACAGTTGCTCTATACGCTCACACACCCCTCCAGTGTTTTTCTCTGCCAATTTTGCCCCATTTAGCAAATCCAGCTGGCCACTTTACCCCAGGACAAGGTAAGTGTTTTCCACAAGCAGTGCGCAGATTCAAGCCTCAGCCTCGGCCGACAGGGTTGCCTAGGCGACAATAAAGGGGGCCAGGTCTGTGACGCTTTTGACAAATTCTTAGAAAAGGGTACTTTGGTGTTGGCATAGTGACTGAGGTGAAAATTTATGAATGAAACCCATTTATATTTGAAGAAGTCTGATGAAATATCGATGTCAGTTGTCGCCAGCCGGTTCATCAACATCAAGGATTACTGTAAATATGACGGCATGAGTGATATAAAACGCTGATGCAACTACTGTTATTGAACTGAAATGTGTTGAGGAGTTTCTGAAGGCTGGAGCACGGGTCCTGCTCTGAAAGACGGTGTGAGACAGGATCGACCGGAGCAGTGACGATGTTACGACTGTTAGAAAATAGGGATAGGAAATCGCACCAAGTGGACTTTACTCTTGAATAACACGGACATTAATGAACAGGAAGTTCTCCATGCACCAGACAGCATGTTAAGTGTCACTATTTGTTGAAGATGACAACTGGAGCCAAATAACTATCACAGTCATCACTAGACAAGTTTCAACCGTGTAAAGTGTCAGAGTCACCACATGATGCACAGCTCAAAATGCACCCATGACTGTAGGGAGATGAACCTTCACACCATGGAGAAGGTAATGCAGAATTTCTCATCATGATGAATATAATCATTGAGTCAACAACAGTAGATTCACTATAATAGGCACAGTGAAGGCAGTGGTTCAATCCTGAACTCGTGTTATTGTCTGTGTGGAGTTTTGTTCTCCCGTGTCTGCATGGGTTTCCTCTGCGTTCTCTGGTTTCCTCCAACCTCCCAAAAACAGGCGGATTGGCGTTTCTAAATTACTTCTATGTGTGCATGGTGAGTTTTTAATGGAAGTGGCAATGATATGATTGCTGCAAAACTGAATTTCCACCATCTGAATAGAAGCAACTGTGAGACAGTTGTAGGAAAAGAGAGTGAGACAAAACTCACTCACCTATTCACACACACACGTTTGCCTTACTATCCTTGTAAGACATGCACAATGTAAATCTTTTATATTCTCAGGTTTCTGCATGTGGACTCTCTTCATTTCAGACTGCAGGTTTTTAAAAGGGTTCAAATACAGAGCCTAAGATACCAATTACTGCAAATTATATCGTTGAAAGCTAATCTACAGCCAGATTTTGCAGCTAAAATCTCATGGTACATGGCAAATTTCAAAAGTGCCCCTAAACCATCAACCACAGCACATTAATAATCCACCATTAGTTTAGTTCTTGTGTGTTCTGCCTTTGGTGTTAAGTCTGAGAGCGCCGAAATATTCCCTCTTGTGTGCAATGAAGGTGAAGCAACACAATGTTCTACATTTGTGTCACTGAGTAATGCAGTCCTGATCCTGCATTGCACAGTTATGTGTTTTCCCTGCTGTACTTTAACACACACACACACTTCACTTGAGTTGACTCGTTCTCAGCGTATAAAACATCTTAATTAGCTGAATCTGATGACCACTGGGACAACCGTGCTTATTAAATTAAAGGAAGAGTTAAACTAAAAATGTATTAAGTCAAAACATGAATTTTGCTTCTTTAGTTTGCACTGGAGTGACGACGCTAATGTAGCTAACAAATAAGCAGAAATTATAGCTAACAGATCACAAGTACAAATTAGTGATGGCAATTTAAGGCTTTTTCAGTGAGTCAGGGGAATCGACTCAGCTCACTAACAAGAGTCGACTCTTTCAGTTCCCAAATGGATCCAAATCTTACTCTACCTTCTGATTAACACAACAACACTACACTTTGCATTTTGAGTTATAAAATCTATTTCATTCATAGACAGTACTGTTCAAAACTTTTTGGCACATGCAAAGAAATGCTGTAGAGCAAAGACGCCTTCAAAAAAATGAAATTAAATGTTTCTACATTAAAAAAAAAATACAGCAAAGAACAGTAAACAGTAGTAAATGAAACAAAGTCAATATTTGGTGTGACAAAAAAATAAAAATAGTAGTCTCCGGTTCAATGTGTGCAGTTTTATAAGGAAATGAGCTGGTAAGTTTTATTGAGCATCTTGCAGAACCAGCCACAGTTCTTCTGGAGACTTTGACTTTCGCACTCGCTTCTTATTTTTGCAGCGAAACCCAGCAGCCTTCATTGTGTTTTTTGTCTGAAAAGTGTCTCTTACGTAATACGCTGCTTTCTTTAATGATAAACATTTTTCTGTAACATTTCATTTTGTGCTAGAAAACTAATTTGTACTGACTTGATAATGTAGAAGTCATAAAATAAAAAATCTATAACAAAGTTTGTACTAAAAAAAAATAGCGTGCCTAAAACTTTTGCACAGTACTGAAAATTGAGCAAGGCTCTACATATTTGCATTAACAAATATAGTAAGCATTCCTGCATTAACATTACTGTGCTGCTGCATCTACGTTTAACTTCTATTAAATATACACTACACTACACTACACTACACTACACTACACTATACATCTTATCTTTCTCACTGGAACTAGCCCTGAATCATTACGCTCTGCCAGGCAACCGCTGATAAGATTCACGTGATGCACTTTGGTCACCGTTTATAAACACAGAACATTTAAGCAACGGAGTTAAGCTCTTTAGAAATGTGAGTCGACTCCCATAAAAGAGTTAGTTCAAGGATTCGACTCATTCGTGAATGACATGTCACTAACATAAATCTTTATATACTGTAGACATCTTGCTCCATCCAGTACTCTTTTGAAGCAATACTCAAAATAAATGAACTCAGCTTCTTTTATTTCTTATTTTCATATTCTGTATATCTCACAGGTCCACAGTTATTTTGTATCATACTTTAAAAACTAGCTGTCCTTTAAAAGTATGGCATAATTATAATTTAAGTAGAAAATCTGACTTCTAGAACATATCCCCAAACAATTTTCTGTTCTCCGACGTTTGCACTAATTCTAAGCTTGTCTCTACTTGGACACACACAAAAATTTGTCCAATTTTTTTCCAAATGAGTATTAAACTGAATAAAGTTAGGATTTAACATCCGATCTACCCTGCCATCAGCTCATCTTTCAGGTGAACAGCTTTCAAATGATCATGCGGTATGTCATCACCCAGGCGAGCCACATGCAGGTCATGACACTACGGTCATGTTTTATTCGACTCTACTTCATATTCCAGTGGCTTTGACCCAGCAGTGATTTCCACCGAGCTAATAATAGCTCCGTTTGCTTGTGACCCTGACCATGACACAACTATTTTAAACATTTAGAAAAGATTAGTGCAGATGATAAAGCTCTTTTTCACAACACAGGTTCACTCAGTTTACTTAGCTGTAAATGACCAGGTGAACACCAGTATGTTTTTTATTTAATCTGAGACAAGTACTTTTTTTAAAAAAATTTTTTTTTTAATATAGTTGTTTAATTTTCTTAAAAATTAATTTTAAAATTGAACGTACGTCCTAATGTTATCACGTAGAACTGATGTGATGAAAATGATGATTAAACTAATTAAAAACTTATTATTTAGTGATAAAATCTTTGTGTAAGTGCATATGTTCAAGTAAATATATTATACCAAATGAAACAAAAATCAATACTATAACCAAATGTAAAAGGCAAGTTTTGGATAGATTTATTTGGAAAGTCATTCCAGTAGTGAATGTCAGGTGTTTCTACATAAAAATGTATCTTACAGATAGTTAACAACAGCGTAAATGTAGACTCAAAAGTGACTTTTACTATTTAAATGATTCCCCTTAAATAAGTATCAAAGGCCCACTATTCCTTTTAGTTGGCACGTGTATAACCCAAAGACTACAGTTCACTATCTTCTACAGAAATCATGCTAAAATGATTATTTCTGTATGCTATTAGTAATAATTTTTCAGCGAGCATATAACAGGGGTTTTCAATCTTAGCAATAGAAGTATGGCTTCAGTTTTTCATTCCAACCAAGCACACCTGAATCCAGTTGTTTAAGAAAAATCATTAATTATTATTTTTGTATTACTGTGTGAATCCATTTAACATACGTGAAACGCCCTTTTCTTTCTATAGGTTATGAAAAATGTACATTTTATTTCCCTCAACCCTGCCACCTTCACTCCTATGAAATATCTGGAATATTCCTCAAATCACATGAATCATGGGAGGCAGAAAATAAACTTCTCTCATTCTTTTTTCTTTCTTTAATTATTTTAAATGATGTTGTGATACTGACTAATGGGCTCACTTTGAATGTACAACCCTGGTACCCAAATTAAATGTTGTAGATACTATCTAAAAGATTGACAAATTACAGCTAAATATATTTCTAACTTGGTTATTAAACATAATATAAATAAAGACTCCATTAAATAGACCTGATCTTAAAATTCTACTGATTTACCCTTTGCCTGATTGATCTTTTAAGTATCTTTTTTGTATTTTTCTATATATTGTAGTTGGCTCAAGCATTTAGTCATTTGGTAACAATAAAAGGTCGGAATCTTCCGTAAAATCATATAATTTTATTTATTTTTTTAAAAAAACAACACCATTTTAAGATTGTTCTAAACGATTATTCAATTATACTAAGCAGGATTGTCCAAGAACCTACGATTACAACATGTACTCATTCCTATGTCCTCTCCTTGAAAATCCCAGTTTTAGCCAACTCTTATCTCTCCAACATCTTACGTTAGATGTGATTTGGACTTTAGCCTGAGATATATTTACACCGGGGTTGGAAAAGTTTGTCCGTGCAAACAGATTCGTCTAAATTTAGAAAACTTTTGAGTTCAATGTAACTTATTTCTAATTTTAGAACAAATCCCAGAATATAATATGCAAATATCTTTTTACTATAAAGTAAAGAATCGGAAGAGCAGTGAGGCCAAAATACAGTAAATTAATACAGTATATTATTACATACAGTAAATTAATATTAAAGTATTAAAGTATTAGTCAAATAGTATGTTGTCATTGCTAAAATAACATAATGAGCATACATAGCAATATATACTTTTCCCTCATATCTAAAATAAATTCAAAGTGATGCATTAGTTTCAACATATTTAAAACATCTGAAATACAACCCATGTTTTGACATTGCATCAGAGTTTAAAGCCATTTCCAGTGTGTCCTTGACTCCCAACATGATGGGTCAGTGTGATGAGAGATGGGAGGGGTGTAGGTACACAGAGCACTAAGTACCTGGACCGCCTTTCCTTCTCTTGGGGCATAAAAAGAGTGGAGCATCTCACTGCCTCCTCAGACACTCTTTTACACGCTAAACGCATTAACACACTCACACACACATTTGCTCGGAAGCTTTCGAAAGATGCCGTGCCTCACCGCCGTCCGCCAACAGAGACTCAGAATGCCGATCTCTTACAAGTCAATGTTGGAGACAGTTCACATGGTAATACTGGTTAAAGTTGTAAATGACAGCTTACAGTTTTGTTTCCTTTAGGCTTTATCAGTGTTAATCGGTGTACTAATTAATAAATTGTGTAAACCCGTTGTCTGTGTGCGTACACAGGTGGACCAAATCCTGTCTGAGTTCCAGCTCAGTAAAGAGGAGCTGAAGGAGGTGATGAGACGGATGCAGAGGGAGATGAACCGAGGACTTCGTGTGGAAACACATGAGGAAGCCAGTGTTAAAATGCTGCCCACTTACGTCTGCTCCACTCCTGAAGGCTCTGGTCAGTTTCACAAGTTTTACTGTCGCACTGAAATTATGAGAACAATGTAGCTAACGATTCATTCAAGCCTATCTTACTCATTATTGGCTAACTGAAGCAATGTTGGGTTCTCAGTAAAGTAGATGTAGTACTCTGATATAGAGATGGTGTAGCCATGAAGTTTGTGTGCAGCTTGCAAGATGCTACGCTGCTTCCAATATCCAAGCTATATTTGTGTACGTGCTCCTCCAGAAGTTGGAGACTTCCTGGCACTAGACCTAGGTGGCACTAATTTCCGCGTGATGCTGGTGGTGGTGGGCGAGGATGAGGAGAGAGGCTGGAAGGTTGAGACCAAGCACCGCATGTACTCCATCCCCGAGGACGCCATGACCGGGACTGCGGAAATGGTAAATCAAAATATTCCCTCATAGTTCCAATCTAAAACAATGAGAATTTTTCAAAAACTTAAACTTTCCTTTCTGTTCATTCCATTCAGCTCTTCGACTACATCTCAGAGTGCATATCCGACTTCCTGGATAAACACAACATCAAACATAAGAAACTTCCTCTGGGATTCACTTTCTCATTCCCAGTCCGCCATATGGACCTGGATAAGGTGAGTTCCTGCTCCCCAGACAAATTAGAGGTGGAACTGTGTGGTAAATTTGCAATATGATAATGATCCACCCCAGTGCTACAGCATATTTTTTCATGTTCACTGATGTTTAATGATCTTTATTTTATTATTTTTTCTTTTCTATTAGGGCATCCTACTGAACTGGACTAAAGGGTTCAAGGCCTCCGGCGCTGAAGGCAACAACGTCGTTGGTCTCCTTAGAGATGCCATAAAACGGCGAGGGGTCAGTATACACCAGTCACTTTAGATTTGATGCAGAATTTTTTTTTTTTTCTTAAATCTGTAATACCATCACTAAACCACTCTTAATAGATTGAATACAAAAGTCACAACCTTTACTCTGGAAATAATAAATAATGGGTAAATCTCTCTCTGTAGGACTTTGAGATGGACATAGTTGCGATGGTGAATGACACGGTGGCAACAATGATCTCCTGTTACTATGAGGACCGGAGCTGCGAGGTTGGCATGATAGTGGGTAAGCAGATAAAACACACTCACACTCCATTTATGACAGGAACATGGAATATTTTAATGGCTGCAAAAGGAAAAAAAATGAGTCATAAAGTAATTTCTTGCTCACTGTGTGCCTCAGGAACAGGATGTAATGTGTGCTACATGGAGGAGATGCACTCAGTGGAGCTGGTGGAAGGGGAGGAGGGGAGGATGTGTGTGAACACCGAGTGGGGAGCGTTCGGAGGGAATGGAGAGCTGGAAGACTTTCGTTTGGAATATGACCGAGTGGTGGACGAGTCATCGCTCAATCCAGGGAAACAGCTGTGAGTCACTTATTACGGATTCCCACAGAATAGCAAATTACACTGTACACAGAAACAGCTCAGATACACTCGACTAATATAACCAACAAATACAATCACCATCCCACGACCATACTCAGATAGATAGACAGATAGATAGATAGATAGATAGATAGATCCATTCATCCATGCATCCACAATTATGAAATTATACACAGCGATCCAGGCAACAAGACAGGCACCACAGACAGACAGAAAGATAGACAGACAGACTCCCAGAAAACCAGACACACACACACAGAGAATGACTTACCAACACCAAAAAGGTCAAACCCCCAGACAGACAGACACCCAGACAGACAGAGAGAATGACATACAGACACACAGACAGACAGACAGGTAGACAGACCCACACATGCAGACCCCTAAAAGACAGACACTCAGACAGACAGAGATAGACCGATAGACAGACAGACAGAGATAAACAGATAGACAGACAGACTGAAATACAGACAAACAGTAAGACAGACAGGTGCAGTGAGGGTTGTTGTTGTGTGGCTGTAGACACACAGACAGACAAACATAAACACAGACAGACACATAGACAGAATATAATACTCTAATACTAGACACATAGACAGGTGCTATGAGGGTCATTGCTGTGGTGCAGCAGACACACAGACAGACAGCCATACAGATAGACAGACAGATATGTGTTGTAAGGGTCATTGCCATGTTACAGACAAACAGTCAGACAGAGATATACACAGGCAGCTAGACAGATAGGCGGACAAACAGACAGACACATAGGCAGACAGACAGGCACTGTGAGGGTCATTGCTATGGTGAAACAGACAGAAAGACGCACAGACAGACAGACAGACACACAGAAAGACAGATAAACCCACACAGGCAGATGTGGTGTGGTGCAGTAGACACACAGACAGACAGACGGATAGACAGACAGACAGGTGCTGTGAGAATCACAGCATTGAGTAGCAACCAACACAGTTTACGGTCCCTGTGACGTCAATGCAATGTGCCACGGCGTCTATGTATGTCACCATGCACCTCCCTTTGTACCGTAATACAAACTCAGCAGTTCCTCGAAACGCTGCAGCTCTGACGTCTGTAAGCGCGTTGTCGGGAAAAAGCTGATGCTCTCTCTTAAGAATTCCCACACTTACCTGTGTGTTACTGGTTTAAGCGAGACTCTTGACTTGCTCTTGATGGTTCTCCAGGTGACCGTGTTGTTTTTCTGTCAGCACTGAGGCCACGTCAGAGCCAAACCATGTGCCGGGAGATTAATGGCTGCCACGGCCGATCATTAGCGATGTAGCCGGCTTAATGGCTGTTTACAGTGTGGAGTTAAAATCACCTGTGTTATTAACTCGTGCAGAGATACAGTGGATCAAATTTAACTCTGCGGAAGGAAATTTAACTCCTTAAGGGGTCATTTAACACTGACGGATTTACACACACACATTTTTCCTGACTATTCCTGTGAGAGCCTTCCATGCCGCGAATTAATGCTATGCTACTCCTAAATCTAATGCTAATCTTAATCAAAAGGAAACCTTTTGCCTCTTTTAGCTTTTTAAATAAAAGTTGCAGTTTTCTTTGTGGGGACCAGCCAAATGTCCCTATAAGATATTCCTATCCTTGTGGGGAAATTTGTTCCCAACCAGGATATAAAAAAAAAACCTTCCCACACACACATTACAGTGACATTGTGAAGCCACACAAATGTCATTTTGAAAGAATGGTTCAACAAGAAAAAATTAATTTACAAAATGTTCCAATAATTTTAAATATATGACATGTTTAGTTTCTAACGTTCACTTCCCGAGCTACAAGGAGTGAATGGATTTCACTTCAAATTTTCATATATTTGTTTCAGACAACACTGTTAAGCTACTTTTTCAAACAAAAGCAAACAATTTTATTAAAAAAAAAAACATATTTTCAATGAACGCTCTGTTTTCTCCTTAGCTATGAGAAGCTGATCAGTGGGAAGTACATGGGCGAGCTGGTGCGTCTTGTTCTGATGAAGCTGGTGAATGAAAACTTGCTCTTCAACGGTGAAGCTTCAGACATGCTGAAGACACGGGGCAGCTTCGAGACTCGCTTTGTCTCCCAGATTGAGAGGTAGATTGAAAGACATGCAGTTGGAATTATTATTGTTTAGAATCTGAGGCATCTTGAAGATATTATAGCATTCCACCATTCCACAAAGTCACAGAACCAGTCACAGGTAGAGTCAGCCAACAATTATCTTAATAAACTAATTTAAAAAAAAATAAAAAAATCACTGGATTTTGCCCTTCTCTACTCATGATGAGGTAACAGGATAACAAGCAAGGTTAGAAAAGCAAAACCACAAGAAAAAAACAACCTAAACCCTTATACTAACCCCATCTCTCCTATCTTACAAGGAACCCAGCCAACACTTCTCTTGGTTTATAAATAATGGCATAACACCCCACTGAGCTGTTAGTGCGTCGTCCGGGTCACGGCACCAAGTTGTTAGAACCTGATGTTTATGCACTTATCTGAGTGTCTTCAGATCAGATCAGTAATTTTTCAGACATACAGTACAGCCTCAGAAAGATGGTCAGTCTACACCAGTCAGTTTCAGTCACCCATTCAAGTGGCCTAGGGATACATATACTCATATACACAGCTAGCAAGAATAATGGTAGTAGTTTAAACTGATTAATGATAAATGAGCTGATCTGTTTTCAATCAAATTAGCACTGATAGATTGAAATCAGCAGTCTATTTCAGCTATATGTGTGTTTTCAAGTTTATATACTATAATGGTAGTTAAAAAGTAAAACAGAGTGTACATTCAAAGTTCAGAGTTCGCATTCAGCTGCATGTTTAGAGAAATAATTTCGTAATTAAGTAGGTTCTGGCTAACAAGAACACTGGTTAATTAGCCTGCTTGTTAAGAAAGCGAACAGTCACAAATTGTGTTTCAACACTCGAGCCACATTGGCCTCAGGATTGAAGGCAGCTAAGCAAGCTAAATTAAATTACATTTCAGTGTTTAAGGTCATACTGGCTCACTAATTTGTGGTCAGCCTGTTCACTATAAAGCTAGCTCAAATTTAGCATGTTTTCTACAGAACTAATTTGTGGTTAGCCTGTTCACTATAATGCTAGTTCATGTTTAGCATGTTTTCTATAGAGCTAATTGTTGTTTAACCTGTTTAATATAATATAATGACATTAGAATAAAATCCTGTTTTTCCTCTTTCAGTGACACAGGAGACAGGAAACAGATCTACAACATCCTGAGCTCACTGGGGGTCCTGCCGTCCGAGCTGGACTGTGACATTGTGCGTTTGGCCTGTGAGAGCGTGTCCACTCGCGCAGCGCAAATTTGTGGAGCTGGGCTTGCCGGAGTTGTCAACGTCATGAGAGAGCGCCGCTGCTTGGACGAGCTGAAGATCACTGTGGGAGTGGACGGCTCCGTCTACAAACTCCACCCATGGTGAGGAGAGCTGAAAAATGCTCAGAACAATACACTACTGTACTAAATAGTATGTACTACCACTAGTTTGATCACAGTATTTTGTTTATGTTTCCAAATTGTAACTATGATGGTGCACTAAATGCTAGTGTTTCTGAAGCATATTCTTACTAGACGTCATGGTCAGAAAAACAAATTAAAAGAACGTATCATTTCGGATGGTGTACACACAAACGAGGACGTCAAAAATGTCCTATTGCAGGATATTTGTTTATTTGAGCTAGATAGTCTATTTACTATAATGCTAGTTTATGATTAGTTTGCTTGTTATTGTGCTAGTTCCTGGTTAGTAGGTTTGCTAGTTCCTGATTAGCCTGTTTATTGTGGTTACTAGAGAAACGGGCAAAATAAAAAGGTGTTCTGATATTGCTGTGTTTAGAGAAAACAAACTTAGCATATTTGTCTTTTATGCTAGTGTAACAGAATTAACAAGTACAAAGCTAGCAAGCTAACAGTCTGCATGCTAATTGGATTATTCGCACGAAATCTGCCACCACGTTGTATAGACAGAATACTTCGCCTAGCTTTTTAATTAAGCAGCTGATCAAGTTAAATTTATTTAAGGTTTATTACTGTAATGCAAGTTCTCGATTACCCTGCTTACCTTAATGCTAGTTCTCAACTACCCTTTTTACTATAATGCTAGTTCTTGAATACTGGGATTCTTAAAATGGCTGTGCCAGACATAATTTCTAGTATTTGGAACATACTTCTAAAAAGTTCATCTAAATCCAGTGAAAACCATTAGCCACCATTTTATCATTTGCTCTTAGCTGTGGTTTTATTGAAGTTGTTCTACTCTGCTTGATCCAGTCGGAATTTCCATTCAATTTGAAATCAATGCAAAATGTTGCTCCATGCTTAAAAAATTGTTCAGTCTGGTCCCAGGTGAACCACTTTCGAATAAAATAAGCATGCCACTGTAGTACACGATACAGTAGGTTCTCTGGACCGGACATACGGGTAGAATCGAATCTCGATGCCAAGTGCTGATTACATTGACCTCGCGTTCCAGGTTCAAAGAGCGGTTTCACAAAGTCGTCTGGGACCTGACACCTAACTGCGACATTACCTTCATCCAGTCAGAAGAAGGCAGTGGCCGAGGAGCCGCGCTTATCTCCGCCGTGGCCAGCAAGATGGCCGCCCACACGATAGAGCCATGATGGGTGAGATCATGGACTGGCTCCTGAACTCACCTTAGCTGCAGGATCTCTGCGATGACGAAGGACGCTCATCTGGAGTGGCCTTGTAAGGCTCCCTTCGCTGGGAAGGCTCCCTTCCCTGTCTGTGTGTTTCTGTCTCTCTGTGCATTTCCCACTGTGGGATTTGCCATGCGGAGGCTATATTTTGGCGGCCAGATCAGACCTTTATGTACATATCCAGTTGTTTATATCTGCTTTCTGTGCAAAGAATGTTAAATACATATATACACGTATTTAAGCTAACAGGCAAATAAGATTCACCTTTGAGCAAGACAGTAATTGTAACACAGACACCAGTGTATGTAGACGTATTTTGTGTTTAATACATTGTGTGGTGGTTAGAGCATAATTCTGTTATTTGGTTTTGGTTTTGCTTATTTTATTTATTATTATTATTATTATTATTATTATTATTATTATTATTATTATTATTATTATTCTGAACTGTGTTTGCATTCTGTAATAAAACACACTTAATTTAAATATTATGTTATACAGCAGAGGAATCAACAGTGTAAAAATGCTTAATTCATGTAAATAAAGTTACTGTATTATACATCACACTCTGGCTATTATGGAAAATTATTACAGTTATAAATAATTTTCTGTTCATTAAGAAATATTTATACAGTGCCCTCCACTAATATTGGCACCCTTGGTAAGTATGAGCAAAGAAGGCTGTGAAAAATCGTCTTTATTGTTGAACATTTTGATATTTTGTTCAAAAAATTCACAAAAATACTCTGCTCTCATGGATATCAAACAACCGCAAACAAAACACAGGTTTATCAAAAACAAAATATCTTTGTTAAATATATACGGTAGATGTGCAACAATTATTGGCACCCTTTTAATCAATACTTTGTGCTACCTCCCTTTGCCAAGATAACAGCTCTGAGTCTTCTACTATAAGAAGAAGAAGAAGAAGTTTTATTTATATAGCACCTTTCCAAAGCTCAAGGTCACTTTACACAGTATATATCAAATACATACAAATACAACATAAAAAAAAAAAATTACATTTCAAACAGATATATTTTTAGCTGGGTCTTGAAACTAGGCAGAGAAGTGATGTTACGGAGAGTAAGAGGTAGTGAGTTCCACAGTTTCGGAGCAGCAATCTAGGTATGAACAAGAGGCCAAGTTCTGATGATCTAAGGGACCGAGTAGGGCAGTATGGGTGAAGTAAGTCAGACAAGTAAGGGGCAAGACCATTTAGTGCCTTGAATGTTAGCAGTAGTATCTTGAATTGAATACGTGATACCACAGGTAGTAAGTGGAGATCATGCAGGAGAGGAGTGATATGAGCAGAGCGCCTGGTGGAGGTGAGAACCCTTACAGCTGATTTTTGAACATACTGTAATCTTGAAATGTGTTTTTTGGGCAAACCAATAAATAGGGCATTACAATAATCCAGACGTGAAGTGATTAGGGAATGAACTAAGATTTCAGCATCTGTCAGAGTGAGAGAAGACCGAAGACGCACAATATTACGAAGGTGGTAAAAAGAGTTTTTAACTATAGCGTTAATATGGGAATCAAAAGAGAGAGAGAGAGAGAGAGTTGTGTCAAATAAAACACCAAGATTACGGGCAGAGGAAGAAGATTTAACAGGAGCCCCATCAATATCAAATGACACATCCATCCTTTTGCCTGAAGTAGTCGAACCAATAAACAATATTTCAGTTTTATTATCATTCAGTTTTAAAAAGTTCAGGGACATCCAATGTTTGATGTCCCTAATACATGCAGTGAGTGAATCAGAGAAAGATGGCTTATCAGAGCTGGTGGTAAGGTCAATTTGGATGTCATCAGCATACCAATGAATTTGAAGTCCATGCATGCATATGATGTCACCAAGTGGATACATATAAATGATAAACAGTAGTGGCCCAGGAACGTAACCTTGAGGATCACCCTGCGTCAGAGGAGCAGTGGCGGATTTATAGCCTTCAATAATGACTTTCTGTCATTGAGGTAGGAGGTGAGCCAGGAGAGAGCTGGATGCCTATTTCAGAAGGACAAGAGATAAGTATATCATGAGAGACAGTGTCAAATGCAGAGCTTAGATCGATGAGAATTAAAATGTTTGTTAACCCAGAATCAATGGACAGGACAATGTCATTAACCACACAAAGAAGAGCAGTTTCAGTGCTGTGAGATGGATGAAATCCAGAGTGGAAAGGTTCAAAGAGACCATTTGCATCTAAATAAGACCTTAATTGTGAGGCCACTACTTTTTCCAAAATTTTACTTAAAAATGGTAAGTTTGAGATTAGTCTGTAATTGATCATATTTTGATACATGCTTGGGATCTGAGACCATTCCTCCGTACAGAATCTCTCCAGATCCTTCAAATTTCGTCCACGCTGGTGGACTCTCTTCTTCAGTTCACCCCACAGGTTTTCTACGGGTTTCAAGTCAGGGGACTGGGATGGCCAGGGCAGGACCTTGATTTTGTGGTCAATAAACCATTTTTGTGTTGATTTTGATGTATGCTTTGAATCACTGTCCTGCTGGAAGATCCGACCACTTGCAGATTTCTTCTCCAATTCTCCGGCTGTGATCCTTGGAGATTTTTTGGCCACTCGAACCATCCTCTTCACAGTGCGTTGAGACAATATAGACACACGTCCAATTCCAGATGGATTCATAACATTTCCAGTTGACTGGAACTTCTTAATTATTGCCCTGATGGTGGAAATGGGCATTTTCAATGCTTGTGCTATTTTCTTATAGCCACTTCCCATTTTGTGACGCTCAACAACCTTTTGCCGCACATCACAGCTACATTCCTCGGTAAAAGGTTAAATAATAAAGACAATTTTTCACAGTCTTCTTTGCTCATATTTACCAAGGGTGCCAATAATAGTGGAAGGCACTGTATATAAAAAATAAAACAATGGGGGTGGTGTTAATATAACCACCCCAATGTTTATGTTGATTATTTTCCAATAACTGCACGTCCCCAACATGTTTTTACATCTTGTACCACAGCAATTTGCCAACGATTACCATTCTTAATTCATTAATGAACAACATGTTGTACTTTTTATCCATTTATAGTTACATTTAAGGCTGTGGAATTGCCACAAAACATGTTAGTTCCTGTTATCACTTACATTACAGCAGCTACAGTATAAACATTAGTTCCTTACTAATCTCTCTCTTTTTCTTCTCGCCTGAGGTTATTAAGACAAAAAACAACAACAACAACAACAAAAAAACAGCTTGTCATGTTACATAGGAACTATAAAGTGCAAACTGCTCTGTCTTGAAGACTTTCCCATGGCAGAAAACATACTGACCTTTACAAAGCACTGCCACTCCTTCCGTAAATGTTAATTAAAAGTCTCCTTACAGAAAACTTCAGCACATTAGCATTACACATAGAAAATGAATCCACGTTCAGATTTGAGAATTCAACAGTGCAACAGTGTAATAATAATAATAATAATAATAATAATAATAATAATAATAATAACAATATTATTTTTATTTGTTTGTTTGTTTTAAGATAGAAGGTGTCAGTTCAGCTTCTTAATTTAGAAACCCTGCCTTCTAAGACACTGTAGGCAGCAGACAGGCAGTTCCCCTCAATTTGGGACACACCCTACTGCTCATACCAAAGCCATGCCTAGTCTCACATATTGCCCCGCCTGCTAGCTCACAGGTTCCCTCTGGCACTTTAAATGCTGCTTACTCGATGAAAGGCATGGCCGGTCTGTCAGAGCCTGGTGCTGTTTAAATGGAATAGAAGCTTTCACACTCTTTTCTACTGCTGAGGATCAGACGGGCCTGGAGAACGTCAGAAACCCTGAATCATGAGAACGGAGGGGAGAAACGTCACAGTGCAACAGCATGGCAACTTGTCACAGGTACACATCCTGTACTTTTCTAAGCTATGATCTTCAGTTTAACATAACTCCTGTGTGATTTTACTGCAGTGTTCATAAGGATATACAAATATACTACTTACTGTATAAATATTCCTTAGTGGGATGTTACTTGCACTGGATAGCTTCTAATCAGCTGAATTTGGACTAATCTTTGCAGGAAATCATAATCTCTGCATCTCCTCCAACGGTTCCCCCCCCCCCTCCCCTTTGAGCTAATTTCCTGTTCCACAGCATGTTTTGGAAACTCTAAGTCATGGCATACTTTCTTATCTTGGTCAAACAACCGTGCTTGGATGTGCTCTCTTCTCCTCTAAGATTATTTTGGTTGTTTCATATTAACCCCCTCATTTGGCAGGGTAACATTTGTTAAGTCATTAGTCTTGCTCACCTTTGCAGCCTGTTATTTCATGTCAGCAGGATGATGAGGTGTTTTCTATGATCTCTGGAATCAGAGCACAGGGTCAAGCATGACAACGCCAAGCAGACAGAGTTAAGGGCTTTTTGCTCAAGGGCCACAGCTTGGTGTTGTTGACCTCATGACCTTCCGATCAGTAGCCCAGAGCCTTAAACACTGAGCCTCCACTGTCCCACTACAATCAAACCAATAAATATTGCTAATATTTAAAATTGTAATATTTACTTAAGTTATTTTATGCGTGCCTAGCCAGCTCAGTTGGTAGAGCATGGAATCGTTGGTTTGAGCCCCATGCTGGATGCCAACCCCAGCCACTGGGGGTACACAGGCTAATACACTCTCAGTGCCGGCCCCAAGCCCGGATAAATGGCAAGGGTTGTGTCAGAAAATGCATCTGCAATAAAACCTTTCCCAAGTCAATATGTGGATGATGGAAGGTGATCTGCTGTGGTGACCCTTAATAGGAGCAGCCGAAAGAACAACGACTTAAGTTATTTTATGAACCAATTATTTCATGATTGTTTTAATTAACAATTAACAATATAGACAATTTGTAAAAATAAAATAAATTTAAAAAAAAAAATTCTTGACATATCTGTTTAATATGTTATACACTATATTTCTTCAGCTTTGGACCAAGAGGGTCAAGCCGAAACTTTCTTTTCTTGATAAAATAATAAGGAGGAGAAAAATACGAATAATAGTAGAAGTAATAGAGTTCCAGCATCTTTGGTGCTTGGACCCCTATTACTTCTGTTATTATTTGTATTTTTCTCTTTCTTATTATTCAATTATTTAACCTGTTTGTCTGTTTAATTTATGTTTTGTTGTCTTATATATTTTATTATTTACTTTTACTATTATTATTGTAATTATTTTGTATATAACGTATAAATTGTAAAATAGGGATACTTTAATTCTTCCATTTAAGATTAATGGCTGTTGCAAACTTTTGTTCTCTACACAATACTGACTGATATACATTTACATTAAATTTACATTTACAGCATTTAGCAGATTAACAGCAGATCTCCAGAGCGACTTAAGAAAGTGCCTTGTAGTCTCGATCAAAAACACATCCTTATGCTAGTTCACGAGGTCAGGGACTAAGGGTACCATCAGCCTAAAACCCCTTTAGGAAGGTTAGTATAGTATGAACTGAAAACACAAGACTAATTCAGTGTATTTACATCTGTTGCTAAGCTGTTAAACGTCAGAGTATTTAGTGGTGATTAGGATGATAATGAGGTTGAGTGGTGTGATGATTTAATCAGTGGGAAATCCTTTCTGTAGAAACGAAATCGCAATCAGCATTATGTAAACATCTCTCATTTTGTAGGACATCTTTTTTTAACCAAAGCATTAGTCATGAGAAAGAGAGAGAGAGATAGACAAAGAGAGAGAGAGATAGACAAAGAGAGAGAGAGAGAGAGAGAACAACCTCCCTAAGAAAGTATGTGTGAAATGTGATGGTATTAGTGGCCTGTACCTGGTTTAACTGGTTTTATCTGAGTTTGTATGACTTTTGTATGTCTATTGATCTATTTCATCATCTTCTGTGTGTGTCTGTGTGTGTGTGTATGTGTGTGTGTGTGTGTGTGTGTGTGTGTGTCAGGTCATCCCTCCTGCCCCTGCATGGCTTCCCCTTGCTTCACACAGAAACGGTAAACATTCATCAGTCTTGATTTTTTTTTTTATTCCTCCATCATGATTATTATCACTACACTATATCATTTATCCTCTAATCATGATATTAACTATCATGTGTGGTATTTTCCATTCACCACATTTTCAGTATCACTCATTATTGTATTTTCTCGGATTGTATGCATTCCTTTTGCCCTATTTGTTTTATTTTTACAGGTTCGTTGGTGGCATCTCCGGCCCCGATCACCGAGAGACCCAAACGCAGTGGGATCGTACCAGGTAAAACCCATGCTCTCACCTTCAGAGTCTACATAACGTGACATTTCCTCAACTTTCTCTGACACTCTGCGTCTTGTATTTTGGAATTCTTGAGACAAACGCAGTCTTTCTAATATGTTATTGTTTCTGTAATAACAGCTCGTTCGTAGGGACTCGTATGGTGGGCGCTCCCGCTGGCTAAACAAAACGTGTGTGCAGTAATTGTTGATATGGTGAAGTTTTCTGTAAGAACATGTTTATTTAGCATTTATGGAAGGAGTCTCCAGTGTCAACGCTTCAGAGGTAAAGCTGTAACTTTCGGTTTTCCACCATGGGGAGATCTTTAGGACAGAGGACTTTTTGGACTTTGCGGTTTCTTGGTAACACGATAAGCTACGTTTAGTTTTTGTCTTTTTAACTATAAACAGATAAATCAATCAAAAAAATCTAATAAAAAAATCAATAAAGAAATAACTAGTCACAATATGGAGTCGTGTGTTTGTCATGGTTAAAAGATATCCCATCTTGCGGATTTTACAATGTTGATGTTTATCAAAATAAGAAGTTTTCATGTGATGCTAAGTGTAAAACAGTGTAATTTTAGTTGTTCTGAGACTTTTCTTAGTAATTTATTAACACATTTGAGGAAAATGTTGATATTCTTGACAGTTTTGTCTTGTCTCCGTAGCCACCGTGTCTTTACATCGTCCAGATAAACGCATGTCTATGTGCCTAGATGATTTAGTCATTGGGTAGTTAGTTGAGATTTGATTTCAGAAGGGTAAATGTACATTGGTAAATATTCTACTTGACGAAGCCAATTTCAGGTTTAACTATTTGCAAAGTCTCAGGATAAAGTTTTAAAAAAGAAAACGAAAAAAAAAACAAAAAAAAAAACTTTGAATCCCATAAAGTTTCCCAAAACTAATAAAGATATGCAGGGAGTTTACAGTTTATTTGACCAACAGAACTCTTTATGGATTTATCTTTTTATGGATTTAATTTTAAATACACTTTAACAACGTTAAGTGTTATTGTTCCTTCCATTCTCTCTCCCTTTAAATGTTCATCACATTTATATGGACATAATTACAGTTGCAATAAACCTGTCTTTTTTCATCTCTCTGTC
This sequence comes from Cranoglanis bouderius, assembly GCA_023630585.1. Classification (NCBI taxonomy): domain Eukaryota; kingdom Metazoa; phylum Chordata; class Actinopteri; order Siluriformes; family Cranoglanididae; genus Cranoglanis; species Cranoglanis bouderius. The sequence goes on from CM042549.1 coordinate 3,785,117, forward strand.
TTCGTTCTTCTGTGTCTATTGTCGTCTGTAGGTCAGTGACCTCCGTCTGAGCTCAGTATAATTTCCAGCTCTGATAATCAGCTGCTTTTTTGTTCCCATTCTGTTGTAGCAACACACTTTTATCTAAAGTCTTTTAGTGATGGGATTTGAGTCTAATATTACCAGTCTAACAGGTACCACGTATACAGTGTAACACCCATACCGGCATTGGTTCTGATTCAGTAGCGGAGTTCATGGAGGCTTTTCCGGCTGCTGTGTATTATCACCTGTCATATTGACTTTGAAATGTTTGAATGGGATGAACAATGAAGCATGAGTAGCATTTGTCTTTTCTTAGTTTTGGCCTTGTGTTCTTAAGACCAGACAGCGGAACGTTTTACTCAGACGTTTGCACATTTCTAATGAGCTCTTTGGAACAGGATGTGGAAACAGAAGTGTAGCTGCTGGTCTTCATCAGCTCTTCCAGAAGCTGACGTATCATCCATTTTCAGAGCTGGTCTGGAAGATCATAGCATTTTTCTATTAATCATAGTTTGCTTCACAGAATATTTCTTACACAACATTCCAAGTTATATAAAATCCGACTTTGCTTCCTGCAATTAAAAAAACATATATGTAGAAATGCATCAGTGTTGTAGAAATATTACAGAAAACATTCGCAGAACATTCTTAAAACCAAAAGAACAGCAATGTTCATGGAATGCCCTGCTATCCTAAACTTAGCTGGTTCAAAGAGATGAAAACGTTGTTGCTAGGCAACAGGGAGATATGAAAACTCAACAGAGGCTAGTTAAGGATGAGACAAAGCCATTAAGAATATCAACATTTTCCTCAGATGTGTTGGTAGATTATTTTAATTACATTTAGCATTGCCCTCAAACTGAAATTCCACGGGATGTGCCACTGAGATGTTCAAATTCAACAGGAACATCAACATTTTCCTCAGGTATGCTAATAAATTACAAAATAAAACACTCCGTATGACTAAAATGACACTTAGCATTGCCGTCAAACTGAATTAAACTGATGATGCCAAGAGTGGATCACGAATTGTAAACTTTAAAGTTAATCCTATTTCCTTTAAAGGGTTTTAATGGGACCAGAGTTTAAACGGTGAACAGCATTGTTGCTTGGCAACGGAAAAATGTTTTAGCCAGCTACCACATAGCCATTATGTTGTTTTTTTTCCAAACAATGTAAAGCCATAGCATTAATCAAAACAAAGACGAATCCAGCAAGAACAGCGACATTTTCCTCAGACGTGTTGGTAAATTACTAACCCTGCTGAAAAACCCCCAGTAGAAACCATTACAGAAATTCTAATGGTTATAATGGGAACTGTATTGGTTTTAATGGAGACTATAATGGTAATGTGTTGGGTTCTATTAGTGGCATGTTTATGTCTAGTGGAAATCAATACAAACCATTAAATCCTAATAGAGTATTGCCCAAAACACACTACAATTGCTAATGGTTTTAATGGTATTTGTAGTGGAAACCATTAGAATTCGGAAAATTTTGGCGAATTAGCTTCACTCGTTAGCTAGTTTCTGCATGCCATCCACGTTTCCTAGTTGCATGGCAACGATGTTCTCGCCACTTTAATCACTGGAACAGCGAGTGTGTTGCGTTGTCTTTCATTCAAACACACTGTTTGTGAGAATTAGTAAGGAAGTGTAGTGAAGGAGAACAAACAGAAGTAAAACAGCAACACTTTCTGTAGAAAGTACTCTTTCAGTTTGGGGAAAGAGTGGTTTGAGAGGAAGTGTGTGTGTGTGTGTGTGTGTGTGTGTGTGTGTGTGTGTGTGTGTGTGTGTGTGTAAACCGTGAGCACAGAAATAGGTGTAGGTGACACAGGTATTTTATTTCTATATCTCTTACAACTTACAAGTCCCAGCAGGTTCCCAACATCATGACTGGAATGCTGTCCCATCTTTCTTTCCTTCATTTTGTCATGACTCGATTGTGTCACCATGTGCTTTTTTTAAAATTATATATATATATATATATATATATATATATATATATATATATATATATATATATATATATATATATATATATATATATATATATATATATATATATATATATATATATATATATAAAATCTAGGAGATATGTTATATCTAGCATGTTGTATGTGCAACTTCTCCTTGATATGAAAAAATAACATCTGACATGTTACGAACTTGCATAGAAGAAAAACATCACACTGAACTTGTCAAATCTGCGGAAAAACACATTCCCAGCAAACTTTCCACGGCGCCTGTGTTTCGTGTTACAGCATGTCAGGGAGTTGTGATTTTCCATAATGCTTATTATGAGCAGTACAGGAATGTGTGCCAAGTTTATTCCACTAAGGGATATCAGTGAGCTGAACTCATCTGTTAAGATCCATACATCAGGTCAACAACAACAACAACACAGCTGTGTGTCAGATTATCATTAAGAACAGCATTAATTAGTGTGTTTGTGTGTGTGCGGGTGTGTGTTTGTTCATTCCCAGGTGCCATAGCTGCAGGGATCTTCATAATCTTGCTGCTGGCTCTCTACGCGGCTCTGTGGAAATGCATGGTGTCTCCACCCAAAAGGTGAAAAAAGAGAGAAATGTTTCCTTACAGCTGATTTAATATATCTGTGCGTCTTAATTTGACTAATTGATTCATCGATTCAATGTCCTATCCTCATTTTTTTTTTAAACTCTCATCTTTGCTTCTCAGGGGAAAAAGGAAACGGATCTTAAAGGGCACCAACACAGCAGTGTGACCACACCGATGTCAGGCTTTTCCAGGAGCCGTCTTTTTTACGAGCAGGCGTCTTTTTCGTCGACTTTAACGAACAGACGCTCTAGGCGTGGCTCTGTAAAAACCCTCTGATGACCTGCACTGTTCTGTGGGACAATAAAAGGGTTCTTCTAGACTGTATGAGGCCACTATTCTGCAGGCTGTGGCCTAATCGGGGGAAATAAATAACAAAAGGACTGTGCTATCATGGGCACTAGATGGCAGTACTGTGTATGTTTTGGTGGCATTCCCTGGCATCCGTGATTTTAAAAAAAAAAAAAAAAAAAAAAAAAAATGTATGTATAGACTTGATTAACTAAAATGAAAGCTGTTGTAGATGTTCTGTAAAAACGTTCCTCCTTATTTCAAGGGAATTTTGAGTAATCCACCCCCCGCCCTTGTTGCTTTCCCAGTCAATCCCTTGGAAGTGTTTATCTTCTATATGAAGTGTCAGATCAACAGCACAACAGGAAGGGTGTGTAGAAGAGCATGGACTCTTCCTGTATGGACTTTCCCTTGGCAGCAAAAACAATGATTTGTATTTAAATGATTTCCTTGGCTAGAATCTTAATTGGTGGTATAAATGGTACAAAAAGGTCAAATATACGTCAATATATACGTAGTATAAGGTTTCGTTTGTGGCATCCACATCAGACTATGTGATTTTTAACAAATGTTTTAAAATGGATTATTTAGGAAATTTTTTTGTAGAACACCACCAGAAATGGTTGTAAGTTAAAAAAAAATACACAGAATGGTGTAAAGATGTGAGAAGCAAGACCGAGGCTGATTTCTTTCTAGCCCGGACTGTAGATTCACGCAGCAAAAAAAAAAAGAGTTGCGATGCAACTTGCAGAGTTTTTTGTGCTTTTTTTTGCGGAAAACTACTTGAATTGGCGAAATTGTAACTGCGCGAAATTGTTTTGCACGCTCTTTCACAGTGATGTTTGTTGGTAAATGAAACCTTTTAGCTGTCCCCGTGTTCGACGCACGTGAATCGAAGAGGTCTTTGGCTGAATGTGTGTTGTGATGACGTCACATGATGCGTCTTGGCCCAAATCGGCGGAAAATCTGTGGTAATTCTGGAAAAATTGCGAGCTCCTTCGAATATTGAGGAGTTTGCTTGATTTTGGCTAATTTCTACGATCGCAAAATCACAAAATACCGGACGGACTGGTGAAATACAATCGCAGATGGAATGACCGCGAACGTGGGATTATTTATTCTGTCTATTTATCGTTTTTTTAAATTTCCAAAATGCTTTTGTAGGAGAAACTGAAAGTAGGTAGACTACGCACACATTGTCCAATCAGAGTACAAATTACACAAAAGGACAAATGACAGAACTGCAAGTTTAGTGTTTATATAAGTTTAGTTATTATTTTCTTGGAATGAATTGCCTTACAGCTTTTCATTAGAGCATTAGAAATCATGACTGCAGCTGATGATCTATCTTTGAGTGTGCGTGTGTGTGCGTGTGTGTGTGTGCGTGTGATCGATTAAGCCATCGATGAACTCTTGTGATATAATGCATTGCTCAACCCTAATAGTTTCAGTGTTCATATTAGATTTTAGCCACTGAACTAATCATGACCAGTTCTCACTGGTTACTGGGTATTTTGCTATTTACGTATAAAAATCTCTAAATAACACTTTATATGTTTTTTGTTTTTTTTAATGGAAATGGCATCAGATGCTTTCTGAATAAGATTTCAGCTGAACCGATGAAAGTTATAAAGGTTACAGCGCCTAAGATGGCAGTGGGGATTTGACCAAGGGGAAGTCAACAAGGGTGTTTTTTTTTTTAAAACAGTATAAGGACACAGGGGTATTTTCTCCCAAATGTCCCCTCTGGCCTGTGTGAACTCTGAACTACAAAGAGTGACACTGTGTGTGTGTGTGTGTGTGGTGAGTGTGTGTGTTATCCTTCAGAGCACTGGAGCACAGCTCTTGCTGGGTCAAAGTGTGTGTGCCTTAGACATGTTGAGCAGTTGTTTTTTTATTTTAATTTTATTGTATTTAATGCATTTTTATTCCATGTTAACGTGATTTTAACGTGTGCTCACGTCACTAATAAAACGTAGACACATAAATTGTGATTATTTTGAATAGCTTTTAATAACGAGTAAATTCCATTAAGTGTGGTTCTCACATTATGCCTTGATTTACTACTTTTCCAAATAAGCCAAACGGGTGTGTGCGATCTGATAAACCGCGCGGGGCGAGTGGGCGTGTTGTGGGTTACGCACAAATAACAGTTGCATTAATGATGTCACAAACCTGAGAGCCACGCATTCATGTTTCCATGTCAAGTATAACGCAGCTTAAAGGTGACAAAAAACTGTTCCAAATACGAACAGAACACTAATTAATGATAATGAGTGCAGATGTGAGTCTGCACAGTGTTAAAAAGGTAAATGTAAATGAAAACCTTTATACTGCACATATAAATACACTCTAATAAAAAAAAAAAATAACATGTGAAATAAAATAAATGTGATTATTTTGTTTCATGAATTCCATCTCTCACTCGTATCATTTTCTTTTTGGGTTCATGTCATGTGCTTTTGTTTACATTTATGTACCTTTTTTTGTTTGTTTGTTTTAGCCCTGTCTCTGCTCCTGTCCTTTCACTGCTTTGTTGCCCTATTGTGTTCACCTGTTCTGTGTTTAGTAATTGATTGTCTATGTCAGGGGTGTCCAAAGTCTGGCCCCAGGGCCCACATGCGGCCTGAGGACAGATTTTAACTGGCCCGCGTCTTCTCTCTATGAATGTATAATAAGCTACACGTTGCATTTTTTCTTTTCACCTGATGGTGGCAGCAGACTGCGTTAACGCATTAGCTAAATTATTCAAAAAGTCCTAAGTGGTCAGTGTCATATGTCCCAAAACGAAGGACGAACTTATGAATATAATCTTGTGTGTCACAACTACAGCTGTTAGGTGATACACTTCTGGAGTTTAAATGAACTATATTGGAGCTTTAAAATAATATTTTGATGACCAGCCCTCAGGTATTTTGATGTGGTCTAATCTGGCCCCCTTTGAAAAAAGTTTGGACACCCAAACTTGGTCTATGTATACCCTGCTATAGCTTTGTCTCATTGCCAAGTGTTATTGTGCATTTTTAACTTTAGATCCAAGTATGACGTGTGATGTTGCCCGCCTTTGTTGTGGCACTGTCTATGGACTTGGATTAGTTTCAATTAGGTCAATGCTGATTTTACACACTTACATTCTGCCTTCACTCACCAGACATAACTTAAGATAACTTAAGATAGCAAAACATATTATTAAGTAATTAGGGTTTTTTTTTTCCCTCTTCAAATGGCAGAAACAGCTTTCCACAAATTTAATACCTGCCCTTTGGTCGTATTAATTTACACACACCATCTCCACAATGACTTCTACTGCTGAAGTGAATAATTTGGTTGATTGTTTCATTTCATTGTGTATTTCATTTCACTGTGAAATTTAAAATCTAAACATATTCAGCATTTGGTTAGATGTTGGGGGTCCAAATAAATATCTTTTTTTCTTTCCTGATTAAAATGCACTCACCTTTAGATTTCACGTCATCATTTTTAGAAGTGTGCAATACATTACTTTCAATTGGAGTGTTTTTTTTTTGTTGTTTGTTTTTAAAAAAAAATATTTTTGTTTAACTTTTGTCTTACTAATGAAAAATGCAAGGTCCGTAGATTTGTGAGCTTACAGTTCACCTTGATAAACTAGGTCCAAAGACCCAATAGCTATTTCACATCCACAATTGGTCCAGTCCTGTTATGTCATTTATTGGATCTCTTTGCAGGTATCACTACATCAGCAGTTTGATGGTACACAGACGTACAAATACCCTGAGTGCACTTCTTATTGCTAAAATGTATTACATGATACAAACAGCAGGCACTTTTCACTGGAGTGTATGGCAGCAGTAGTGTTTCAACAAAAAGACATTATATGCAAATGTAATGGAATTAAATAAAATACAGTACAATGAACAAAAAAGAAAATATGTGGGGGAAAAAAGAATATTCTAAAGAAATTTCTCTCTCACGCATTCCATCAGAATTTCATGTCAGACTACAATGACGTGTGAGTGCAGGCTGACACGAGAAGGCAAGATTCAACACTCAAGAAGACGTTAACAGCTTTACAGCGGCGTTAGACAGTTTGTTTGCAGTTTGTCCTGCTCGAATTAGGCATAGCGAGTTATGTGAATAATGCCAATTACTCAAATAATACCATATGCAATTCACACTATATTCTTAACATTGATACTACATCATATCTTTATAGTTTATTTATGGAGAAAACTGCCTTGGTGGATAGCAGGTAGTTATTTCTAGCTAAGCTAATTAGCTCCCTCTGAGTCAAGCTGTGTTTTTATGTAAGATTCTCAAATATGTCAAATATGGGTCATTCCATCTCAAGTGGTCCAATTATTGCAAAGTTTGTATTTTTTCTAATTTTGATTTGAGTGATTACCTCTATATATTGGCATTGCAAAACCACCAGTTCTTTTTATTTATTTATTTATTTATTTTTTAACCTACAACGGACATCTTTGTGTCATGGCATACAACAAATTTGGTTATATAGCTGTTTACGGAAAAGTGATCTCTAGAGCACATTACAAGGTATATATACAGTACTGTGCAAAAGTTTTAGGCACATGCAAAGAAATGCTGTAGAGCAAAGATGCCTTCAAAATAATGAAATTAAATGTTTCTACATTTGAAAAAAAATACTGTAAAGAGCAGTAAACAGTAGTAAGTGAAACAAAGTCAATATTTGGTGTGACAAAAAAATAAAAATAAAAATAAAAATAGTAGTCTCTGGTACAGTTTGTGCAGATTTATAAAAAAAAAAATAAAAAAATGAGCTGGTAAGTTTTATTGAGCATCTTGCAGAACCAGCCACAGTTCTTCTGGAGACTTTGACTTTCGCACTCGCTTCTTATTTTTGTAGCGAAACCCAGCAGCCTTCATTGTGTTTTTTGTCTGAAAAGTGGTCTCTTACGTAATATGCTGCACATTTCGCACATTCTTGTTTCTTAGACTTATAAGTTAAGCCCAAATGTAATGCTCAAGATTGCTCACAGTTCCACTTTTAGGGTCCATTTATAATGGGAAGGGTTCGAGTCTCAATCTTAAGTTTTAAGTGGATACCTAGGTAAGTATAGTGTGCATGCAGAAATTTTCAGGCTTGAGACTTCTCTTTTTTTATGGAGTGAGAAAGTGCAGGTTTTTTTTTTTTTTTTTTTAAATCCCACACTTTTGGGTTGAATATTTCTAATAGGGGACCAGATACGAACCTGAAATTTTGACAAAAATAAGTCCTCTATAGTACCATTCTGCTTGAAAAATTGTGAGTTTGAGATTGGAGGTAAACTCTGCAGGACGGTGGACCTCGAGGGCCAGATTTGAAGAACCAGCCTGATCTATCGTGTTGGTACAGTGTAGAGTTGGTAGTGTTGGTGTAGATTTTATCCAAATATGGAAGTGCAGTGTTCAGTTGGGTGTTTTACACATGAACAGTGTCATAAACAGAGCAGTGGTGGTGTTTCTCCTGTGATAAAAGCAGTTAATGACTTCTGAGCTGTAGTCATTTACTGCTTTTACCACAGGAGAAACAACACCACTGCTCTGTTTACCCCCAATCTCAAACTCACAATTTTTACAGCAGAATGCTACTATAGAGGACTAATTTCTGTCAAAAGTTCAGGTTTGTATCTGATCCCCCCACCAGAGATATCCAATTCCAAAGTGGGTGAAATTTTAAAAGAAATTGCACTTTCTTGCCTTCATTAAAAAAAAAAAAAAAAAGTCTCAAATACCCAGGTACCTCCTAAAAAAATTAAGACTGAGACTCGAACCCTTCCCATTATAAATTGACCCTCAAAGTGGAACTGTGAGCAATCTTGAGCTTTACGTTTGGACTTTCTAAGTTTTAAGTCTAAGGAACAGAATGTGCAAAATGTTTATACATGTACACGTACCTTGTAATGCGCTCTAGATATCAGTTTTTGTTCCAAGGAGCTAGGACCATCCTGAGCCGAGATATTGAGGTTTCGGTAAACAGCTGTATAACCAAAACTTGTTGTGTGCCATGACACAAAGATGGCCGTCGTAGTTAAACCAAATAAAAAATTAATTTTAAAAAACTGGTGATTTTGCAATGCCAGTACATAGAGATAATAACTCAAAAGAAAAATTAGGAAAATTAAAAACTGGACTGGACCACTTGAGATGGAATGAGCCATATGTAAAAAGTCAATGCTTCGTCTCAGTGCTTAGCTGTAAAGATACGGAAATATAGAAGCACTAGCCTTGTTAGCAAAACTATTAGCTAGTTTGTTTAACTAATGGCTTTGTTAGCGTTGCTAGTGCATCTGTATTTCCATCTGGTTAACAAACTAGCACTATCTATTTTTAGCTAAATAGCATCTCTGTTTTACTAACGTCTATGTTTATCTAACTAGCATCTGTATTTACCAAGTCAAGTAGCCTGTGATTGGTTTTATAAACCATATACAAACCAGAATAGAGTTATTAAAAACTATATTTAATTTTCATAACTTGCACAATATTTACACAGCTACTTTTGTTTTTGTGTCTAAATGACTGAAGGAGGTTACTAGGTGCTAACAATTGGCAGCTCCTTTTGAGTAGCTGTTACTTGTAAATAGTAAGACCAGATTTAGCGATACAGTTCAAAGTGATGACTCTCAAGTGTCAACCTTTTATGCAACATTAGCCGTATGTACATCTGTGCATGTAAATTTAAGCCTGATGCATCATATCTTGACTGTGTGGCTACTTTTGATGGTTCATTTACAAATTAATATATAAAAGCATGTCCAGCAGGTGTTTTAACTTGTATGATGCAAGCCCAATTTCTGCTTAGTGAACATGTGTTAGAGCAGGTAAAACACACAACCGTGTTGCTGAGGTGGGAAAAAAAAGCTGTATCTCTATAAAGCAGTTCTCCTGACCCTTGTATTGCACTAGTGTGTACAGTATACTGAAAGTGTCCTATTGTTAGTAAACCATCGTTTTCTCTCTCTGCCAACGATCTCGAAGCAGGAGGAAGAGCAGCAGAAGAGGAAGGTCATCCCAGAACTATAGAAACGTGTTACTCTGGGTGTGGTTGGTGTTCTTCTCTGTACTTGGTTCTGGTGTTATCTCCTGCTCCAACTTTTCTGGTACTGCTGGAGCAGTGTTGGGCAGCGTTGTGGAGTTTTCGGCCTCTGAACCGAAGTGATTCTCGTTATTTTCAAAGCCGCCGTTGTCGTAAACTGCTCTGTTGTGCTGCTCCATTTCCATGGCTTTTTTATTCTGCAGCTCCAGCAGCAATGCCTTGTTTACAGATGGGCCTGAAGAAAAACGCAGCAGAGGTTTCAGTGAATATCTGGAGTTTACAGAGGTACTATGTGTTTGTCCGTGTCCATTTAGTTACACAGAGGCTTGCATAAGTATTCACCCCCCTTGAGCTTTTCCTATATATGGTAGTGAAATAACTTGGTAATGAAATGGACACAATTGGGATTGAAAGTCATGAATCTACACAAAGAAGCCCATAATATTGAACTGGGTGGAAATCAATATAGATTGCAAAATAATTCACATATAAAAAATAAAAGATTAAAAACCCCATATCAAATCCTGTTTTGGAGACGCAGTAAATATGTGGAAAAGCATTCTCTGGTCTGATGACACCAAAACCGAACGTTTTTGGCCTTGGCACAAAGTGCTATGTTCATAACACTGAGAACACCATCCTCACTGTGAAGCATGGTGGTGGGAGCACCATGTTGTGTGAATGCTTTTCATCAGCAAGGACTGGGAAACTCATCAAGGCAAGACAGATGGAACCAAATACAGAGCAGAGCAATCCTAGAAGAAAACCTGTTCCACTCTGAAAGAGATTTGAGGTTGGGGGAGAGGTTCACCTTCCAACAGGACAATGACTCTAAGCATTCCGCCAAAGCTACAGTGGAAAGCCCCTACCCCAATCTATCCAACAGTCTCCAGAGCTGAGCAATACTTACGGACGAGCTTTGATTAAAGCAGATGTTTGCAGAAAAGTTGACATTAATTACCAATGTAAGTGGAAGAACTGTGTAAATGTTAATGGCAGAACAGATTATCACAGTATACCACCATGCCAATATCATCACACCCTGAAGCTAGAGTAACAGAGTTTAAAATAATTTTTAAAAAGCTTCCTTGAAATTAGTAAGGCAAGAAAAAGAGACCGAAAGGAAGTGTGTGTGTGTGTGTGTGTGTGTGTGTGTGTGTGTGTGTGTGTGTGTGTGTCATACCAAAGAAGCTGAGCAGCACAGGCAGGAAGATGAGGCCGTGTGCCATTCCCAGCAGCGTGATGACCAGATTCAGCCGGAAGAAGAAGATCTGAATGAGCTGAGCTTTAGCGAATGCCAGCACGATGATTCCAGGCAGGTTGGTCATAGCGACGCCGGCAAACACCTGTCAGACATGACACACAGTACCTGAATCAGCCAAAGCACCCTCACACATACATCACAGGAAGATCACTAATAATAAGAATATTGGGATTACCATCATCAAGCAACAAATTAGCACCAGAATCACTAAACACAGCACAGATATTTCAATATAAACATTTTTAATGTGTTCAGGGTTAGGGTTAAGTTTTCCTTTAATGCCCTATATAGTGAGCAAGGCATGGATTTGGACAAGGTTTTACACCTTAAATTCCTGATATAGGTAACTGAAGCACTTACCGCACTGCCCATCTTCGCAGTAGCATCTTTGGCTCTCTGCACCTTAGTGGGCAAAGTGCTGAGGGCGAAGGAGCGCGTTAGATGAGATACAAACTCCACTGAAATCCCCACAGCCTGGAGAGAGAGAGAGGGCAGACACCATGATGGACAAATAATAACAAAGCACCATCGTCCAGCTCAGTTCATTATCAGGGCCTAACATGTAGTGTTAAAATATAATCTATAGCTACATTTAAGTTATATTTTTTACCACAGTGCTGTTGAATCAATTTCTCAAATCTGACTGGTCAGAAGGTGTCGATTAATTTTTTACAATAGCCACAGCTCTGACAATATATCAGCTGTAATTCACATGATAATGCACTACTTCTAATATAAACTCAAATTGCTGTGGAATAAAACACTTCGGGATGTGCTGTTATGGGAAAATAATCAACTTCTGTAGGGTTCGAATTAAATCGAATCACAGCACCATGTCTTTGATTGTTTTCCTATAACAACACACCCCCAAGTGCTCACATATAAGCGAACTTGATGTTCTTGATACTGTGCTATAAACCTGTTGCAAAGCCTTTATTTCCTTTGCACTCACCGTGACGAGGTTGATTAGCGACACGGCGTTGTAGTCGATGCCCCACAGCGTCATGACACCCACTGTATCCACGGTGATCATCATTATGGTGAGGAGGTTGAGGAGACCCGAGCGCAGGTCCATGCCGAGCAGGATGCAGCACACCACGAAGGTGGGTAACAAACAGAGCGAGAGGTTCACCAGGCCCTCATTCACAATGCCAATGTACTGCTCGTAGTACACGTACGTCACACTGCGGACGAGATGGAGTGCAAGAGTCACATTACACACAACGAATTAATACTCCGTTCACCATTGTTACATGATTAGTATTCATGATGATTTATTCAAAACTCATACACTTCATTGATATTATAACACGCAGTGTGAATGGTTGACCACATTAAAGTCTAACAGCTAAATGGCCAATATGTTCAATATGGTACCGCTAACCTTCTTTACATTGTTGAATACATGTGCATTAGTGCAACACACACTATTTACTAGGTACTACTTTTAGTCAGCCAACACCTGTCTACAGAAACGTACGGTAAGAGTCATGCTTACCATAGTTTTTCCTTTTCTTTACAACTAGCAAATTAAACAATAAATACCACCTGAATTCTTGACTCTGATTGGTCAGAAGGTGTTGATTAATCTTCTGTAACGGCAGCTCTGACAATCATTAATTAACTTAATACACAACTTAATACATTATCGTTTCTATAGTAACAGCTTACAGAAGGACGCTCCACGTAAACAACATTTTATGTGAGGAGACGTTTATTTAACAATTACGGAAGGAGACTCTTCGTAAAAGTCAAAAGGTAAAGTTTTCCACCAAAGGAAACATTACATTTCTGTTTATGAACTGATTCTGCACACAAAAACTGTTTTTTTCTATAACTAATGGTGGTAACGGACTCGTCTTTGCACATTTTAGCTTTCTAAAATAGCTTTAGCTTACTTTTAGCTTATCGTTTGCATAATGCCATAATCAAATAATTATTTCTTGTCTTATCAGAGAGTGACTGGGTCACGGTCAGAGAGATAGAGATAGAGATAGACATGCAAAAGGGTGAAGGGTAGAAATGAGTTGCTCACGTATAGGGGAAGACCTCGAAGTCAGGGGCCGTGCCTGACACATTTCTCATAGTCCTGGTGATGTTGTGGGCAATTTCTCTCGCCATGAGTAGAGCCTCTGTATACTCCTGCGAGTTAGTGAGAGGAGTGTGATACGCCATGAACCGAGATGCTGCAGACACATACAGAGAGAGAGGGAGAGAGTTATCATTATAGTTCATCGGTTCATCATTATTTCTTATCCTATGGAAATGTTGCGGTACATACAGTCATGCTAAAAATTCTACACTGAACCTAAGAGAGAATGAGAGCTTGAGAGAGAAAGAAGGAGTGACATAGAAATGCAGATAAAGAGTGAGAGATTTAGTTTACCTACTGTTTCTTAATGCTAGTTCTTAGTGAGTTGGTTTACAAAAATGCTAGTTTTTTTGGCTAGTCAAATTTTTTTTTTTTAGGTTAGTCAGTTTACTTTACTGCTAGTTTTTGGGCTAAACTTTCAACTCTAATGCTAATTTTGGGGGTAGTCTATTTACTCTAATGCTGATTTACTAGGTTAGTCTGTTTACTCTAAAGCTATTTTTTAGGTTAGTCTATTTACTTTACTGCTAGTTTTTGGGTTAATCTGCCTAATCTAATACTAGTTTTAGGGGTTAGTCTGTTTAGTGTAATGCTAATTTTTAGGTTAGTCTGTTTACTCTAATACTAGTCTTTGGGTTAGTGTGTTTACTCTAATGCTATTTTTTGGGGGGTTAGCCTGTTTAAATGTAGTTTTTGGGTTAGTTTGTTTACTCTGATGCTAATTTTTAAGCTAGTCTGATTAATGCTAGTTTTTGGGGTTAGTTTGTTTACTCTAGCAATAATTTTTAGGTTAGACTGTTTAATGCTAGGTGGTTTTTGGGGGGTTAGTCTGTTTACTCTAATGCTAATTTTTAGGTTAGACTGTTTAATGCTAGTTTTTTTTTTTTTTGGGGGGGGGGTGGGGGGTGGGGGGGTTAGTCTGTTTAGTCTAATGCTAATTGTTGGGCTAGTCTGTTTACCCTAATCCTAGTTTTTGGATTAGTCTTTTCACTATAGTACTAGTTTTTAAGTTACTGTTTACTATATACATTCAGTGCTTGGACTTGGATTTATTAGGAAAGTTTTTGTCACCTTACCTAATATTTCTCCCGTCACATTGTCCCGGACCACAGATGTGTCATAAGCCCCCAAACCACTATGAGGAAAAAAAACCCAACAACTATAAAATCACTAAACCTTGGCACAAATGTTCTTTCCTGAGCATTCTCTTAGAATCCATCCTAAAAAATTAGAAGCATGCTAATGCAGTGGTGTTCTTGAAACAGAACTAAAACTAAGGTGTACTTTAGTAAAGACAAAGTTACATGATTTAATGGTTTAATTTAAATCGTCAGTTTAATTAAAAATAATAATAATTCACCCTGAATGAAGCTTAAAGTAGCTTACGAATAAGGGAAGCTTATAGCTACATCATAAATCTACAGCTATACCAGAGGATGCAGTTGTGTTCAATAATGGCATAATAATTATACACATTTTTATAAAATACCGGAATAAATATGCAGTATTTAAATAGATCTGTATATATTTCAAGCATACAAATAAATTTGGAACTTCATTTGCATCCAAATGAGTTCTTATGTACTGAAGCACTTGTAGTTTTTAGCATTTCTGTGTCCTTTTGTCGATCACAAACCACATAAGCAACACAATTTAAGATGACTCAACAACTAAACAGCGTTTGAGGCGAGCGTATGATTATATTGTACAGGACAAATCAATCATTTTTATTCATGGTTTCTGTGTTTTAAGTACCACCCACCCTTTGGGACACTGTAAGTCTGGCCGGTTGGTGAGAAAGCTGGGGAGATACTTGTTAAACTCCTCTACGGTTGGACGCAGGACGCCATTGGATGGGGAGCTCATACATTTCGTCAAACACATAAAGGTACCTGGAGATAAAAGAGTACAGTAACCTTAGAAACGATATAGTATATCGATCAAACATCAACACAACTGCAAATCCAAATACTGTGCGTTATTCCACTGTGTGCTGTGAGCTGATACACACTCTCAGTAGCGGGACAGAATTTCCCTGCGTCGGATCCGAAGGTGTAAAGCCGACAGCATCGGGTCTGAGGATTCAGCCAGTCGATGAAATCGTCTACCCAGGAGGATGCTGGGATAGCCAAGTAGGATCTGCAGAAATAAAGGGCATTTAAAAAAAAAAGGAAAAAAAAAAAGCATTTTGTTCAAAAATCAGAAAATCAAATACAAAAAATTATAGTAAAATACATAGTTTAGCTTTCTGAGGAAACGTTGTATGAAATGAAAATCTATTTTAATATTTAAATGTCATTTTTGTTCTTATGTCTGTTTTTGTTTTCATTTTCAGTCAGTGCTTAATGTTTAATGCTTTCAGTCAATGAGAGCACATTTTTCAGCTTCATATTAGTGAAGAATGATTTTTGAGTCTTGGATGAGAGATATACTTATAATACAAACAATATATAATATAATAAATAATAATAAAATAAATGTCATATATAATACTAAATAAATAAAAATAAAACATAGCTGCCTTTATGTATTTATAGTATTTGTTAACTTATGAAATATATATATATATATATATATATATATATATATATATTTTTTTTTTTAAGTTTAATTTCTGCCACATTTTTCAAAGCTGATTCATTAGTACAAATCTTGCCGTGAAGTGTTAATAGAAAATAATCGCTAAACATTGTCAGTTTCGATGTGCGCCTTGGACATTTGAAGAAACAAAGAAAAAACTTCCAGGAAAATGACAATTACAGGGTTCAGAGGAGCTATTCAACAGCTCACTTATCTCCTTATGCAACAGCTGTTAAAACTTTATTAGCTATATCTTAACAAGTCTATGTTCACTGGCATCTTTCAAAAATAACCAAAGCAGCAAAAATTCCAGGTCTAAGAGCACAAGTCAGAAGCAGGTACGTGATAAACAATCGAAGAGAAAAATATCACACGCAAGCTAAATGCATAAGCTTAATACTGCTACAGTTACTGACTTCGATTTCTGCCGTCTTCATGTCAGAACATTAAGTGTAATAATACATGTCTATGTTAATTAGGACCTTTTTTTGGCTCTTGCGCTAAGCAACATTTTTTTTAACACTGCTATAAAAGAAATAGATAAAGCTCCTGTCAGAAGATAAAGTACCTTATTAAGCCCAAGGTCAGAATTATAACTTAAATGGTCAAAGGTAAAAACGTGTATCAGTGAGATCGCTACTCGTGCACAAGCTAAAGGTGCATACGCCACCACAAATGTTCTGAAATATTTAACTGCAAATGTTTTTTTAGCTGACAGTTCTCAAGGGGGTCATTTGAACTCTGTAGGCCGCCTTTTGCTATATCCTGTTAAGCGCAGTAAACAGGCTAGCATTATTGTAAAGAGGATAACTTTCAAACTAGCGTTATAGAAAACAGGTGAATTCAGCAGCTAGCATTACGGTAAAGAAAATAACCTCCAAATTAGCATTATAGTAAGCAGGTTAAGACAACTGTTAGCATTGTTGTAAAGGGAATAACCTGCCAGTTAATATTAAAGTAATCAGGGAAACCTAGAAATAGCACTGTAGTATACTGGCTAACTCTTAAATTAGCATAATAGTAAGATGTCTAATCCAACATGTGGAAATGTATTTAAAAATCTATTAAAATCAAACCAAAAACACCCATCTTGCTTAAACATTTTTAAAAAATGACCACATTAATTTTAATTAGGCTTGGTGAATTAAATTTATCAAACAGTATCCTGATATCTTGATATCCTAAATATCTCAAGAAATTGCCTGCTAGGTGCTGTTAGCTGAACGGTGGAAATTAATGGATATATCTTATCTAAGTTCTCCTTTTGTCAAGACCCTCTTTGCTTACATACTACACTATCATATTATGAAACACTGTGAAAGCACTGCATTTAATTAAATACAAAACTAAGATTAGCTATTTTTTCAGTTTCCCAATTCCTACTATCACTGTTTTTTTGTTGTTGTTTTTGTTTTTTAATTATTATTCTTTTATAATACACTCGGAAGAAAAGCGCTATCCGCCTACTTCTGCATACGTGAGCTCACAGGTGGCCATCATTGGCTAGTGTTGCTGTGATCGATAGGGAAGAGAGAGTATAGCCTCCCTGAGAGCATGGCCAACTTTGCTCTCTAGGAGCCCCAACCACGGATGGCTGTGGCATAGTGATCTCCGGACAATAGGGCAAAAGCTTTTCTGTTGTGCCACTCAAGAACCCTTGCTATCACTGTATTAAGCAAACCATGAGAAAAGTTCTCAATTGCATTTAGCCCTTTCAAATATTAATCGTGGTCACTCACCTGTCAGGAAACGCTGTGGCATACTGGATCTTCTGGGTGAGGGAGTGCTGGTCACAGCCGACGCTGGAACACACTGCGTTAATGCCACTGACATTTTCGAAGTTGAAGCCTCTTGTTGTGACAAAATATACGGGAACCCCGACCTCAAAGTACTTGTACAGGTATGCAAAGTATGTCAACATGTAGGAGTCCTGTGGAAGTGAACAGGAGAACAGGAATGGTGAGCTCCAGTTTCGGCCATCCTATTAAGACTGGCTTCAAACTTACAGACTTGTAAGAAAAGCTAGAACAGCTAACTCCCCACAGTCACTATGTATTTCCGTCTAGCTATTTTCTTTACTGAGATATGGAACAAAAATGAGGTGTTCATGGCCAGTCTTGGTGCTGTCATTTTGGAGTGGTAACATTAACTTTCGAGCCAGAATTTTACATGAAACCGCGAGCAGTCAGCTAACAGAGAACGTTATTCCAATTCTTAAGAAAGTATTCAACAGATTTAATGAAGGCTAGACGGCAACATGTAAACAATAAATCCCTTGGGGGAGTGCTGTTATAGGATAATGATAAACAACGTGGTGGTGTGTTGAAGCGGTGTTACCATATCCACCCCAAAGTTTATTATTTTTCAATAAACCTTACTGACTGCGGAAACCGTACTGACTGTTACAGAGTGCTGGCACTGGAGACTCCTTCCATAAATGTTAAATAAATGTCTCTTCATCATGTACACCATTATATATGATTTTCTTTGTTAAATAAACATCATATGGAGCATCCACCACACAGGTCCCTGTGTAAGTTATTACTTATTGATTTGCACTTACTGATGGCATGGCCAGCTCCTGATCCAAGCCCACCTTCACATGGAACAAAAGGAAGATGGAGGCGCAGAACATGCAGAGGAACAGCACGATCTGCACAGAGGAGCAAATTAGAGCATGTGAACCTTATATACTACAGTATATATCACCATGTACGGCAGTGTAAGTCAATTTTTGTTCATGTGATGGGATTTCAACTTTAATTTAAAGGTACAGTATGTTCCATCTACATTCGATCCATGTAGGAGTCATCCAAAAGCTGATGGGTTTTTGTGTGTGTGTGTGTGTGTGTGTGTGTGTGTGTGTGTGTATTGATGCATCAGTGTAATAGGTCGTACCACTACTATCCTGGAGACGGGGTGGAGCAGTACTGGGGCATAATATTTCCGCATTAGAGGGAGGAGGAAGCCCTCATTGGGTTTGGAAGGACGTGGTTTCTTTACAGTGACACAGCAAGCTATTTCACAGCGATTGGCATCTTGTCGGCGAGCGTCGAGAGACAGCAGTGCCACGAACGCAGTCATCTGCAGCACAAAGTCCATGAGGACGGCTAAAGCAGCGTAGAGCGCAAAAGACTTCACGGCAGGCATTGTACTCAAAGCACCTGGAATCACACACACACACACAGGTTATTGAGTATTAGGAGAATACTGGGAGAGTGTATGTGAAACTGTGTGTGTAACCCCTGTGTATACTTCATTATCATCTAATATGGGCACTAAAACAATATGCATGGGTCATGATAACCTCCTGAGCAACAGATGCAAATAATATTACTCGTGATAGTAAATCATATCAGTTGGTTGATTCTAATTGCTGCCATGATGGTTTTGTATGGGATTAGATTTGTGCCAAAAGAATTGAACGCAACTCTTCAAGAAACGAACAAAAACATACAATGAGAAAGAAGAAAAACACTCAGAAACTGAAAACAGTGAACTCAGCGGCAAAAATGTAACACGGTCTTCAAATAAACAGCGTTCTCTGTTAAAAGTTTTCTAAGCTTAGTTTTCGCTAATCATGGTTTATGAATGTGCTACCAGAGTTTTCGTTTACGCGCCGCAAGTTTACGCTCACCATTCTGGCACTGTTCACTGTTTTCAATTGCAGAGTGTTTTTCTTATTTCTCATTGTATATTTTTGTTCGTTTCTTGAAAGGTTACGTTCAATACTTTTGGCACAAATCCCCAAAAAACCCATAGTTTTAGAGTGATCTTTGGAGAAAACTTGAGCACAGGTATCTAACCCTGATCCTGGGATAACTGTTTTCTTTCCTCTAACACACCAGATTCAACCAATCAACTGATTAATATGCCTTCCTGAGTTGAAGTGAGTGTGAAGGTGCAGGTACGACCAGGGTTGAGAACCTGTGAACTAGTAGATTGTTTTTGACACACCGCTGATATCTCTTGGGATAACTTACCCAAAAAGAAGCACACAGATTCTGACATGCTGCAAAGGAGCATGCTGGGAGCGACATTTCCAAGGACTCGACCAATCTGCTCCTCCCGCTGCTCTCCTGGTCTGCGTACATCTCTCTGAAAATACAGAAGGAGATACCGCAAATTTCCTCAGTGTTATGGGAATGGAGATAAAGCTTAGAAGGCAGAGATAAAAAATAAAACAAAAAGTGAAAATGACTGATAATGAGAGGAGTGGTGAGATAAAGCTATGCAAGGAGAGGATAAACCTGATAGTGCTCTGCTACACTGTTCAAGAAATATGAATGGACAAATCAAGCACTAAAGATCAGCAGTTACAAACTGATCTGAGAGCGATACCTGATACTCCAGAACAAAGATGAAGATGTTGTCAGCTCCAACAGCCAGGACTAGAAAGGGGACCACCTGCAGAATGACCAGCGAGGACTGGACTCCTATCCAAGCATAGAAACCCATGGAGGCCAGGACCGAGCAGCCTACTACCAATATACCCCCCAGGCCAACAAGGAACTTGGAGTCCACCTGGTAATTGGAGTGAATATGATGACAAGGAAATCAGTTTGGTAAAATAAATCCCATCAGTGCTTCCCTGTACGTCATTCAAGTCACACCATATTTCTGCTTTAGGGTGTGTTAGGTTATTTATTAAGACATTCAGCAAATACATCACCACTTAAGCAATTTTATTATAATCACTGCAGTGTCATGATTAGATATGTTGGTTCTTCCCATCCATTCATTATTCATTTTTCCACTTTCAGTATGTGGTTGAGACTAAGGGACTTTCCACTAAGGGGAATTACGCCAAGTAAGGGTGATTTTGTTGGACTGTTTGAAAGCTAAGAGGGCTAACCTCACCCCGGGCCTCACCTTAAACGTTTAACCACATATCCTACGAATATGAATGAATGAGAACCTGCTGACTCACCAGAATGCGTTTGAAGGATGAGTATTCCCCCAGAGCCACGGCAATGTACAAAAAGATGACTGCATAGCTGATCATAAAGATGGGGATGTCCTCTATTGTAGTTCTGTTGATTTCATCTTCTAAAGATCTCTGCGGGGCAATAAAGCATTGGGAATTAGGAAAACAAAGTGTATATTGAGAGACTTGAGAAGGAGGAAGTTGGTTATCTTTCCATTTAAAAAAAAAAAAAAGAAATGTAATGACCAAACCTGGGTTCTGTGCCAAGATCATGTTCATGAGAATTGTGTGGAGATGAATTTATAATAAATACAATATATAAATACAACATTTCTAAACTCACCTCAGCCATGTAGGCGAACGTAAAGTTTGTCCTGGGATCTTTCTGGTACTCCTGTACTATGTCTAAGAATCTGGATTCCCATTCTTGCACCACTTTGAACTTTGGGTGTTCTCGTGGATAGTTATTCAGAGAAAAAGTGACGATGAAGGCTTCAGCATTTGTGTAGTCTTCATCTGAAAGCAAGGCATAGCTCATAAATCGATTACCCATATAACTATCCGTGTGACAATGACCATGTGTCTTTCTGTCTGGCTTACTTTCATATCCTCCCACAGCCAAGAAGGGAAACACAGGTCCTCCGTAGTCAGCCATGCAGCTCATGCCAAGTGCAGTGATGTCTTTAAAAGACAACGGAGAACTGTGCAAAAGAGAAATCAAGGTTAAATCCACTGGCAAGATATTGACAACATGCAGAATCTTCCAGTAATGTGTAAGAATGTTAATCAGTTGCAACTGAAATGAGACTTACTTGACGCAGTAGATGAAATGATCTCTCCAGTCAACTTCTTTAGTCACACCTAGCTCGGTCATGTTAACCTTTGCGTTCAGATTATCGATGCTGTTTTGGAAGTACTGAGGAAGACTGTTGACAGCACAGTCAGTAAGAGTGGGGTTTACTGGATTGAGTGGAGCATAGCACACATCCTTAAGGCTAGCGGTTTTGTTAAGATCGTCAGACCAGAACTCGATTGCCTGAATTCTCTCTTGAAGCTCCAATAGTTGAATAATGAGGTCTGGGAAAAGAGCAAGACTTTTAGTGTTACAGAATTGCTTAAAGATGTTTTGGTATTAATGGTGTCTACTGTAAGATGTTATAGTATTAAGGTATTAACTGTGTTTTATTCCTCTTATACCACAGCAATTTGCCAATGAGTACACTTTTTTCTTATTTATTAATGAACATGTTGCACTTTTTAACCATTTATAGTTACCCTATAGTGTCGTGGAACATGTCCATGGCACGTTAGTTCCTGTTATCATTTATGTTATAGCTGGTATAAACAGCTGTTGGTATAAAAACTGTTACAAAGTGCTGACACTGGTGGCTCCTTCCATAATGCTAAACAAACGTTGTTGGTGGTTTTTTTTTTTTTTTTTTTTTACAGAAAACTTTACATTAACGATTAGATGTTTATCTTTGTTAAATAACAAAACATTTTTAAAAATTGGTTTATTATTATACTAGTCCCTGTAAATTAGCTGTTACTATGGAAATGATAGCATATTAGACCAAGTGCATTGATATAAACCTGTGATTTGCATTACAGCCAGCACTACTAGCTGTTATAGTACATTTTTCCACACTTTCTGACCAATCAGAATCAAGAATATACCAGCGCTGTGGTATAAATTAGATTAGAATGTGTAGAATATAGCGACCCTCAGGACTGGCACTGAAAACCAATGTGTTATGTTACTGTGTATCTCTAAGCTTCATAGCTGACATAACTAAAGCCATTTTAATTCAGCTCTGAGACGCTTGAATTAAATACTAACCTTTAGAGATGAGGCCGCTGATGTTTGTTTTGCCAAATAGCAAGGAATCATACACGTAGCCTTTTGTGCCTGGAGCTGTCAGAATCAGTTGGTTGGTACGAAAGAAGGGGGCAAAATGCTGGTCATGGAAGTCCTTCTCACGCCTAGCACGGCTGTCGGGAGCCGACCAAAGTTGAACAGGATCGGTGGTCAGTTCTATGTACATCAGCCCACTTGAAAACACAACCACTGCTACCAGACATACAATGATCACGGTCTTTGGGTACCTAGCCATCATAGTTCCCCAAGCCTGAAAGTGTGAACCCAGGAATTCTTGAGTGGCCAGACTTGCACGATCGGAGCACGTGACATCTTTGGGATCCACTCTTTGGTTATAGTCTACGTCATTTGCATTTTTGTCCTTGCCCCCTTTTGACATCTTACTCTTGCGGGTCTGGAAGACTAACTTAGCCACAAGGAAACCGAGGAACAGGAGGGACAAAAATATAAAGATAAGGAGGCAGATGAAGAGGATGCCATTCATTCCCCCGATCATGAAGTTGGTCTTCTCAGGTATAGGTTCAGGTGGAGGAACTGAAGGGCAAGCATCCAGACAGTCCTGGCAAGAGCACTCTTCTTCCCCAGTGGGTGAGGTTTCATTACAGCCTATAGCCAAGCCTGCATATGGAACCATTCCATCTGGTACCTGTGACGTCTCGCCAGGTGGTATGAGTCTAAAATCAATATCAAGTGGAGCCAGACCGTTGCTTGTGTCACCCTGGAAATCTAACCAACGCTGAGGCGTACACAGCTTATGACCATATCGGCCACACATGGTAGCAATAGCGTATCCACCTGTTGCTGGAATCCGTACATTCTGGCAGGACCTGAAGGATGCATCGGAGAATCCGGTGGAAACGTAGGCCTGGTATGCAACCACGGCATCTTTCGGCACTCCGCCAACCGTGACGTTAGCAGTTTTGGTGATGTTGATTATCTGGCTCTGGTTGGGGCTGCAGGTGGTGGTGCAGTGCAGGTGGGCGAAATTATAAGCACAGGACGGGCAGCGGAGCAGCACAGCTTTGGATAGCGTCAGGCTGCTTTGCAGGGCGTGCAGCTGAGTACTGCTGCAGCAGGCAAATGTTTTACCCTCACCTCTGTCCAACATAGGACAAATTTCCTTCAACAGCTGGTAGTGTTGGCCTACCACTGATCTTGCTTGCTGATAACTTTTGCAGGGTATTCTTGCAGGGATCAGGGACCCTTCTACGTTGGGGTTTAGACCACACTCATCATACATTACACAGAAACCAGGTTGAGGCTGAGCATCACAAAGCACCTGCAACAGATGAGTCGATGAGAAGGGTTTGAAAGAAGAGTAACTTGAAATAGGTCTAATTTTTATGCATTACGTATTGTAATGACCACTAATTGTGTGTTTGGGTGTGTGGAGGTTGTGTCAGTATCGCACAACCAAATAAATCTGTTTGTACAAATTTTACAGATTTTTACAATGACATCTAGCAAATTACTCCAATCTTTACTGATTGATGAACACCAAAGTAGAAGCAAAACTTGGCAAAACAAGGAAATATGCATATATTATTTTATATATACTGTATGTATATAGGCTGGAGGGTTTGAGATGAGTGTGTGGCCTTGAAAACAATAATTGCAGCCACTGAAACTCTGTTTCATGCCAAATCATTTGTTTTCCTCGTTCCGACGGGTGCTCCCTACAAGGAGTCCTATATAAGTAGCAATGATAAGATATGCCAGGTCATATAATGAAACAAAATGATATGATGTTAAATAGAATCGCATGCAGTGAATTTCAGGGATTAGCTTTTTTTTTTTTTGGTCAATTTCATTGTCTTCATTTATATTTATTCCCAACATTTCAGCATTTATAGTAAATACAGTGCCCTCCACTAATATTGGCACCCTTGGTAAATATGAGCAAAGAAGGCTGTGTAAAATTGTCTTTATTGTTGAACCTTTTGATCTTTTGTTCAATTCACAAAAATACTCTGCTCTCATGGATATCAAACAATTGCAAACAAAACATAGGTTTATCCAATATATATTAAATATATATATATATATATATATATATATATATATATATATATATATATATATATATTTGTTAAATATATACGGTGGGTGTGCTACAATTATTGGCACCCTTTTAGTCAATACTTCATGCTACCTCCCTTTGCCAAGATAACAGCTCTGAGTCTTCTCCTATAATGCCTGATGAGGTTGGAGAATACATGGCAAGGGATCTGAGACCATTCCTCCATACAGAATCTCTCCAGATCCTTAAAATTTCGAGGTCCACGCTGGTGGACTCTCCTCTTCAGTTCACCCCACAGGTTTTCTATGGGTTTCAAGTCAGGGGACTGGGATGGCCATGGCATGACCTTGATTTTGTGGACAGTAAACTATTTTTGTGTTGATTTTGATGTATGTTTTGGATCATTGTCCTGCTGGAAGATCCAACCACGGCCCATTTTAAGCTTTCTAGCAGAGGTAGTCAGGTTTTCATTTAATATCTAGGCATTTTCAATAAATGGGAATTTTCAATTCTTGTGCTATTTTCTTATAGCCACTTCCCATTTTGTGAAGCTCAGCAACCTTTTGCCGCACATCACAGCTATATTCCTTGTCTTACCCATTGTTATGAATGACTAAGGGAATTTGTTACCTCATATTTATACCCCTGTGAAACAGGAAGTCATGGTTGAACAATTTCCTGTTCCTAGTCACCCAGGCGCACTACAAAAAATGTAAGATATCAATAGGAATATACTTCAAATATATTTTTCTCATATGAATTCATAGGGGTGCCAATAATGGGTTGCACACCTATATTTAACAATTTTTTTTTTTTTTTGGATAAACCTGTGTTGTGTTTACAATTGCTTGATATCCATGAGAGCAGAGTATTTTTGTGAATTTTTTTTTATCAAAAGATCAAAAGGTTAAATAATAAAGACAATTTTTCACAGCCTTCTTTGCTCATATTTACCAAGGGTGCCAATATTAGTGGAGGGCACTGTAGATGTAAATATCACAGTATTAATATAGATATCAGTCTGAAATGTAGCAATCAGACTCGGTAGCTTTAATAGTGACTATAAATCTGTTGGCCATAAATCAGATTGGAAATTTAAAGAGAAAAATTCTGTACTTAATATTATTTAATATTAAACAAGTATCTTACTAAAAAGAAAAAAAAAAGAAAGAAAAAAAAAGACAAAGAAATGTTTGCAATTAAGGACTTATTAAATGGCTACTTTTCAATCCTAAAGTCCATAAAAATGTATACTCTATTAAAGGTGCAGTCTGAGAGTAAAACACTTAAGCATGTAGATTAATAGAGTACATTTTAATTCAAACATACAACATGCTACACACGTCAGATTCAAATTATTAACGTTTCTGCCCTGTTTCAGTGACGCTGAATTTTCCAAAACAGTAAAACATTAAACAAGCAATTATTCACTTATTCCTTACTTAGATTTACTTAGAATTTTCTACCACGGTTTTAAATTTCACCAGAAATTTTAATATATGGTGTTAAAATTAAGGTGCACAGTACGGACATGCATATATTTTCAGGAAGACGTACCCAATATGCAGCCAGTGTTAGAAAGACGAATCCGTTGTCCCACTTCTTCGCAAGGACCCCCATTCTGTCACTTTCTAAAAGTAAATGGAGTGTTACATTCAACAGAATGACAAAAGAGAGAGATAAGAGGGGATGGGATAAACTGGTATCCACGGATATGTGATGAAGTAGGAATAAATAATGAGGTGACACTTCCTGCCCTCCTCAATGGAGTCGTATGAGATATCGACTATGGCCTGTTTCTTATCTGGCCTGATGTGTTCAGTGCCAATCACGAAGCCCAAACATAATGTACGCGTTTGATAATTAACTTGTGGGCGGATACTGAAAGCAAGGTATCAGTGAAGCAAACAAAAAAAATCATCTGCTTTCCAAAAAAAAGGAAAAGAGAATTCCACAACACCCGTATATTCCTCTGTTCCAAAAAAGTTTGGTTGTTTGTTTTTTTGGGGATGATGAATGCGACACCGATACTCAGAGCTGATACTCAAATCCTCTACACTGATACTCAGAGCTGAAAGGAAAATGTGATCAGATGCATTTAAATACACATTTCCCTGTTCTTTCTTTTTTATTTAAAAGAAATCTTTATATACAATAAAAATGTTATAAGGAATAAAATTGGGCTGTATCATGATTGTGTTGTTTTGTGCACCATTAAACAGCAAATTAGCATTTGCTGTCTCTCAGCATTTGGAAAATTGTGGGAAGACTTTCCAACAAATGATATATCATGCATGCCAATAGGTGAACGGTTAATATAGTACTTATAAATTGTCATAAATTAAAATCATCATAATTTCATTTTGTTTGAGTTGTTGAATAAAATCATAAATTAGGCTTTTTTGTTTACTGTTCCAACTAGAGGCAATACCCAGGATCAGCTCATAATAATAATAATAATAATAATAATAATAATAATAATAATAATAATATCTGTCTAAATACAGGCCCAACAGTACAGACATGGAAAAAACCGAATACGTTTTTTCATCCAATGTTTCTTTGCCTGCTAGTTTGCTTTTTATTTGTAAATTTGTGCTAATTTGTACTGTATACATATATTCTACAGTTGTAATGCAATGCCACTCTCAATATCCATGTCTGTATGAAACCAAAGTGGGTGTGGCCTTTTTTTGTCTGTAAATTCAGTTTCTTAACCTAAGCTACATCACGCCAGTTCATAATTAGGCTCAACTAGAGATCTGTGCTTGTCCTTGCTTGTCCTGCAAGCTTCATATCTATCTCTAGTGTCAACCAGATGATCTGTCAACCTTTCTGGTCAAAGTTTCAGTACGAATAATGCACCTCCTATTCTTATCTGTATTTGCATCCATTTAGAACACATTGTCCACTGTTCATTCTGAATAATTTATTCGTATTGTAGTAGGCAAACATAAATATCAGAACTTCTATTTTAATCTTTCACTGAAACATGAATAACAACCTTCAAAAGTGCTCTAAAAGACATTAGAGAGTGGCGATAATTTTGTTGTACCTCCTCAAAATATAACAATCATATGTCAAGTAAGGAATAAAACATGGTGGGGCATGCTGTTATAGGAAAATAATGGTGGTGTGATGAAGCAGAGTTACTGTTACCACACCAAAAAGTTGATTATTTTCTGATAACTGCTTTTCCCAAAGTGGTTGCCTCTTGTACCACAGCAATTTTTCTCTCTGGAAGTTATTAACACAAAAACCTGCAGTTCGTTATGTTGTTATGCTTTGCAGCTGCTTTGTTGTCAGAGCTGCTGGCATAGAAAATTAATCAGAAGAGAGAATTCAACAGAACTATTGTATTAAGGTCTAAAAATAATTGTAATGTTGGGGGGGGGATTGTTTCAAGATTTATATTTATATCAAGTCGTCACCTTTATTTATACAGCACATTTAAAAGACAAAGTGCTGTACACCACTTCAGCTAAATCCAAACAGCAATACAAATAAAACACAAATAAAATGAAAGAAAAGAATAAAACATAAGTGAACCAAATGAGAAATAAAAACATTAAAAGATCAAATAAAAGACAATTTGGATTTTAAAGTGTCTGTATTGGTGGATGCCTTTATGAAAAAGGGTCAAATGTTCCATTATTTTGGAGCTGAAACAGAAAAGGCCTGGTCACTTTTGAGCTTCATCTGAGTATGCAGAAAAGTAAGCTGGTTAGATGATCTTAAAGCTTTTGAGTTATTATTAACACAGAGGAGGTCAAAGATTTAACTTGGTGCCAAGCCATAAGAGATTTCAAATTGAATAATAAAATTTAAATCCATAATAGACTTAAAATGTTTTCTTGTCCATCTTTCTTGTTTAACAGAGCTACAGTGATGATTATTCTACGAAACAAAGATGTTTTCTTCATCGCATGCAATTGGGGAATTGGGCACTGGGCCTAATTCATATTCTTCACCACACCCATCTGAACCAAAGACCATGTCCTTGAACATTTGCACTGCTTTGCATAAACATGGCCACAATTAGGGGAAAACAAATACTAAAATAATAACCATTAATAACCATTTTTTATTATTGTTTTTTTTTTTCCACAGTTACTGTGGTTTGTATATGATATTGGGATGAGAAACATCATCATAAGAACTAAGCTACATTACGGGTGCTTGATGTTGGGACACCAACAAGTGTTGCTTAGGAGAAATTATCAAAGATCTTATCATCCAAGGACACTTGCTGGCGTAGGGAACCTTAGACTATCACCTTTTGCAAAGGGTGTACTGCCACCATGCAGAAAGGTCAACTGGAGCAGACCTGACTGAGGAAATACTGATTATGGTAGACCTGGTACTTTAAAATACTACAGCAATTATCTGTAAAAATAAAAAAACATTAAATATATATATATATATATATATATATATATATATATATATATATATATATATATATATATATATATATATATATATATATAAAATAAATAAAAAATAAAAATCTCCTGCTTATTATGAGGAGATTGTAATATCCTTTCATTTTTAATTGTCAAAATGGTGTTGTATTATTTTACACTGCAATACTACAAATGGCTACAAATATGGTATTAAGGGCTATCCATCATTTTCTTTATTATGTGTATAGATACATCTTGGTATGTTTTTTTTCCTAACATCATGCATACTGTTTCCAAGCTGCAAACTATTTTTATTTTTCGTGTCTTTGTCATCCCAGTGTCCTTCTTTCCAAAAGTTTCATATTCATACACGGTGACCGTGGTTATAGTTGAGTTCAAATTCCAGCAACACCAAACTTTAGTCCTTGAGCAAAGCCCTTAACTCTTGACTGCTGAGACTGTTTGTGTCTTGTCTCAGTTGTAAGTTGCTAAATGAATAAATATCAATGGTTGAAGCATTTATTTCTGTTTTTCACCTCAGAGTGTGTGCTTTAAGTAAGAAATAATACACAACATGGTTTACACTGCAGGAATTTGCCAGTGCATTAAATTTTTATTTATCGAACAACATTGAACACATTGTACTTTGTATCCATTTGTAGTTATATTTAATGTTGTGGAACGTCCTAGAAACAGGTTATCTCTCTCTCTCTCTCTCACTCTCTTGCTCTCTCGCTCCCTCTCTCTCGCTCTCTCCCTCCCTCCCTGGGGGTGTCGGGGATACTACACACAACAAAGAGAAAATCTTCTACACCTGAAAACACAGATACAAAGTACAAAGGAGAAAACGAAGAACCCTTAAAAAACCTCTTTTCTAGGAATGGGTGTAGTTTAATATTTAGCCCTTGAGTATAAAGTACTAACCCCATTTCCATTGGGATTTTTTTTCTAAAATGCAATAAATTTGTGAAATTTGTGATTTGTCAAGTCTCTTGAAACTTTAATTAACTGACAAAAGCACAAAGAAACAACTTTTCAGTCTTATTTTGCCTCTGTCCCAACTTTTTTTTTGAGTGTGTTAAAGGCATCAAATTCTACATTTGTTTATATTTACAAAATACAATTAAGTTGGTCAGTGACAACATTGAATATCTTTTCTTTGTCAGTTTCAAGACAAACTTGACAAATCACAGATTTTTGTTTTGAAAGTTGTGAAAGTAAAGATACTTTACTGTATATCTTACAACTTTTTCAAGAAAGACATGATTATATAATGTATATCACTGCAGCGTCATTGTCAAGCTGATATGAGAATATTGTTTAAAGAAAACCAGGCAGAAATTTTGTTTTATCTGTATCTTTTCACATTTTGAGGAAAGGTTTCCTTGTGGCGTCATTGTCTACATCATAACATTAATTGTATAACTATTTCATTTTTCCTGTCACTGTGTATAATTAAAACGTACCATTTGAAGTGGTACATATTTTACATTTTGTATCTACTACAAAATACACAACTATCTCCCATCTGCATTGTTTTAACACATCCGAGATGATTGCGTAAGTGTCATTTTGTAGTATTTCAGAGTACCAGACTGTTTTCCAGTCATAAACGCACGTACTAAAGGTTTTGTATCAGTATTTATGTCTGATTAGAGAAGCTGAAGTATTTGGGTCAGAAAGGCTGATTAGTCTCAGCCCGACAACAGAGGTTTTAGTCCAAGGCTTTTTTTTTTTCTTTCTTCATTTTATCACCATCAGCACAGATTATTAGTTAAACATTGGTCTAATAACTGAAATTCTTTTGGTGAACATAGTGTTCAGAGAAAAGGAATTTACCAGCGTAGAACCGTTATATGACTTTTATGATAAGAAATATCAGCTTAGAAATTAACTACTGGACTTAAAGAACATAACTGATTGGGCAACATAAGAAAATAAACAATACAATCATACGTTTTCATATATTTTTTAAGTAATGTGAACTACAGGCATTAATCCAGCTATTAATTTAGCCTTGTGCTTATATGATGGAAAGAACACCAATGCTCATGATGCTTCGTATGGCCTGTTCAAATTGCCTGTAATTTGCTCAATGTTCAACCGATTTCCATAAAATTGCTTCAGTCATAAATATCTAGTAAATATAGCTGTATTGATAATATTCTGATTGAGCCTAATTGTTGAAAACAATCAGCAAAACAGTGTTGTTCGGCTGTATTCCCACCTGGAATAGGCTCTGGATCCGCCATGAGCCTGACCAGAATGAAGCAGTCACTGAAGATAAATGGATAAAAATCAACCAACAAACCAATAAAATACAATACAAAATAAAACACAAATAAATACAAACTTAAATTTAAAAAATACACAAAATAAATAAATCTCTGTTTTCTTGTTTTGGGTATAGTGGTATTTTTGGATAAAATCACAACTCGCACGGTTAATTCAACTTGGAAAGTTGTCCTATTCAAGATGGCGGCGCCGTTGACCTGTTTAGCTTCTAGCACAAGATTAAAATAGAAAGTTGCCCTATCCGACATGGCGGCGCTGTTGACGTGTCTAGCTTTCGGGCCAATGAGAAATCGCGAATAACTTTTACGCTACTGACAGGACTCGCGGTCTCGTGCGCTTCTCGTTGCTTCTCGTTGCTGTGGTAACGGCGCCCCCCCCCCCCCCCTCTCGCGCACAAGAACGTTATTGTTTTTTTTTTTGGTTCGGTTTACAAGTAAAAGTAAATGGAAATAGAGATTTTCAGACGATTTTTCGAGGTCAGGGTGAGTATATTTCAGTTCATTTAAATCTGCAGTCAGAATGAATTTATTCAGAACGACGAAAATATTTTTAACAAGATAATAATAACAAAATATTCAGAAAGTAAACAACAACAACAACCGTTAAGCTTTCTTTCCCATACAGAGGTACATAAAGTGTACCATAAACTCATTTTCAAATAATAATAATAATATTAATAATAATAATAATAATAATAATAATAATAATTAAAGGCAATTATTTTACAAGGCACAAGTACACTGCGATTTCAGCAGTCTTTTAAGATTATTAATCTTGCATGACTTCTATAACAGACACATGTGGATTTTGATGCATAAACAAACAATTTCTTTGATCAACATCCGGATAGATAAATTCCCTGCTGAAAAAAAAAAAAAAAACAGTAGAAACCATCACAGAAATATCTAACGGTTTCCACGACAAATACCATTACAAACCATCAGCTGTTAACCATTAAAACCATTACCAAATGGTTTCCATTACGTAGGACGTATTAAGGACGTAGGTCCTTAATGGTATCCACTAGACATAACATGCCACCTATAGAATGCAACAAATTACCAGTAGAGACCCACAGGGACCATTATAGTTTCCATTAAAACCACTACATGTGGGGTTTTTTTTACACCGCCATGATAAATATGAGATAAATATATAACAATTCCAACATAAACATTCTTCAAAGTGAGTTTGAGATGATAAGGATATTTGTGTTGTTTATTAGCATGTTTTTTTTTTTTTTAATGTTTCGCCATTGCCACTAGTGTGTTTGTAGCTGTGAGTTTTGGTGTAATCGTAAGACGTCCTCCTGACACGGACAGAACTTTCTCGTCGGCCGTCTTTGGTCATAATGGCACTAAATGGGCCACCGGTGAGCACGTCACATGACCACCGATCTCATCTCACGCCCAAAGAATTCTTTTAACGGTGTGTGATTTTTGTCTGTGACATTTAATTTAATGTACTCAGCTGACGAAATGCATCATGTTCAAGCATAATGATTCATGTGTTTCTTTAGCTGAACTGTTCTTGTACCGTTATACACTCACACACACTCACACACACACACACACACACACACACACACACACACACACACACACACACACACACACCATAAACCCTGATTAAACAAACATCCCTCTCGCTCTCCCTCCTGTCCAGAAACTCAAACAAAACATGTCACACAGAAACACTCGCTCTCTCTAACACTACATTTCAAGACTTTCTTGACTCTTTTTCAAGTACTGACCCCCCCCCCCAAAAAAAAAAAACAAAAAACAAAAACAAAACAACTAAAGGATATGACTCTGTAGCAAATGCTAAATGCTTAAACACATATAAAATGAGCTACATGCAATCATGGATTGGCTATGCTTAGTTGCCACAAGGTAGGTGGGTGGGTGGGTGGGGGTGTGTGTGTGTGTGTGTGTGTGTGTGTGTGTGTGTGGTGCTTCGCAATGGCCTGATATCCCATCCAGAGTGTATTCCTGCCTCACGCCCAGTGTTTCTGGGTTAGGCTCCGGATCCACCATAACGCTGAGCAGGATAAAGCCATTCCTGGAGATGAATCATTTGATAATTGAAATCTCACCACCAGACAGTAGACACACACAGTGACTAAGCGCCCTACACCCAGTCTGAAGCACTACAAATAACCAAGTTTATGGTCTTGCCTTTATGATTTTAGGTGGGGCACAGTTATAAGCAGCTATTGATCTGTGTTATATTTGCTTGTTCGTCACACCTCATTTTAATGAGCTGCTAACCACTTTTACAGAACAGTACAATTCTGAGCCTGTCTGTGGTTTTTTTCACGGTGACGGACGGCACACAGCTCGCATTACGAGTTTAAACAAAGCTTATCCAGTCTGTTTCCCCAGAGACCACAGTGTGATATCTTTCAGAACCCGAGTTCTGAAATCACGTCAGGTGACCAAAGTAAGTAATATGGACCAAAGTAAATCAATAAATAAAATAAAATAATTATTAATCATGATACTGGTCTGTCGGAGCGTAGCTTCGTGAAAAAAGTCACAAGCTTCTTTTTGGAGAAATAATAGAGAAACCTTCTTGCTGCATGAATTCGGTAGAAAAACTGAATACCATGACACTTAATCTTTGACCACCTTTGACGTGGCTGTAGGAATGCACTGCTTAACCTACAGGTTTCACGTCTGTGGCAAGTACAGGTTATCTGAACAGTGTGCTGCTCTGCTCCAGACCCCACACACAGAGCGGCTGTTCTACACGTACAAAACCGTTCAAATGGAATTGTTACGTTTTTTTACTTCCTGGTGGTAATGGTTTGTATTGGTTGTGCTTTCCATAGAGGTTGATATGTAGGCGTGCAGCACTTTTGGGGGGGGGGGGGGGTGCTGTTATAAGAAAATATGCAACGACAGGGTGGTGTGATGTGGCCAGGCGCAAAGCAGAGTTACTTCTACCACTGCAGATTTCCTATAACAGCACGTCCGGAACTATTTTATTCCTCGTACACCACAGCAGTTTGCCAACGACTACAATTTCTTTTCTTTCTTTTTTATTATAGGGCGACGCATCGTACTTTTTATCCATTTATAGCTACACCTGGTTACAAGGAAACAGAAAAGCACCGACACACAGGACGTGTGGTTATTCAGACAGAATATTCTTTTAAAATATAGCGGATAACTTAATGGCACACTGAACGAATATATTCTTCATCTGTAACTGGACCTTTTAAGACACCAGCTTCCAATAAAGGGTGTGTATAAAAGAGTAAAAACGTTGGCTCTGTTTTCAAAACCTAGTTAATGAAACTGGTCAGCACAAATGGAAAATTTCTCTACAAGATTGTAAGAGACTCTCGGGCCAAGAAAACCATTAGAAACCATCTTACAGGACATATTTTAATGGGAACAATTTGGGAATAGAACTAAAAAATGTCATTAAAACTTAAATCCCAATGGATAAGGACAATAATTACACATCACCATTACACAGTAATGAAGAACATATGAAAGAAATCATTACAACAATTAATAGTTTTAATGGAAACCATTAGGGCAATTTCCATAATGGTAACGTCATACCGGTAACTTCTGATGAAGTAGTCCTAATTTAGTTAAAGAAATTAAAATGGGAAAATTATGATGCATGAATGAACTCAGAATAAATCATAAATAAAAAGCGAGAGAGGGAGAGAGAGGGAGAGAGAGAAAATTTCCTTTTCTCATTGCACAATATGACCTGGGTTCTTACGTCAGTGTGTGTAGGGTGCATGGTGGGCACGTTTAAAACTTCTGGTTAACCACTGAGTGGGCTCGCAGCATGCTGATGTCGCTCTGAGTGATTGAGAGGGAAGCAGCTAAAATCCCCTCTTTGGCTCAACTACTAGATCGAGTAAACATACATATAACATATAACTGCGAATAGACTTAACTAACAGTTTAACTAATAGCTAAATAAAGCACTGAATAATAAACGTACCTAACAGTTTGGGGACTTTTTGGGAAAGTAAATCATTAAAGATTATTATCACAAAAGGGTTATTTATGGGTATATAAAGCTCTCAGTTCAGAATTCACGAGTTGCGAAGTTTCATTTCATAAAATGGCCGAACGAATAAATTTCAGTTAGCAGTCAATGCTAAGTGTGATGATTTCTTGCAAATTTAGGTTCATAGTAATTTACCAACATATGTGAGGAAAATGTTGATATACCCAAATGTTTTGTCTTGTTTCCATGGTTACTAAACAGAAAGGAAAAAAAAAAAAAGGATTTACGTATCAGGAAGTTTCTACAGTATTGTAAGTAAGTCCTAGAGATGAATAGAGTGTGTCGCAGTGCAAAACAGCGTATTCTCTGATTAAAACAGGCCGTAACTATTGATCACACACAACGCATTTGAAAAAAATAATAAAACACACCCGGACCAAATGTTTAACGATCACAGCCTATTATTGACATTATTGCATAATTCATACCTGTCTGTTTTATGCTAGAATTCAAGGAGCGACAGCAACGACACACACATCATCAACGTCATCACTGGTGCCACGTCGTGACGCTCCGAATGGATCCCGGGCGTTTTTCTGTCTGTTGGCTCGTCCTGGTGTGCGTGATCCCCGGTGTGAGGTCATGCCTGCAGTGTGACCTCGCCGTCCGCCACGCGCACGAGGACTTCGTGGCCTCAAAGCACAAAATGACAGTACAAGAGCAGATGGATCTAAAGAAAATCATCCATCATGCCTATGTCACCTACCAGGACACCAGCACACAGCTCTCCGGGGTCATCGGTGTGTGTGTATATATATATAATACATATACCTCTTTTCAGTAATTAAGCCTCTATTTCTATAGAAATGTGCAGAATTTGGCGATATAGCTAAATATAGTAAGATATTTCATTTGTTGTTCTTTTAGCAAACGCATTTCTGTATCTTTTAGCTATATGGCAGCAATAGAAATAATCTCAACACAATTAGCAACAAGTCACAAAAAAAAAATTTGTTCTCAACTGTAAATTTCAGCGCACAAAAATCCCGGTTGTTTTAGATGATTTTATTGACTACTTATATACACTTTGTCAGCTTAGCTTTCTTAATTAGCAACATTAAGCGTTTAGCTCGACTTGCTTGTTTTTGTTGTCGTTTCTGCTGCTGCTTTTTTTCTGTTTATGATCATCAGTAGATTCTGCTAGAAGCTGAAAAGTGTCTCAGTACGGTGTGAATAGATGGTTTGCGGCTCATGCTAAGTGTACTTATTGTGTAATTTCAACTTCCTTTCTGAGTAATTTACTGAGGTCTGAGGTAAATATTTTTCCAGATAGTTTTGTCTCATTTCCTCTGTCTGTATGCCTTTACATTGTTTATATAAAAACATGCTAACTGCTGACATTCAGTTTTGTTTTTGTTTTTGTTTTTTGCCAGTTAGTGTTCTCAGGACATTAATAGTGATGGTGTTGTGTGTTTGGCTTCCCATTTTATAATCAGAAATTCACAAGTTCCATTTGAATGCACTGTTTGTTAGCTCAGTCCGCTTAGCTCTGTAACTTTCATCACCTTAGCTTGTTCTGTTAGCACATAACCTTCTTTACCTCAGCTTGTTCTGTTAGCACATAACCTTCATTACCTCAGCTTGTTCTGTTAGCTCCACAACCTTCATTACCTCAGCTTGTTCTGTTAGCTACATAACCTTCATTACCTCAGCTTGTTCTGTTAGCACATAACCTTCATTACCTCAGCTTGTTCTGTTAGCTCCACAACCTTCATTACCTCAGCTTGTTCTGTTAGCTCCACAACCTTCATTACCTCAGCTTGTTCTGTTAGCACATAACCTTCATTACCTCAGCTTGTTCTGTTAGCTCCACAACCTTCATTACCTCAGCTTGTTCTGTTAGCACATAACCTTCATTACCTCAGCTTGTTCTGTTAGCACATAACCTTCATTACTTCAGCTTGCTTATTTAGCTTTGCTCACTCACTGACCAAAGATCTTTAACCACAAGCTAGCCCTTATTCTCCCAAAGCCATTAGGTTATAAATTTTGTGATAGTTCTCAGCAAAGGTTGGAGAGTGAATATGCTACAGTATGTCTCCCTTCTTTTCTGCAGATCTTACTACTTTGTACCGAGCACAAACTGAGTATGAGAGCGAGTTCAGGAGACACTGGCAGGAGACGAGCACCGGTGAGGACCTAGTCTACTCTGTGTGTGTGTGTGTGTGTGTGCTGCATCTGCAGATCTGCAAATCTGCAAGTATGTGCTAGCGCTTGTTCACAGATGTGCATGCAATGTGAACGTGCACTAGGGGCAATATATATCAAAGAGGACAAAAAATAATTTACTTGAAGTTTTATTTGCATGGTACCGTTTCGTAACGTTTTGAGAATGGTTGTGTATGGCTGCTTTCACACAATTAGGAAGCTGTCTTTTTCACTTTTTCCAGAATTTGTTTTGTCAGATCAGAAAACAGTACCAAGATCAAAAGAGAGTGAGGGAAAAAAAAAAAAACGAACATGGAGGACAAAGTGCCAGTACAAAATTTGTCGTTAGTGAGTGAATATAATGAGAGAAGTTGCAATTTAAGTAAAAACAACTTGTGTGTTTTTAGGACATTCACCGGTAGGCAATTTACCTAGCTCTGGTTGCTATGGTTACAGTGTGCATGTCACATGAGTCACGTTTTTTCATATCTGAAAAACCGAACATTTACCTGACACACATTTAAGGCATCCATAGTAGAGATTTTGGAGATGTGGTGTACACCTGTGAGCTATGCTTACCCACAAACCCTTTCTCAGTGTATTGACACAGATACGTATACATGCATTAAATTATGGACTGCTCCTTTAAAGAGCTCAGTCTCTCAATTCCCTGAACTTAGCAGCCTCACCCTTAAAGGAGTCACTTTTCTTTGAATAATTGATTTTTTCCTCCTGATTTAATGAATTCCTGAATTTGTAAAGCTCCTTGTTCCGTCTCGTGTCCTGTGTGCAGGTTCTATCCAGTGGGATATGATAAAGATCCTGGAGAAAGGGAAAAGTATCCTGAAGAAGCATCTAGAAGTTTTTGTTGCTGAAGGTTCGAGGGGAAAAGAAGATTTTAGTGATTATAAAAAAGAAATTGTATTTTTGTCTGTGTGTGTGTGTGTGTGTGTGTGTGTGTGTGTGTGTGCATGTTCCAATGGTTCTTGTTTTTTTCTTTTCAGGACTGTGTCCA
This sequence comes from Cranoglanis bouderius, assembly GCA_023630585.1. Classification (NCBI taxonomy): domain Eukaryota; kingdom Metazoa; phylum Chordata; class Actinopteri; order Siluriformes; family Cranoglanididae; genus Cranoglanis; species Cranoglanis bouderius. The sequence goes on from CM042549.1 coordinate 3,823,714, forward strand.
AATAAATGCGGTAAGGTCAAATTCAGTCTCTCTAGCTCTTATAGCTCTTTAATAGATACCTATACTTGTTTTGAACCATTCTCATTTTGTAATTAACTGTGTGTGTGTGTGTGTGTGTGTGTGTGTGTGTGTGTGTGTGTGTGTGTGTGTGTGTGTGTGAGTGTGACACAGGTTTACTATTTCAGAGTGTAATGAATTGCTCTTCCTGCCAATATGGGCTGCACATATGTCAATCTGATACACCCCCAAAGGATTGCGGAGGTGACAAACATTCCACACACACACACACACACACACCCACACACACACACACACATACACACCCATACAAACACCTACACGCATACATACGCACACAATTATTTATTTTCCTGTGTCTCTCTTCTGTCGCTCTCTCTTCTCTCTTTGTCTATCATTCTGTCTGTCTGTCTGTCTCTCTCTCTCTCTCTCTCTCTCTCTCTCTCTCTCTCTCTCTCTCTCTCTCAGAGTATCAGTTGCTGGCACGTGAAGGCGAGCAGGCAGTGTTGGATTGTTTTCTCCCATGGCACAGTTTGGTAGTAGGACATGCTGAGTATCATTACTCCTGGAAACGGGGAGCCACAAATGTACACACACACACACACACACACACACACACACACACACACACACACACACACACACACACACACACACACACACTGACTGACACATTTAATTCTTCTCAATTATTTGGAGTTGGGCTTAATAACATTAAAATCCAAATACTCAGAAAAGTGGATCCAAGACATGTACAGATGTTAAGCAAGGAATAAAACATCTGGGGTCATGCTGTTATTGGAAAATAATCAACGCCGAGTTACTGTTACTACCCCAAAGAGGTTTGTTAAATAATTGTTTAAAACAGATCGAATTTTGTACAACAAACCTTTCGAGTTTTCATATAACTATTGAATCAGTATAGTGAGATATTTATGATTATCCATGTATTATTATTATTATTGTTGTTATTATTATTATTATTATTATTATTATTATTATTATTATTACTATTATTATTATACATTGTTATACATTGTTATACATTGTTATACATTACAAATTGTTTGTAAGTAACATTTGCATAATTCTGTCAAGAAAACTTGGACAAAAATAATATAAATATAAATGCCTACAGATTTTTCCAGAGAGCCAAGTGTTTTGTGTCTGTGTTTAACCCGTCACACGTCACTAATGCTACACATCCCCATTCACTCATGTTTTACACGTCGTTAGTTTTCAGCCGAGGACGAGTTTGAGGTTCTGGTGGTGACAAAGGACTCCAAAATTGTCTTGAACCAGCTGAGTGTGAGCGAGCAGGGAATGTATCGCTGCTTCCTGCTGGATCAACACGGCACTACACTCTCACGCACACACTTCATCCTCACTGGTGAGAGACACAGCACATTTGTTCCTAATAAGAACTGATTTTATTTTGTCAGTTATGAGATATTACAATTTAATTTAGTAAATGATATTGTTTAAACAAGATTCCACTATTTTTACCGATAGTCTATACAGTATGTTAATACTCTGTTTTCTTATATGTGTTGCCTAGTTACTCTTTACTATTTTATTTCAATTACATATTTATTTATGGTTTCTAAGTTATGATGTTTTTATATTTTTTATTTAGAATTTACATTACATTTTTATTTTCTCTATTTTCTCTTTTTTTATTAATTTATTATTTATTAAGTTTATTATTAAGTAAATATAATCATTAAAAAACTGATATGGTTTAAGTCAGTAAGAGATAATCATAATTAACACTGTCTGAGATCACACCATTTTCACTAGTTAGTGTGCTACTTGGGGAGTTTTTTATCCTCTCACAGTCATGCGCAAAAGCATTGAGGAAAACATCAGACCCATAATGTCCCATAATGCACTGCAATGGGTTACTGTTGTAATCTTAGGTGAGAGTTATGAGATGTGAGTTGGATCTTAGATTGTACAGAATACCCATAATGCACACTGTTATTTGTACGGAATAGGGATTAGAGCACCATTTTAGATGCAGAGTTTTAAAAACTAAAGATAATATTCAGATAGATTTAGTGCTATACAAAAAAATTGTGTCTCTTTCTGTCTGTCTGTCTGTCTGTCTGTCTCTCAGTCATCCCCATGCCTACTTCACCGCCAAAACAGGTCCCTACACTTCCTTCCCTCCCTCATGTTGATGTGAGACATGTCCAGTTCCACACAGACACTCTGATCATCGCTCTCGCTCTTCTCGCAGTCCTGAGCATCTCAGGCAGCCTGGCCATCATCCTGCATGTCGGGTAAGTCTGAGGGGAGGATAAGAAATCAAAGCACACTGATAAGACTTTCCTGTGGTGGAAAACCTACTCACTCTTGCAAAGCACTGAAACTGGAGACTCCTTCCATGTCAAGTAAGTGTCTAGTAAAAACACCTTATTTAGCTGCTACTATAGAAACGATAACGTGATAGAATGAGTGCATTAATATAAACCTGTGAAATTAATCAGCAGTCTCAATTAGGGGGTCATTGATATGTAATGGATGGATAGATGGATGGATGGATGGATGCATAGATGGATGGATGAATAGATGGATGGATGGATAGATGAATGGATGGATGGATAGATGAATAGATGGATGGATGAATAGATGGATGGATGGATGGATGTGTAGATGGATGGATGAATAGATGGATGGATGAATGGATAGCTGGATGGATGGATGAATAGATGAATGGATAGATGAATAGATGAATGGATGGATGGATGAATAGATGGATGGATGAATAGATGAATGGATGGATGAATAGATGGATGGATGGATGTGTAGATGGATGGATGAATAGATGGATGAATAGATGAATGAATGGATGAATGGATAGCTGGATGGATGGATGGGTGGATGGATGGATGGATGCATGGATGGATGGATGGATGGATGAATAGATGAATGGACGGATGGATGAATAGATGAATGAATATATGAATGGATAGCTGGATGGATGGATGAATAGATGATTAGATGGATGGATGGCACCCTGTGAACTAGAAAAGTACTCCACTGTGGTTCCAGCATATGGTGAGTAAGCTGTGAGTCAACGCTGATGCAGCAGCCACACGCTGTGATAACTCTTGTCACTGCTCTAATACATGCTTCTATTTTGGGGGAATTCTCTCACAGCTCAAATGACTCGGATCTAACGCTTGCATTTGTTACACGAGTGTGACCTTCAACATTTTAACAGACTGTATTCACATGTTTCATTATGACTTTGTCTCACTCTGTTACTTTGTTTTCACGTCTTGCTGGCAGGATGGCGGTGAGACAGCAGAAGAAAGCCGAAGCTGAAGAAGGAGGAGAGAACACAAGATGGGGTGGAAGAGATTAATGAAGAGGATTCTACATGATATATGAAAATGGCATAAACAGACACAAGCAGTAGATTGTGAAGATGTTTCAGCGATTACAGGTTCACCCTTTAGTAAAATTTCTTCTCTTTGTTCTAGCACTTTAAATTTTATAGCACAGATATAAAACAAAATTTGAATTTTTATAATGATCAATACAAACAAACAATATTGATAGAAATTGTTGAAATAAACATTGTTATTTTACTTCAACATTGTTGAAGTAAAATAGCAGGAAAGTCATATTTACTTTTAAGTTTTAACTAAACAATAAAACACTTCAAGCTTGTGCTGTTGTAGGAAAATAATCAAAGACAGGGTGGTGATGCGGCCCAACACCAAACAGAGTCACTGTTACCACCCTGAAGTTCATTAATTTTCTATAACAGCACCTTCTGAAGTGTTTTATTCCATGTACACTACAGCAATTTCCCATGAATTAAATTGTTTTTATTTATTAAAGAACAACACATCATACTTTTATATCCATTTGTACTTACATTTACGGTTGTGTCAGAGTGTTTTTTCTCTTTTTTTGAGGTTGATAAGAGAAAATTTGCAGCACCGTAACATCATCTTTTCTGAAGATGTTCCAATGGACTGTCACAAAGCGCTGACACTTGAGACTCCTTCCATAAACGTTAAATAAACGTCTCCTTATAGAAATTCAACAATTACATTGCACGTTTGCTTTTTAAATTTTTTTTTTTTAAATAGCAACACATTTTAATCCGTTTATTATTAAACTTAGATTTTGTGGAAAATGAATCAACACATTCTGACCAATCAGATTTGAGAATATCATATAGTATAGCATATAAATATAATATAATAGGCACAATATGGTTCAACATTGAACTGTTTAACACATCTGCTTATATAAAAGGGTGATTACTTGTTTAATAATGTCATTCGGGTATAAAATTGGAAAATATTCCGGGCGAAGTATTTATTGCTTGTTAGATACATGAGCCTTTTAAAAGAAGAAAACATGGCACACCAAACATGTCTACATTTGGGTTTAAAATTGTTTTAAATACACTTTCTCATATCTTTAAAAAGTAAAAAAATCTTGTAGCATTTTCCAAAACACATGCAGCACATGGCTATTTTATTTTTGTGGCATTTATTCTAACATAGCATTGATTAGAAAGTTTTTTTTTTTTTTTAAAAAAAACAGGTTTTTCCCCCTCACACCATTAATCAGAATAAATGAAAAACACTGCGTGATGTTTTTGTATGCATGTGCAAGAGAGTGAGTAGCAGGAACTGGATGGTAAATCTGGTACATTAGGTTGTTTTTTCTTTTCTAGAATTAATATTCCCAGGCCCCTGGTTAATCCCAGGGATTGTCCACCCTTTAAAGCCACTGCAGATCAAACTCTAAATCGCTTGTTTTTCCCCCGAACTCCCCCCCCCCCTTTTTTTTTTCACAAATCAGCATACATAACCGCCAGATTGTGGCTGTGGCACTTCCTGTTTGATCATAGCCTATTTACAGAGCCAGATTAAGATCTGATTCAGTCTGATTGTCTGATTGTTGCTGAGTTAGGGTCACGGTTTAGGGACATCCTGTATGCAGAATATTTCCGTACTGATCTGAAATCAGAACGGGATCTCCTTCTTGTCCTCATCCAACTGGAATGTGTCCTGCTTAATTAGCGCACATTTGGGCCCATGGAATGACGTACGAATAATTCATGAAACTGCCGTATGACATCAAATAAAGATGACACCCTTTGAGTGCAACTGATGAATCAGCTTCAGCTACGTGGACACAAGCTGCCAGATGCATACATTTACATTTACACATGCCCTTATCCAGAGCGATTTACAGAAGTGCTTTAAAGTCTCAATCAATATATACATCCTGATACTGGTTCACTGGTTCTTGGACTAAGAGTAGTATCAGTCTAAACCTTTTTTTAGGGAGATAATATTGTAAGAAGAGCACACGGACAACACAATTTTTTTTTATTATAGTGTTAATTTAAGTAGTGAAGACTCTCATTGACATCTAGGGGAAGTTCATTCCACCACCTAGGTGCCAGAACAGAGAAGAGTCTTCATGCAGGTCTTCCTTGTACTCTGAGAGATGATTTGACCAATCGAGCAGTGTTAGAAGATCTGTGGGAGCGTGGTGCAGTGTGGGGTGTGATAAGTGCTTTGAGCTAAGTGGATGCTGGTCCATTTTTGACTTTGTAAACAAGCATCAGTGTTTTAAATCTGATGCAGGCGGCTACAGGAAGCCAGTGGAGGGAACGTAGCAATGGGGTGATGTGGGAGAACTTAGCAAGGTTGAAAACAAGTCGTGTAGCTGCATTCTGGATCAGTTGCAGAGGTCAGATGGCACTCAGATGCAGACCTGCCAAAGGTCAGTTGCAGTAGTCCAGTCTCGAAAGGACAATGGACTGACAGTGACATTGACGATGGCCGACACGCCCTTACACTTACGTTCATTTTACATCTAATGTACGTTTAACACCACTTTTAATTCAGGTGTTGCAATACTGAGCCAATCAAAGGAAAGATTTCAGCAGAATACAGTTCTCCAAGACACGAGCAAAGAAGTAAATAAAGGGTGGGGTACAAATAGTTTGAAGTGCTGGTATAAATAAAGATGTCCTTTTTGTGCACAAAATAAATAAACTAAAATCAATCTTTTAAAAGCGTAAAATCTTTCTTTTCGCTGAAATTCACTGAAATTCATTACTCGAGGACAGGATTAATGCCAGTTTTATAAATATCTGTGAGACAAATTTCCATTGCATACAAATAAACAAAGCGTTATTTCATCTAAAACAAAAGCTGAAAGAAAGTAAAATCAAAGTCAGACTACCAAACTGAATAGAATTACGTTTTAGTGATTATATGAAATTATGGAACCTCTAAAAAAAACATGCCATGACACCCAAGCGCATTTACATACCTCCTGTATGTAAATTCACCTGTTACAAAAATGAAGCTAATTTAGCACAAGGTACTTGTTCAAACTCAGCTCCTCTGAAATGCATTTTTTCCCCTGCTCTTCATGTACTTATTTCCTCGGTTCTTGGATAACGGTTATCCGCCGAATGTTCCTCTTTGATTGGCTCACTACTGAAACACTGACATAAACTGAGGTGTGTAAATGAGATGAATATGAGGACAAACTGGGATGTGTCGTATGTCGTATGCATATATACGACATGGAAATTAGGGATTAGTGGGTGGGAGCTTGCATCAACGCAGCTGAAGCTGAGTCATCGTTTGTGCTCATGTAATGTAATTTGTTCTGTGTGACATCAGTGAAGATCTAGATGCTGTTTGAGGCACAAAATATGTTGAGAGAGAGAGAGAGAGAGAGAGAGAGAGAGAGAGACATCCATGACTTAGAGCTAGATTAGCCTCGTAGTAAACATGAAATGCTAAGCCTGTCAGTTTTATTGTTGAATGACTACATTCAGGGTAAGGGGGAAATTTGATTCAAGTAGATCTTCCTAAAATATTCCTTTGTAGCAAGCAACAGATCCTGTTTCGCTCCTGAGCTCGGGTTACTGTCTGTGTGGAGCATGTGCATGTTGTCCACGTGTCCTCTGCAGGTTTCCTCCCCAGGTGTTGTTCGGGGTGGACTGGGGTCCCATGCAGGGTGTATTATTCCTGCCTCACTACTCCCAGTGTTCCCAGGATAGGCTCTGGATCCACCGCGACCCAGCCCAGGATAAAGCGCTTACTGAAAACGAATGTCTGAGACAGAGCGTTTATTTAAAACCAACCTTGAATATGTGCAAATGAGTCAGGATCTTGCACATATTCAACTGATTTTTGTCATGAAAACACACACTCATGTACGTGAGTAACAGATTTTTCAGCTATGATAAAGGCTCTATTTTGGGTACAGTGTAGTGATCTGTATCTGTGCCCAGTCATTTCAACTATTAATAAAAATAACCAAAACCCACGTATCGCTCATTCCACACTACACAGCTATTTCAGCTGCAGGAGTGTGAAAAAAGTTTGTGAACCCTCTGGAATTATCCATATTTATGCAGAAATGATCTTACACTGAGTCATAGGCTTATTTGGAGTGGGCAGGGATAATTCAAAAGCATTAAGTTTTATTTAAGCACTCAGGGTCATTGAGAGAAGAAATTTATAAACCTCTAGCACAGGACTTAGGGAACATTTCAGCTTTCAGAGCTGAATTTAACTAAAGAAAATGTCTGTTTCTTATATTTGATCCATGGTCCATAAAGTACAGATATGTTGTCCGGTGAAAATTTAGCTCTGAGAGATTCATTAAACAAACAAACATGACTCGTGCGTGATTTTGGTAGGATAAATATGTTAATGGTATTTTATTATGGAATAATCACTTAAATTGGATGACAGTTCAGTCAGATGAACTGCGGTATTGGTTTGTAGTTACACTTCCCTCTTTCCTCACAGAACACCAGCAAAATTCCCCACACAGGGGAATTTTCCTTTAATTTGTCACGTATGTCACGTATGTACAGTAGTTTCTAAACATGACTTTCATTTTTAACTGGTTTATTGATATAACCAAATCACTGCATGATTACATTTAAATTATGTCTTTGATCTATTAAATAGTAAGTGTAAGTATATCGTACATTTATTGTAGGTTATTTGCATCGCCTTACCTAAAAAATAAATACAATCTAAAAGGAAAAAACAAGTTATACATATTAAGTATTGATGCATTACTGTATATCATAATCAATACATTACTGTTATAATGATTATATTATAAAAGTGGGATAAATTAAACAGAAAATAGAATTCAGTTGTGACTCACAACTGTACCATGGAGCTGCTGGATTCTCAATTCTGATTGGTCAGAAGATGTGGAGTAATTTTCTGTAATTTTCCATTCAAATCACAGGGAAACTCTCCTGTAACACTTTTTTTTTTTTTTTTTTTTTTTTGGTCTTATATAATTTCAAGAAAGAAATAAAAAGAGAGGCTGGTGAGGGAATGACTGTTTACAGCTGTTAAGTGAGAACAGGAACTAAGTTGTTTTGTTGTGACTGTAAACGGATAGAAAGTATGACTCATTGTTTTTAATTAAGTAGAAATTGTATTCACTGACAAAGTGCTTTTGTTTAAGATGGATCAAACACTGCTTCAGGTTGGGGTGAATATTTTCCTATAACAGCACTAACCAAAGTGTTTTATTCGTACTTATGAGTGTGACAAATAACTTCATAATCCTGAATTTAAAAATATATTTTTTTAATTATTAACTTGATTTATACACTGAGCCATATGGAATTTATAAATCATATTTAAAGTCAGAAAATATATAGAGTGTATACAACCCAAGTGTTTGTATCTTAGATCCATAGTTTAATACCTTTTTTTTTTTTTTCTAAGAGTGTGGAAGTTTTATTAACTAAAACTCAGATTTATTCAAGTCTAAATACAAGGGTTCACAAACTTCCTCCCACAATACACGAACTTTCTCTCACAAATACGTTTAAAGCGTGTACGCTCACTTAACCAACGCCATATTATCAATCTGACGTTATCTGATGTCACCTGTTGGAAAGTTCCTCTGACTATTTTAAGTGTTCCTGTGTTATCGGCTTCATAGGATGTGAGGGCACAGTGCTGCTGTAGGCCTTCAACACTCTGTGTATGTGTGTGTGTGTGTGTGTGTGTGTGTGTGTGTGTGTGTGTGTGTGTGTGTGTATACTTTCCACCGCCGGCTCAACAGGAAGTCATGAAGCTATACACTTCCTGTCATACTAACCGCATGAACGGCCCACATCTCCACCGCCTCATTACACCCAAACACACAGACACACACTCATCCGAAGCTACTCACCGACGCAAACACTTACGCAAATGTATGTCTCCTCACAACAGACACACCTGCTTCATCCGATCACGCACACTCTCCAGCAGCCCACACACACACACACACACACACACACAGACACACAGACACACACTGCATGAATGACACGTAAGTGCTTGTAGTCGTTTGCGTTTGAGCCTGTTGAACTTCACTGTAACGTACTCATTCACGCACAAATGCAGGAACATCTACGATGATGAAATGGTAGGCAGGATGTGTGTGTGTGTGTGTGTGTGTGTGTGTGTGTGTGTGTTGGTGATTATGAAGCTCAGTATTAATCCCTCACCATCACTTGTTCGGGTCTAAATGACCTGTTTTACATTTTTGCCCACAATGGAAGAATTTTTTTTTTTTTTTTAAAGGGAGAATAGTTAAAGCTCATATTGAAAGTGATGATATTTGGGTCAACAAGTGAAATAAAAAATGACTGACAAGGATCCTCAGCTATATAAGAACTTCTGGACCACCAGCACGTGCTGCTGCGGTCGCTGTGGTCAGCAGCAGGGACGGCTGGTTGTGATATGAAATGGGAGGGCTTAGAAAATCTACTACCTATGAGTAACTCGGCTTTAGTAATATGAAACCATTATCGTTGAGCCTTATAACTATTATGCATGAACTAGGGATGTAACCAGATATGTACAGAATATAATATTCGAAATGAACAGATAATGTGTTCTGACTGGATACAAATACAGACACAGCACTATTTAGGTTGAGACTAGACGCAGGACAAACAAAGACTACGTTCATTAACGTGAACGTGAACGTGAACGAGACATCTACAGCGTTCACTCGTTCATCCTTAGTAACTGCCTGGTCAGTGTCGTTCGTGATGGTTTAAATTATGCTACTAGCTTGTTTCGATTGTGGATAATAAAACCAACTAAATTTGTTTGAAAATATAGCAAGGAAAGGTACAAGCAAAAATGATAATTGGGTAAGAGTAACAGATTTTAAACACTTCAGGTTTAAATGAATATCAGAAGCGTTAAACAGATACAGATACAAATAGTGGCTGTGAGCTACACTCCAACATAAACACACAGGAGCATACTCGTTGAAATACAGATAAGCATCACCGTTCGTGATTACTATATTTTTTAATGTTTCAAGTCCGTAATCATGCCATATCTCTTCTGAATAGCAAGCACAGTAAAAAGAAAAGCTGCACTGTACTTTGATTGGAAAATGCAACGGAAAATAATCGAGTAATTGTACTTTGTTAATATAGTTACTTTGAGTATTTATACTTCACTTGAGTATTATTGAAATGAAATACCTGTACTCTTCCCTATTTAAATTATTAATAAATAAATCAATAAATAAATAAACGTACTTTTTACTCCTTATATTTATATTTAGACCTTCAAAAGTACTCTCAAATGTCTCTTCTTCTCTCATCCAGCCAATATCTCTGTTTCCATTCACGTATTTCTATGCGTATTTTGGGATATCACATTTAAAAAATGCTGGATGGAAACTCTAGATGCGAATAAAATCTCCAAAATGCGCATAAAAAAACGTACGCGCTCAATTAAGGCAGATAATTTTTTTATTCGATAAGAAGTCATGCGCATAAGCTATGATGGAAACACATTTACTGCATAAATTCCAGGGCAAATCATGTGATTGGATAATTGGCTCAGAAAAGTAAAAATGCTAGACTGTGAGATGCGCCAGTCACCAGGAAGTGACGATTTTGTTCTCTTGAACACATGGGACGGAAACGGTGCTTTATTCGCAAATGTTTTATGCGATAAATTAAATTTTTCGCATGTTAAATTCACAACTTGGATGGAAACATAGTCAATCGAATGGCATTTCATATACATTTCTGTTTAAGGCATCAGAGCGAGTTGATCAGTGAAAGGAAAAACTATTAAGAGTTGTAATACTACTCTAGTAAAATGCTTCAATATGCTGGAGTAAGCAAAGACTCATGCGTTTATCTAATTTAATAATGTTAACCAGCTGCATTTAGCTAATTTAGCCTGTTTTCTTTGTTAATGCCAGGTTAGACTAACACCGATTCCAGTAGCTAGCATAAATTGTCTAGGCAGCAGGTCAAATTCTAGCTAAAGGTAAATATTCACATGATTTTACTTCTGATTTATTCATTAGCAAAGTATGTAGTGTTGCAAACATAAAGAGATGATGTTTTCAGGCTAAACAGTTCCAACAATTTTAGATTAAAAACTTTTTAGTAATAAAAAGTTAGTTTTCACAGGATCACTACATTTAATCAATTAAAAACATTTATGTTTAACTTTTTAATACTTGTGTACATTTAACTTTCACTTGAGTATGTTTTTGGCTTCACACTTGCAGTAAGATTTTGACACATTATTTATACTTTCACTTAAGTAGAATTTTTCCATTGGTGATGCTGTTGTTCTCAGTTTCACAAAGGTTAAACATAACCCACTTTAAGACATTTATTAACAGCAAATATGATGATATGAATGCCAAAATATGAACCTTAATTTTATGTATTGTTTTTTTTCCTTTAAAGAGAAAAAGAGCTTAGCTCTCATCAGTCAGGCCTGCTGTGTACACCTGGTGAGTAAGGTTCATTTCTGTACTTCCCACTCAGTACATCATCTCATCCTTTTTTTTCTTTTTAGCACATTCACAGTAGGTGAGTGTGAGTCGCATCAGTTTTTCAGCGAGCGGAGAGTTTAAGGGAAATCACATGCTGAAGGAGTGAAGGAGGGAGTGAATGAGTGTGTCTGACGCTGAGCTCAGCTGTATCTCGCAGATGGGACGAGGGGAAAAGCACACTCCGTGGGAGGATGCTCCTCCTCCTCTTCCTTGAAAAGCAGCCCTTTTTGTTTTGGTTTGTCCCCTTTTACGCAGAAAGCAGATGTGATTTACAGGACCATGATTAAATCACTCAGGCTTTATACCGATGATCTAGTGTTTTTATCGCAAATGACTGCGTAAGAGCTCGTCCAAATAGCATCAGGTTTTTGCCTCCACACAGTGTGGGATAATCATCACTTTGTCCTATATATGCTCACATGGCTACCGTGCTTATGCATGTCACTGCCTCAGAATGACCTCAGTGTGTTTTTATAACTCGTGATCCAAAATGTCTTCGCTTCAGGTGGTTTTGAAACCAAATATAAACTAGAGAGAAAGAAGAACCGGACTACAGAGAAAAGCTTTGTACATAATTTCCCCCTTTATCGTAAATAGGCAATCAACCAAGACATGTTTAATGTCTAAAGTTTGCTTTTTCAGTTTTGCACTGGAGTTATGAGGCTCATTTTGCTAAATAGTACCGGTAAGTCTATTACACTCAAGATTGTTTATGTAAATTACCAGTTGTGCAGTCGGGAACTGCTTGCTGGCAGTGGCAATCGCAAAAACTGAGCTGGATGGTGGATTTTTTCAGGGATTCCACAGTAATGTGCCGTAAACAGTGCAAATCATAACAGTACATTTACACTATAATCCTTTTACAAATTAATTACCTAATGCCCACATGGCCGACATTTTCACTGTTCACATTTTTCACTGCTGTCTGAATGAGCTCTGAAAATTTTAAATTTAAATCACTTTCTAATTATGATCAACATTATTTGTAAAAGGGTTAGATTGAACAATTTGACCTACTTAATCTTTTTAGGTCTGAATTTTAAAAGAGAGAGAAAATTGACGTTAAAAAAAAAAAAATCTGAAATCATTCAGTGGCATCCCTAATCAATATAGTTCACTCATGTTAAGTACTGTATATACTTATGTAATGTTAGCTAAGGTGATCATACTGACATATATTGATACATTTGATTGCATATTAATGATTTCAAAACTTTCTCCATTTGCAGTGACGGAAAGCGAAGACACCCCGCGAGTCCAGAGAGCCCTGAGAGCATGTGAGATGGAGGGAAGGGGGCGGGGCTTCCAGGAGGTTTCAGTTAATATCAGCGAGCTCAAAACAGCAGCAAAAAAGCATTCAAGATTCGTATGTCAATTCTGTCAATAATCTGTTTGTTTCTTTTTAATTAGGAAGAAATAGACTGCCCTTTTGGTGTGTTTTTGAGTGATAACTCATACTAGTGTACTCCACTGGCAGATAATTTTGCTTGTTTCAACCATTTATTTCCTGAAACAAGCCATTTGTCTCAAAGTGGGTTTAATAGTTTCATAATTAATTCCTAATAAAGTCATAATGAGTAATATTAAAAACTTTGTCTACAGTATATTTAAGATGTTTGCACTTGCGCAGTGGATGCAAATTATCACCGTGGTGTGTGGTTACAAAACGCCATCATTACAAGTTTTTTTAGACTTGGCACAACTGGTCCGGATATTAAAGCCCTACTGTGTTGTGTAACATGTAAGCATGAGGCAACGGTGATGTTCCTATAAGTCATGAGTAATTTTATTGCTGTGATGCCAGAGATGATCATGTTTTGTTGTAATCTGGGGGTGTTTATTAGCAGCGATGACCTATCAGCCTTTCAGCCTTTCAGCCTTTCAGCCAGACAGAGTTCCTCTAATGTCTACTGCAAAACTCAGCAACATTTCCTTTCTTATACCTCTTCTGACCTGCATTTCTTCTCATCCTTCCGTTCATGAGGGATCTCAGGCATGCTCATTTGAGTTACTAAGCTAAGTTACGACTCTGTGAAGAAGAGACGCAGGGAAGTTAAACCTGATGGATATTACCAAATAAGAATATATGAGAAAGTGAACTGAAGAACTGAACTGAAAACCTGAACTAAAACCTGCATGTGCAAAGTGGCGTAAAACAATGCGAGAGAGCTCTACATCTGTACATCTGCCCTGATTTACTTGGATAGACATGCAATGTACTGTACACTTAAAAAAAAATAATCATATCATAGCAAGCCATAGTATCTTAAATATAAATTGCATCAAATATACAGTATCTCTCTCATCATGAGATTCTGATAGAGCAAAGATTATGTCTAGACATTATTGGCAGATAATTTTGCTTTTTTTTTTTTTTTTTTTAAATAATGTTTGAAATAAGTAAGGAATAAAAACACGGGGTGTTCTACAGGAAAATAATCAATGACTGGATGGTGTGATGTGTTTTGTTCCTCTTATCCCAAATTAATTTGCCAGAAGATTCACTCAGTATGCTTTTTTAATCCATTTATAGTTACATTTTCCACTGTTGTGGAACGTCCGCAAAACACTATCACTTACATTATAGCAGCTATAAACAATCGTCTCTTCACCAGCCTCTGTCTTCTCTCTCTCTTGAAATTAATCAAACAAAAAGCGCAGCTTGTTACACTACCTACTGAGCTGTTACTATAGAAACGATATAGCATATTAACATAAACCAATTACATAGAAAATGAATCCGCACCTTCTGAGCAACCAGATTCGAGAATTCAGCGGTGATGTAAACTGTGACATGATGATGGACACTTGATGATGGAGAGCTTTTCTTTTGGAGAGTCATTCTGTTCTCAGGACATTTTGTGGAGTTTTGCTGAGCGAGACCACAGCTGGAGACCGCACGCTGGGTCATGAGCGTGACCTCAGATTACTAAACAGATTAGCCAATCCTGTCTATTCTGACCTTCCCCTGACTTGGAATGAACTTCCCCCGTCCGTCTGAAGAGCTGAGTCACTGGCTGTATTACAACCAAAGACCTACCTCTTCACCGAGCACTTGAAGAAGCACTTGTTTCATTTATTTTAAAACCCTTTCACTTGTGTGTCCATGCTGTACTAGCCTCCCTGCAACAGAGTTTTAGCTCGATGGTATTCTTATGTTGCGTCTCAATCAGCTCGCTAGGTCAGAAGTCAGGGCGCCGATCAGGGAGTCGGCCATTTTAAGGGCTGTCTCAATCGTAAAATCCTTCCGGTGCACTGGAACGTTCGCTCCCTAAAAAAATCCCACAATGCACCGCAAAACCAGGGAGCGTCGATGCTCGCTATGTTCCCTTACTGGAAATGACATCACGTTTTCTGAAGCCTCTCAGCTCGAAAAAATGGCGGACGAACTCTCAGCCAACTTCCGTCCACAAATGCGTGTAGCTTGTTATTGTTGTTGTAGCTTTATATGACGTTCTGTATACGCTTTGTTTGAGTCTTACGATTTTTAAGTATTTGATGGGTTTTTTTTTTAAATGCACTAGCTAGCCTACGATCCTGCTTGAAGTACCATGACAGAAACGCATGTGATTACGCTAACAAATTTATATGACATATAATGTCAGAAAGATATCGGTCCTGAATGTTGTTGATAAATGCCAGTGGTGACGTTTTCCAACGCGAGTATGTGGTCGTGTGTAGTGAGCCAGGATCCTTACCAGCGCCCGAACTTGTGTACATGATATACTGATTCACCACCTAGGGAGCTGATTGAGACGCACCCTTAGTTCTGTAGATGTAACATATAATGTAATCTTAATGTTTAATTCCTGTCATGTTTACAGCTCACAATTAACTCGCTTTTCCTCCCCAAACATCCTGACTGACCTGGTGTTCGGTTTACTCTCAAGTACAAGCCCATGTGTGTGTGTGTGTGTGTGTGTGTGTGTGTGTGTGGACAATGCAAGGACAGTGAGGATTATAATTCTGTAAACTCAGTGGGTCATTTATTTTCAGCCTTGAGGTTAATGAGTGAGCTGATGATTCATTCAGCTGATTGTTTTTACCGCCGTGCGCCTTATTGTTAGCCTTTTTGTGTGTATTTTTCATGACTTATAGACATTTGCGGTTCATTTCTGTGTTATTTTACGACGTTATGAACACTGAGCTCATCTAAATGCTAGTGATCTTATTCTGTCCTTTTGTTTTGTGTTGTTTTTTTCTATTGTGCCCTTCTATACTCAGCCCTCATGTTTCTGCACCTGGATGGAAAGTCTCTGCATATTGCATTGTGCCCACACACTACACACACACTACACACACACTACACACACACACACAGAAGCATGACCTATACTTGTTTGCGTCATACCTTCAAACACAGTGATTCATACATGATCCCGGGATTTACTTAGAACTTTCATTTACTTTCCATAGTGTAGTGTGTGTGTGTGTGTGTGTGTGTGTGTCTGTGTGTGTGTGTGTCTGGTATACTGTAGTGTAGTTTACTGTAGTGTGCGTGTTATAGATGCAACAAAACGTCACACGTTTAAAAAGCACAAGAAAAACCCGAGGGTAACCCCGGAGAGCCCGCCTAAATGCCTGTGGGAATCGAGAGGGTCACGTGCCCGCGTCAACATTCCAAATATGGAGCGCCGGTTAAAGCCGAGCGACCATACATGGCGTTTCCGCCGGTGACGTCGCTTCCTTAAACGGAAAAAGAGGGCGGCGCCGCGGCGATACAAATAACAGCTTGACACTTCCGCCTCTGCTGTTACAAAACACAGCTGCTGAAGTAAGAGTAGTCGGGAAAAAAAAGGGACATGACATGAAGAAATGAGCGTAGAGGGGTTTATTTAACGCAGTAACTGAAAGGGAAAGAAGCTAAATGAGATTTTTGTGACTTTTTTGTTAAGAAGAAAACAATACAGCCTATATATTTTTAAAAGGCGCTATTGGTTTGTTTATTCTACATTTAAAATAAACTTTTTTGCGCAGAATTTTTATTTTTATGTGTTTATTTATTTGTTTGTTTACTTAGTAGTTGTTCCGCATCTTTTGGAAACTATACATTATTACATTTATAAATAGAAATAGTTCTTCATTAATTGAAACTATTGAAATTATTAATAACAATTATTATTATAATAAATAATAATAATAATAATAATAATATAATGGGGGTTATCGGAGAGCCGGTAGAGATCTCAAGCGAAGAGCTCGTGCAGATGCTCGTGACCCCGGAGAGCAGCGGCGCGCTGCTGCTGCTGGACTGCCGGCCGTTCCTCGCCTTCTCGCGCGCGCACATCTGCCGCGCGCACAACGCCGCGTGGAACTCGCTGCTGCGGCGCAGGTGCAGCAAGGGGGGCAATGAGTCCGGCGCGCGCCTCGACTGCCTGCTGGCCGACCGGTCCCTGCTGGCGCGCGTGCGGGGCGGCGGCTTCCGCCACGTCGTGGTGCTGGACGACAAGAGCCGCGCGGTCGCCGAGCTGGAGCGCGAGAGCCTGACGGGGCTGCTGCTGTGCGCGCTCCAGAGAGAGGTGCACGCGGGCACGGCGCGGATCTGCTTCCTGCAAGGTAACGAACGCACCATCATGTGAACAATAAATAAATGCTCCTTGTAATAGATTTTTACTCGATGATCCTGAAGCCTAAATATACTGATGTTTTGCATTACTCAGGAACTTTTAATCATATAACATTTTAGCACAAAATATTCAATACCATGATCACCACACACTGAGGCACAATAAGGCCACATTGCTGAATGCTGGATAAAGTTTATTGTTTAAATACTTTATTGTTTAAATAAATGGAAAAGTGTTTTATTTCACTGTGTAGCTACATTGTACGCTTACATTTGTTCATTTCATCAAAATATAAACAATAATACTGGCTAACCTTATCCAGGTACCTAGGTGTTTGCAGTAAGGATGAATCTCAGACCTGTTTACTCCTGGTTATAATTTGGCTCTGAGATACAGAGATAAAGAGTCGAAAGCAGAAAAAAAATTGAATTGTTCAATTCTATCAGTAATATCGTATTACAGCCGCACAATATATTGTTTGTTTATTACAATACTGAGCTTTGCAGCACTGCTAGAGTATATCACAGACTGCTTTAATCTTTAAAATATATATATAATTATAATTATAATATAATATAATATGATTATAATTATAATTATATTCAATTATAACAAATTTAAATGGTCGATACTTTCTCTTTCAGTTCATATGGACTGTAAATATGCACAGTTGCTCAACTCAGGAAAATAAACAAGGTGTTAGAGAAACAGTCAAAAACAGAGGTACTTAATGGATATGAAAGTACCAAATTGTTTCAGTTTGGTCAAAATAATCCACACTGATGGTTATCCAGAATATTTTGTGTTTGTTGTGCTAAAATGTTGTAAAATCCACCCAATAACACAAAACAATATACCAATATATTCATTGTAATTGATTCCACTGAGTAAAAATCAATTACAATAACTTATAGCTAGTGTGTGTGTGTGTGTGTGTATATATATATATATACACTAGTTATAAGTTGCGAGAGATATATATATATATATATATATATATATATATATATATATATATATATATATATATATAAAACAAATTTCATACGGGGTTTATAATTTCTGCTTGTAATATCATGTTTTCCTCTCCACAAATTCATAATTTATTCATTAATATCTGTTCATTTATTTATCTACAGGTGGATTTGATGGATTTGTAGCACTCTACCCTGAGCTGTGTATAAGTGCACCAGGTGTTTGTGGGAATCAGATGACGATGAGTGACTCAGAGCCGCGAGTCTCCGGCAGAACGACGCCTCTGTATGACCAGGTACGAAAACATCAACATGTAACGTTTAACATATAATAACTATGGTGATAGAAGAAATTTAATATAGCTTTTGTGCATTAAAAAGAGAGCGAGAGAGAGAGAGAGAGAGAGAGAGAGAGAGAGAGAGAGAGAGAGAGAGAGAGAGAAGGAGTGGGCAGTATTGAGTACTGACCTCGCATAAATTAATATTTCAGTTTTACTTGGATACTGTACATTTTATGAAGACACTTCAAGCCCATTATATTTAAACAGTGACGAAATGTCCACATTTTTCTGCAAAAGCTAAGACACAAATCCACATAGAAGCCAACTGTTAATGACCTAAACTTCTAGTTTATGTAAAAACTTTATGAAATGTGTTGGGTTTTTTTAAAATGAAATATAATAATGAGACTGGAGTTTCACTGCAAAAAAAAAAACAACAACATGCAGTTAAAAAAAACAAATTAGAAATGACATCTTGTTATTGCATTATAAAATATAGCAGCCAATCAGGTTCCAATATGCAAATGCGGTCAATGTAACACCAGGTAGAGCCTTGTAGGGTTTCTGATTTGCATATTCATATCAACATGATTCATCAAATCCTGCATGTTCATTATGATTATTAAGTCGGGGGCGTTTCTCATTTGCATATTCATAGAATTTGGAACGTTTTGAACCTTTTTCTTGGTGTCTGATGACCTTTTTATTACATTATCTCCTGATTTTTAAAAAAATTTTATATAGTAAAAAGATATTATGGTTTTCAAAACATCTTACGCAGTGTGTATGTGTGTTTTTTTGCAGGGTGGCCCTGTAGAGATCTTGCCCTTTCTGTTCCTGGGCAGTGCGCATCACTCGTCTCAGAGGGAGCTGCTTCAGCGCTGCGGCATCACAGCCGTCCTCAACGTCTCCTCGTCCTGCCCGAACCTGTTCGAGCACGAACTGAGCTACATGACCCTGAGGGTGGAGGACAGCATGGCAGCGGACATCCGGGTGCTTTTCCCGCAGGCCATCCACTTCATCGGTAAACTACGGTTTTATGATTTCAGTTTTATGTCCTGTTTTTTTTTTTTTTTAGTTCATCACAGTTTCTGTTTCACATGTTTAAGAGAACGACATTGAGCAGCACGGTTCAGTTAACCGGGTCAATTAGTCAGCTATGAACTATTATACACTGCCAGGTTAAATGTTTATGAACATCCTAATTTTGAGTATCTTACTTTAGAAAATCAAACCAAGCAATAGATGAATCAAGAAAAGTTTCTGACCGAAATGAGTTCGGTTTGTACTCAGAAATGACTTCTTGTATAGGAACAGAGCTGATCTAATAAGACAAGGCTAAATTCTTTAACAAAGATCATATCATCTTCAATAAAGCACACATTTAGAGTCGCATTCGAAGCTGAAGAAGGAGAGCGAGCAGTTAATAAGTTCCCCAAAGATTTATCCTTCCTTATTTCATTTCTGTTTTTTGGTTATTTTATTTGGTCTGTAGTAATAATAGTGATTAAGCTGTTGAAACTGTAATAAAAACATAAAACGGTGTTCAAAAACGTTTGTCTGGCAGTGTACGTATACGCAGTGTAGTGCAAAAGTTTGTATCGCCGTTGCGAATCAGGAAAATACCTATCACAAGACCTGAAACCGCAAACTTTTCTAACATTTAGGGGATTTAAAAGATTAAAAAAAATATTTATGATAAAACCTAACTTACATGTAATGGCTTGTTCTTCATTTTGAAGTAAAATCTTTGCACTCAGCTGGATCATCCCACCGATATTCTGTGGTGTATGACATTTTCAGATTTTTTTATTTTATTTTTTTTCGTGAAACTATAAGCACGTTCTTCACCCTTTTCCAGATTCAGTCAAGGAAAGTGGTGGTCGTGTTCTGGTCCACTGCCAGGCCGGCATCTCTCGCTCCGCCACCATCTGCTTGGCGTATCTGATCCACGCCCGCCGCGTGCGCCTGAACGAGGCCTTCGAGTTCGTGAAGCGTCGACGACAAGTGATTTCCCCAAACCTGGCCTTCATGGGCCAGCTGCTGCAGTTCGAGACGGACGTTCTGTGTCCTTACACGGTTCTGGACTCGGAGAACGGCGCCACCGCGTTTCAGTACCTCTGCTCAGACAACACAGACCTTTCATGACCTTTATTGTGCTCCGAAGACAAGACACAGACTTCGTACTGTGACATGTGGCTTTGATGATTTTTGGTCTTCAGTCCATCATACACATTCATTCACATATGGGATTCTCTTGAATCCACACATTCGAGCCAAAATGATGTGTATTTATTTAGTCTACATGCTAAAGTGCACTAAGTGACTACCTGCACTAGACTCTGCACTATTTTATTCCATGTATTTATTATGTACAAGCAGGAAAAGCCACCTGACAGCATTGGGTCATTATCATATTCACAGGGGCCCAACGACCATCAAACTAATCAGCACATAATACTAATGCGTGTGAGGATGAATACAACTCATGAGATATGTTGGTGAGCAGAAACCTGTATAAGTGAGCACTAACAGTGAGCAGAATCTTTACATCCAGCTAGGGTTGAGCGATATGGCAAAATATCGTATTACTACGATACACAATTATATATCATTTATTAGGATATTTAGTTTTGCTAACAAACCAGTGTAGACATATGAAGAAATTTTATTACTATACATTATCCTTAAAAATGTACTCAAAGCTACCTGGTCAGTGTTTTAGAGGTGCTCATGATACTTGTGTTCAGTGGTATGATATTTGTGCAAATAAGATTTACAAATCCAAAATTGTACACCAATTGTAGTTTGAAGTAGGATCAAAATAATGACTGAAAAAAAAAATCATACCCAAATTCTAATTTCAAGTGTTTCTCATAATTTATCGTATTAATTATGTCGCCATATTGTTTAATTTATCACATTATGTTGCCATATTGCTCACCCCTCAGCTCAACGTCCCACGTCGAACGTAACAATCAGAGAAACATCTTGCGACAAAACGAGAAATTTCATTAATCCCCTTATGCGGCTTAAAACTTTTGCCGTGTAGCTACACAAGGCCTTTCGTGCCAGCGATGGTGATTTAACGGAGCAGTCCCAAACCAAAAAGCGGTGTCTTTATATGGTTCTGGTTTTGGATCTCGCAGAACTTTAATCCTTTGGATATGCTTGCCAACAGGAAATAGAAATAATTCGCTAGCTAGGTGACGTTGGTTGTTCACTGAGCTGCTACATTCCCTTCATGATCCCTTCGTAGTGGCCTGATTAGTGACTACGCAGAGTGACTACAGATCAGTCGTGGTTGTTGCAGGAGGATGAGCTGCACAAATGGACGAAGTAATGAGGAAAAGTGCAACACGACTTCCATCTCCTTCATCCTTTATTCAGAGACGTTAAGATCCTTTTGCAATACGCTCCTACAGATCGTCCAACGCTGACTTATATCGCATCAGTCACTGAGATTGGACGGTGCTTGGTTTATTTGCAGAGAAATCCAACTCAGGGAGTGACCTAAAAAGCTGTGATCCCAGATTTCAAACTAGAGTGTAGAGGAACATTATTAATGTACGTCCTATAATACTGTGATATTTTGAAATCTTCCATGTTTTTCTATGTAATGTTACTGATTCAGAAGAGTCATGAAGAAACTAAGATATATATACATATATATATATATATATATATATATATATATATATATATATATATATATATATATATATATACACATATGTATATTTTTGTCCCACGCTGTAAATATTGTCAATCCCTTAAACACTGCACTTTATTTGTAAATAATTTATTTGTTTGGATTTTTGTTAATATTGGTGACTATGTAGTGTATAAGCTGCTGTATCCAGTTGTCCATTAAAAGACTTTGTTAAAATACAAATATAAGATGTCTTTTATGACCTACCATCAGATATATTCATATACACACACTATAACAGAATAAACACTAAAAGACAAAGACACAAAGGACAGCAGAGTGAAAACTAATAAACAGAAAACTGTAGTGATGAGTCACAAAGTCCAGACGATTCTCGTAACAGATTATCCGATCACGATGGAGAGAAGACAGTGTGAGACAATGTGAACACTGGCCTCCTGGTAACCCCCTTGTAACTCAATATCAAATCAAAGAAAACATGAATTTAACCATTAAAAAAGTGATTATGATGAAGTTTCTTTGCTGACAGACTGCACTTTGCTCTTAAAAGAGTAATAGAGTTGAGATTTTTTTTTAGCATAGAATTAACAAATACACAAAACTAACATCCGTGCTAATGACAAGAGGACATGAAGGACATTCTAATGATTAGCGTAGAATTACATTTTTTATTTACTGTTTTCCATCTATAACATCATGACAAGTAAAGAAAAGAAACAGTGACAGGACTTACTTTTCTTCTTCCCGTGATCTTGGCTGATGCAACACCATTGTTGTATTGTTGAACATGTGGTGACTTATGGGACATTCCAAATATTTCCCTCTGGGGGGGGGGGGGGGGGGGCGAGATGTTAAATGGATTCACACATGTATTGTAATGATTAAAGTGCTGTAGATTTTGTAGGTTTTATTCATGTTTGAAAAGCTGAAACATGCGTATAGGTTGTCGTGAAGACTTTCCTGTGGCGGAAAACCTACCCACTGTTACAAAGTGTTTACAAATTTATGATTAGTCTTAGTTTATGTGCAGCTTCTGCCGTATAAGTCCCTGTGAAACGATAACCGGATTAAGGGAACAGGAACAACTGATCCTATAAGGGAACTGGGGAAGTAAAATGGGCCAGACGGTGGGTCAGTGTGGACAGAATGAGAGCAGACGTGACCCATATGAATTTCTCAGAATGAGGAAAGAGAACAAGGTGAAAATCTAAACTATGGCCTGTTGGTGTCACTGTTTACTTGAGCATGTAAAGTTTCATCTTTAATCAAAAATATGATGTTATGTTTAATACATTACTGCAGCTGTAGTTGCTAGTTAGCTTACATAACTACAAAAAGTAACTCCTGCTAACATTGTATATCACTGTACTACACCGTTATGCCTGAGATGGTGAAGGAAGATTGGCAGAAGTAAGTAAGACTTTTCTCATTCTTATACATCCAGGACATTCCTGTAATGCTCACTAGGATCTAGAGGAGCTCTTAAGTATGGATGGTGGTTTATCTTATCAGTTTAAAATGCCGTGTTTTGTAGCCTCTGTGTACAATGAGTTAGTACAGTGACAAAACAGGGCTGAGTTCCCCAAAAGCATTGCAAAGTTACGATGATCTTAACAGAGAGAGAGAGAGAGAGAGAGAGAGAGAGAGAGAGTGCTCAAAGTGATGCTCGCTCTACCATTTAACAGTGATCTTTGTGACCCTTTTTGAGTACAATTTGAGTTTTA
Source organism: Cranoglanis bouderius (assembly GCA_023630585.1). Lineage (NCBI taxonomy): Eukaryota > Metazoa > Chordata > Actinopteri > Siluriformes > Cranoglanididae > Cranoglanis > Cranoglanis bouderius. Next base: position 3,847,810 of record CM042549.1, read on the forward strand.
GTTTATTTAATTTAGTTTTTAATCAATTTAAGTTCATTATTATTGCCTTTAATTAGTTTATTTAAAGTTCATTTTCAGTTAATAATATGAAAGATTTTTTTGCTTATTTATTTGTTTGATTTTTTTTTTTTTTTTTACATTACGTTTCCTCCTTAATGTTTATCGACAACAAATAATGTCAGGTAAAATCCTCATAAGAAAAAAAAGCACCTAGAACCTTATCAAGTTGGAGAACTCTCACAAAACACAAATCATTCTACAGTTTGTACCGTATGTAACAGTCTTGGTCACTTGGTCAATTGTCAGTGTTGTTTTGTCCACTAGGTGACAGAACACACCACAGATTCTCCAGCTCACGCTGCGACTCATTTAACACACCTGATTCAAACCTTCATGGACTACATTTGGTGTTAGAAGAAGGAAAACGGGAATCTCAGTACGACTGTGGTCCTCCAGGATGGGAGAGTTCTTACACTATCCTCTATCTGATACCTGGAAGGTATGCGGCGATCTGAAATGGACCTGAGGTCACCACGCGGTACGTCACGTCACTGCACCTCTACAGAATAAACCTCCACAGGAACAATTGCTCATTTTTAAAAACCCCAAAATGTTCACGCACCACAGCCCAAGCAATAAGATGTGTCCAGGGTTCCACATTTCATTTTTCACTGTTTCCTGCACATCATCCTGGAATTAATAATAGACCACGTTTCTCTTACTGAGATCCCACTGTTCACATTAGACGTATGCAAAGCAAGCGATTTGTGATGTCAGGAGGTTTGCTTTAGCTAATGGCCTTGAGATTGTTCAGGGATTTATATGGCAGAGACACGCCACATGATTTAACCTAATAACAGATAAACAGATTAATAATCACGCTGTTATTTAACAAAGAAAATGTATAATCATATAACGATATGGTGAACGGTGAAGTTTTCTGTTAGGAGACGTTTCTTTAACATTTATGGAAGGAGTCTCCAGTGTCAGCGCTTTTGTAACAGTACTTCATATATATATATTTTTTTTTTCCCTTTGCCTCAGCAGAGGGGTTTGCACAAAATTGTGGAGTTTTTTTTCTTATTTAATTTCACAAGAGAGAGAAAAAGAGTCTGGTGAGGGAACATTTTGTGTCCTGGACATTCATTTCATACACTTCCAACTAAAAAGCGTGATGTTGTTCAGTAATAAATGATCAATTGGAATTTGCTGTGCAAATTGCTGTGAAATAAGAAGAATAAAAGGGAAGGAAAATAATTAACCTTGCATCGCATCATAACATCACCCTGTCATTGATTATTTTTCTATAACAGTGTGTCATTCTTTACTTATTACTTATTATGTATTGATATCCCTTTTATTCTAAGGGTATTTTAGAGCTTGTGTTGTTTTATATATGCAATGCTGTGCAAAAGTCTGTATTATTATTATTATTATTATTATTATTATTATTATAAATAGAAATCTGAGGTAGGGTTGTTGTAAATTCTTCCATGTTTCATGAAGGGCTGTTTCTTCACATATGTTCAGGTGTCTGATTTCATTTATTATTTTTTTCTTTTGTAAAAGTGAACTTGTGGACTCCTACTGTGTGTCTGCAAAGTGTTCTGTGTTTATATAAAGCTATATACTGGTTTCACCAGTCAGTCACTTTCCCAGAAATACAGCATAATGTCTCAGAATGTGATTCTTTTTTTTTTATCTTCTGCACTTATCATCCCGCTGTGCTCGACCAGATCTGTGACATCTTCGAGCCTCCTCGGAAATTCACACAAATCTGCACGAAGGATCAGTGCATGTGTTTCCCAGCAGCTCTTCCTCTGACATACTGGTAAGAAAACTTTGGACTGATTCTGCCTTTGCGTTGCACTTTATTGTGTTCAACATATACGACAACCTAATCTGATTCATCTCCCTACAAAGAAACAGCTGCAAATAAAAAGCCGCAAGAGACCATTTTTACTAAGATTTCTGCTGAACTTGGTTTCTGAATAAACAGCTGACAGGATGTTGGTCTGTTTCACAGGAAAATTATCATGGGTTGTTGTATTATTTTTAATTTTTTTTTGGTTGTTTTTTGTGGCTCTTCTGATAAATTTTCTGCCCCAACTTGTCTTCAGTTTTTTTCAAGCCATATTCCATGTTTGGTTGATTATGACTTGCTACAACATCTTACAACGCGGTGTGACCGTGTGTTAGCTTAGCCATTTGTAAAAGCACCCTGGGATTTGTAATTACAGTCAAATACACGTTTGTGTTCCATCACTAATGGACCTGGTTTGGCTAATTAATGTGTAATTAAGATTAATCAAATGTAATAGTGGTGGTGGAATTTATCTGATTCATAGAATAGCCATGTAACAATCGTGTATTTTTCTCGGAAAGTGTTCATAATTTCGAGGAAAATGCAAAAAAAAACCAAAAAAAAAAAACCTTTTTTATTGAATTACTGTTAAATAGTGTGTATTCTGTTACACAGTGTTACAGAAACATCACACGAACCTCACACGTGAAATTTATACGTTCACACAATGTTTCACACATTCTTACATGTACTACATGTGTGCTTTTCATATGATTCATTTTTTTAAATATACAATTCATTTATTTTACAAATGATTCATTTACTTCCACATGATTCAGTAATTTTCACATGACTTTAAAAAAAAAAAATTTTTACAGATCATTTATACATATTCACACGTTTGTTTGTTTGTTTGTTTGTTTTTTTTACACATAATTCATTTATATTCACATGCAAGTTTTGGCATAATGAATTTCTTTTCATGTTATTTTTTGGCATGATTCATTCATTTTCATACGAATTATTTTTTACAAGTGATTCATTCGGGTCGAGGGCATAACATGCCGAAATGCACTTTCACGTGAAATCTCATTACTCCCATGATCAAATGGTAAAACATACGATCACGTGAAATGTGATCATACAGTGACTTTGTGTTGTGGTTTTTGTGTAACTGACTGAACACAGCAAGTGGGTTTTGGAACGTCGAACCTTAAATAGACACTTTCGACTTCGTGTGCGTTTACACGTCACTATAACGTGACTCACTGTCAGGGCATTTAGGCCATTTTATACTTTTGTCAGCTGAAGTGAGCATTAAAGCACTTCATTCTTGGTCCTCCACACTTCCTGCCAGATTACGAGCCGCATCCCACCAACGCGGAATGTGACCTCTGACCTTTTAGGTCCTACTACTGCAAACACATCTGTTATTTAATTCGTACAAAACACAACTCTATCATCGTAGTGATCGATTCTTAATATACATTTTTACTGAGTCTTCTGTGTGCAGAAATAATATTCAACTGAAATGCATTCACTCAGAAAATGATTAGTTCACAGCAGTTATGAATTAACTCTTACAGTGATGAATTATACACAACACAGCTGTACTAAACTAAGCCTTACATTGCCAAATGAACTCTGAAGTACTGAAATAACTCCTACAGTGCTAAATGTAACACTTACAGTGCTGAAATGGCACAGTTGTTACACTATCTTACTGTAATTACCGAATTAACAGTGCTGAATGAACTCATACCCTGCTACATTAATACATAGTGTTGAATTAACACCTACAAAGCTGAACGAACATGAACCGTGCTGAATTAAGTTCTACAATCCTGAACTAACTTGTCGAGTGTTGAATTAACTCCTACAGTACTGAATTATTACCTACGGTGCTTTATTAAGACCTAGAGTACTGAATTAACCCATACTGAAATAAGACCATAGCGTACTGAACACCTACAGTGCTGGATGAACTTTTATCGTCCTGAAGTGACATCTAGAATAAAGGATTAGCTCGTACAGTCCTGAATTAACACATGGAGTACTGAATTAAAACCTACAGTGCTGAAATAAGACCCTAGAGTACTGAGTCAACATCTAATGGGCCAAGCCAACTTTTAGAATACTGAGTGCTCAGTTAATGTTTAGAGTGCTGAATTAATTCTTACAGTGCTGAATTAACACATATAGTGCTGAACTAACTATGTGAGTACTGAATTAACAACAATCTTATAGCGCTGAATTAACATATACAGTGCTGAATTTATGCTTATAGTTCTAAATAAATACTTATAGGATTGAACAAACTTAAAGTTCTGAATTAGCACATACAGTGGTGAACTAGCTTTTAGTTAGTAGATGAATTAACACCTGGAGTACTTAATTAATATCTGCTGTACTGACGTTAGAGTACTGAATTAAAACATAGAAAGTTGAAATAACTCATAGTTTTGAATGAGCTCCTACAGTACTGAATGAACTCTCACAGTGCTGAACTAACTCTTACGGTTCTGAATGTACTCTTACAGTGCTGAAATAACTCTTGTAGTACTGAATTAATACTATAATAATAATAATAATAATAATAATAATAATAATAATTACTTAGATTTATATAGCGCTTTTCTAGGCATTCAAAGCGCTTCGCATAATATAGATACTCAGAGTACTAAACTCTTACAGTTCTGAATTTACTCTTACAGTACTGAACTAATCTTGTAGTACTGAATTAATACTTAGAGTACTAAACTCTTACAGTTCTGAATTCATCCTTACAGTACTGAGCTAACTCTTAATGAATTAATTCTTACAGTACTAAGCTCTTACAGTTCTGAATTCATCCTTACAGTACTGCAGTACTGAACGAACTCTTGCACTGCTGAATTAAAACTTACAGTGAACATAATTTAACATTGTCAGACCTAAAGAACTTCTGTGTTCATTGTAATGTTAATTCAGCACTGTAAGAGCTCATTCAGAAATTTGCTTTCTTTCTCTCTAAACAAATTAGATTTAAAAGTTATTTCACCAATATTAAGATCCATAACGCTGTGCTACACGGCAAAACTAATCCCCAAAAGAAAGTCGTGTTGGACTGTGATGTTTTTTTGTTTTTGTTTTTGTTTTGTTTTTTGTCCAGCAGTCAATTCACAGCCTAAAACCAATAGCTCTGCATTTTTAACTGTAAACATGACAATCTGGCAACCCACATCAACATACAATCCTCTGGTGTGGTGGATTTTGATCTCAATCTGGCCACTCTGACTAAACACCATATAGCCTGGCCAATCTAGATCAAACAATGATGATCAGTTAGAGGGATCCACCCTGGCAAGCCTGATCAGATTCACTCACAAAACCAAAGTCAATCTGATCAATCTTAAGCAATCACAAAGCGAAATGCAGTCTGATCAGTCTAATGTTTGGAATCCAATCGGAACTTGCCCGATCAGCAACACTGGCAACCCACCCCAAACTCATTATGTTGGGGTGGGAAAAAAACAACAACCAATCTGGCAACCCGAGCAAACGCGCTGATATAAACGCCGGCGCTCCGGCGCGCGCGAGACGCAGAGGAACGGAACCGGAGAAACAGACGGACCGAACCACAACTTTAATCAGACTTGGGGGGGAAAAAACTGAACTGCTTCACGCCTCTCTTTCTCTGTGTGTGTGTGTGTGTGTGTGTGTGTGTGTGTGTGTGTGTGTGTGTGATGTAAACCACCAAAGGCGCCTTTCTGCAACACCGGGGCATTTTTACCAAATACAAATTCTAGTTTTTTTTCTCTGGAGGACTGAGAAATAATACTGGACTTTTCATCCAGAACCGGGTTTATTTTTTTTTTTTTTTTTTTTTTTTTTTGGTGACATATAATTTCCTAACAGTGGGTACATTTTCAATATTTATATATTTTGAAAAATCAAAGTCTTTAGTATAATGTGGCTTTGAAATCTCTGCTCATTTATAGTGCAATTTATTTATGGAGATTTAGGTTTTAATTATTCATATAGAGATTTATATTTAAAGTCTCATAACGTAATGTGTGTGTGCAAGACCATTTTAATATATCCATATTTATTAGGTGCAATTTTATAGTTATAAAATATTGAAAGTCATCGAATAATGAGAAATGACAGAATGCTTTCTGAAAGGCAGCAGGCAATACAATTTTCTGTAGTGATCACTGAGATTTTATGAATATGTGGCCTCAGAGAGCCAATATTTTGAACATGTTTTTAATGATTTTTTTCAATATTATACTCTAACACGAATATCCCATAATCATGCCTGTTTTCTAAGTGACACAACAGCAAGCGAGTCTAACGTATGAGCCAGTTTTTTTTGTTTTGTTTTTACATTTTGAATTTTTTTTTTTTTTTTTTTTTTGTGCCCAAATGGAGAAATAGCTCAAACAACAACCGCGAAAGCGGATACACCAGTTATAAATCAAACATCTGTGATCTGTATCTTGGAGTATTTTTAGGCGAGAGAAGAGAATGGACTTACAGGGAGTAGAGGAGAGAGAGAGAAAGAAATGCAAAGTTTCCAGGATATATGAACGCAACAACGGGACACGATTTTAGCCATGATCTCCATGTGGCTCGGTTTCATCTGTGTTTGTGTGCAGACTTGACACTTACAAACCCTAATACCGGTTCTCAAAAAAGACTTTAGTGAAAGGGCTAAAAGGGACTGCTCTTCAGAATCACTGAGCCGAGAAGATTTACAGGCGGAGCAGCGACAATCATGGCAAACCCGAGGACTTTAGGAATGGACCAAAACATCAGCGGCACCACAGCATTTTTTACTTCAACCTCCAATCAGAGTATGAAATCGGCCCCGTATTCTCCCGAAGCGACGGCAGCCTTCGCCACAGCGATTACTCTGATGATTCTCTTCACCATTGTGGGAAACATACTAGTCATCATCGCTGTACTGACAAGTCGTTCTCTGAGGGGGCCGCAAAACCTCTTCCTGGTCTCGTTGGCTGCGGCGGACATCCTGGTGGCCACGCTGATCATCCCGTTCTCGCTGGCCAACGAGCTGATGGGCTTCTGGTACTTCCGCTCAGTGTGGTGCGAGATCTACCTGGCGTTGGATGTGCTCTTCTGCACGTCCTCCATCGTCCACCTGTGTGCCATCAGCTTGGACCGCTACATGTCCATATCCCGAGCTGTGACATACGGGGCCCAGAGGACGCCACGGCGCATCAAATGTGCCATCCTAGTCGTTTGGCTCATCTCAGCTGTCATCTCTTTCCCACCGCTGCTCTCCATGAACAAGAACCAGGGGAACTCCAGCTCCTCTGAAGGACCTCAGTGCCAGCTCAACAACGAGCGCTGGTATATTCTCTACTCCACCATCGGCTCCTTCTTCGCCCCCTGCCTCATCATGATCCTCGTCTACATGCGCATTTATCAGATCGCCAAGCAGCGAACGAGATGCCCACCAGGAGAGCCGAGGAAAGAGATCCCCGCCAGCGCCACAACTCCAAAAGATAGAGCTCTCCAAAATGGAAGAGGAGATGGCACGAATACGCCGTGTACACCTCAGAGGAATCCGACCACTCCGAGGCCGCCCACTCTCACCGTGCCTCAAGCCGAGGGAAAACAACATCCAGCAAGCACCAACACCCTGCATCCACCCCTTTCTCCCTCCAAAGATATGACTCCCAGCACTCCTACCCCTCCTCAGGTCCAATCTCCTTCCCTTTCACCGTCCATCTCCTCCATGCAAAAGCAAGTCTCAGCCCCCAACAAACCCAAACAAGCCAAGAAGGAGAAAAGGAGCGAAAAGCAACCAGACAACAACAACGGTGAGAGCTCAAGCTCCGATTCAGACACGGAGCACGGAGGGGTGGGTATTGAGATTCCCGTGACTCCAGGTGCTGAACTTGACACTAGTATTCACTCTCCAGCCACCATCCAGAAGTACAGAGACATGATCACTACAGCCAAGGGTACAAAGTTGGCTTCGGGGAAGCTCAAGCAGGACGGGACGCCTAACTCGGCTCGCCGCAAGGCCATGGTTAACCGGGAGAAACGCTTCACCTTCGTGCTGGCGGTGGTTATCGGCGTGTTCGTCGTCTGCTGGTTCCCTTTCTTCTTCTCCTACAGCCTGCAGGCCGTGTGTCCCGAAACGTGCAAGCTTCCCAAGCCGGTCTTTACGTTCTTCTTCTGGATCGGCTACTGCAACAGCTGCCTCAACCCCGTCATCTACACCATTTTCAACAAGGACTTCCGCAGAGCCTTCAAGAAGATTCTCTGCAAAAATACCAAGGGTACATTCTTTTAATGAGCATCTGGAAAAAAATATATAAAAACAATTTAAAATAGAGAAAAAGCACAACTTCTTTGTAAGAGTGTAAATAAGAGGCTCTTTGTATAGCTGCGCAATGATAAAGCACATTGTATTGTTTTTGATAAATGTTGGTCGACAGAGTCAGGCTGTGAATTCATGTGGACTCTTGCAGGTTTACAGTATTCCTTTGCTCCTGCCACAAATGCACAATGGACAGCAGAGGGTGAACATGATTTCATCAAGACAAAAAAAAACAAAACAAAACAGATTGTGCACCTGTGACGATCACATAAAAACAATGGGAGCACAGCGCAATAGTGTTGCCCTTATTCGCCTTTCTAAGAATACCTGCCCTCAGGGATAGTATGTGCACGAGTTTCAATCCAAACCAGTCTTATTTGATCCGCACATCACTCGCTCTTACACCCTAGAAAATAGAAAAACACAGACAGAAGATTCTCATCCTCGAAACCTGATGAGCTTTAATCCTGAAGGAAAAGGAGAAGAGAAGCTCTCATATGGAACACCTTGCCAGAGGCAGTGTGCATCAGATTCAGCCTAAAAGCAGATAATTCCAGGTGACACCAGATGGATTCATGATTTCCCTATAATTTCAGTTTCCAGCATTTTAGTAATGCAGGCACGCTCGCTTGAATACACAGAGGAACGCTTGGTTATCATTCAGAGGCATGGCCTGCCTTGTTAATGCAGCGAACATGGATGCAACTGCTTTGAGGTAGATAAGTATTAGTATGCGTGCCATGGACTCTGATTATAACTGGACCATTTTTTCACTTTTTTCTCTACAAGAACTCTGCCCTAAACGGCACTACCGCACCCTCACCGTTCAGCAGGGTGATACTTTGGGACTAAGGGCTGATGGCAATGACACTTCCTGTTTTGTTTTCCCTGTCTTATTTGATGATCAAAGTGTCATGTGCACGTGTGTGTGTGTGCGTGTGCGTGTGTGTGCGCGCGTGTGTGTGTACATGCGAGTGTGTGTGAGTGAGTGAGCGCATGTTGTGTGTGACTGCCTCATGTGCGAATGCGAATGCGAGTGCGTGCTGTGGGTGAATGCGTGTGCGCATGTGGCGTGCAGGGAGGGTCGTATTTGTGCCGTATGAAGAAATGTCATTCCTCATCTTTACCACTGGCACTTAATAGAAAATATGTGTTTTGATTTTTAAAAAAAGAAAAAAAAAAAAAACAACATTCAAGCATGCCTTCTCTGCCAGTTTGTGCCAATACCTCCCATCCCACCCAGCTCCTTCATCGTGCCAACGCTGTTACACCTGTGCTTATTATCCAAACAGCACAGCACCAATGTGGATTTGTTACGGTTCGATCGGGGCCCGTGAACAATTTTGCTTTTGTATTATTTATTTATTTCCATGTCTTTTTTTTTTTTTTTTTTAAATTCCTGGCTTGTTATCAAGTATTCTTCATTTTCTCTTTAAGCTGGATGGGGGAAATACAAAAAAAAAAAAAAAAATCAAAATTGTTATGTAAAAATAATTCATCAAGTGCTATATCTGGTATTTACATTGCTTCACTGAGTAGTCTTAAGTGGTTGTTGCTTTTGGTTTTCCTCTGTAAGGACACTGCGTTTGGGCTGCACTCTACAAAGCTTTGCAAATGTTTCATCCTCCAAATCTTTATCCGTGTAGTCTGTTTGATTTCCTCCACTCTTCGGAAATAAAGCCACTGAAATATGAGCTCTACTCCTTCAGTCGCATTCTTATGGCTATACTGGGAGAATAACAGCATCCGCCACTATGACAGCTATGGGAAATAATGAACATTTCCTTTCCTTAAAAATGCGTATAGGGATATGATACTGACACACATTTCTCTTAAACGGGAAGGAACCTGTTATAAAACGGCTTTAAAATATTGCTAATAAATATGTCAGCAGATTGTTTTTAAAAGCCGCGCGTTTGGCTGTCACACTCAGGCCGGGTATGTGAGAGCTTCCCGTTCACACTGTGCTGCGATTTTGTAGATTCAGCAACCCCAATTTCCATATTTATCTCCGCGTTGTGGATATACTGGCAGGATAAGTCAGTCGTTTGCAGTGTCTGTATTAAAAAAAAAAAAAAAAAAAAAGTGAGATCAATCTTATGATGTTTCTCTGTATGAATTAAACATGAACAAAACTTTACTGTGCAGCTGAATGCTGTAATGTTATAGGGCTGCTACGGTAGGTCAGAAGTGCCGAATGCTTTAACAAAACCAACAACAAACAGCAAATCGGAAAACGCAACAAAACCAAACGCAAACAGCGAATCTGAAAATGCTGATTGAACATGGTGTATGACCATCACAAGGAAAAAGCATTTAGATTTTTTAGTTTGTTGTCTAGTTTCTGTAGCAAAAATAATTTAACGCAAAGCTATCACAGTGCTGTTATCATAGTGATGAGTAATCCTTTCTTGTGAATAACTTTAGGCTAGTTTTCAGCACCTGCGTACTCACATTAATGCTGTGGATCAGCAATGCATGTGATGCTTAGTAAGGACCTCCCCTTCCTAAGGACCTCCCCTTTTCATTTTGAGTCAATTTTGCTGTGTTTCTGACTTTGCTGTTGTGTTTTTGGTTTGTTAATATGTTTTGCATTTGCAGGCCACCATTTCTGAATACTGAATTAAGTACTGAATGAACTCTTTACAGTACTTAATTATAACCTACAGTGCTGAAATGTTTGAGTCCTGAATTAAAACCTGGAGCACCGAATTAACTCGTACACTTCCGATTTAATACCTACAGAGCTGAACTTACTTTTAGAGTACACGAATTAACACCTAGAGCGCCGAATTACCATCAAATGTATTGGCGTAACCTTTAGGGTGCTGAATTAAGACCTGTGCCGAATGAACTCTTATAGTTCTGAATGAACACTTATGGTACCAAACAAGCTCTTTCTTGCTGAAACAATATCAAACAACATGAACATTGTCAGACCTAATGCCAGTGCAGAGCTGATTCAGTAATTTTCCATCTTGCCCTCTAAACCAACTAACTGACATGTTAACAGTTTTTTCCATCTGTATTAATATCCGTAGAGGTGTACTGTAAGGCAAAGCTAATCCCCTGAAGAGAGTTGTCTTGGGCTGTGGGGTCTAAACCAAAATAACTGGGACTGTGATAACAAAAATACAACAATCTGCTACCAAATACGATCCTCCTATGCAGTGGATTTTGATCACAATTCGGCAACTCTAAACACAATATAACCTGGGGAATCTGGATCAATTTTGTTGATCGGTTGGGGTGATCCATCATGGCAATCTAGATCAAATTCGACCTGATGAACCTCAACCAACCACAAACCAGATTCAGTCTGATCAGTCTAATGTGGTGGCGTGTGATCAGTTTGGAATCCAGTCTGATCTAATTTGACCGATCAGCAACACTGGCAACCTGCCCTATAACTAATTAAATTGAAAAACACCAATCTGGCAACCTGATCTGACGCATTAATATAAACGGCTTGGACAAAAAAAAACAAACAAACAACAAAAAAAAAACTCTTAAACCTCTCTTTTTCTCTCTCTGTTTTCTATACCACCAAAGGCGTGTTTCTGCAACACCGGGACATTTTTACAATACAGATTCTAGTTGTTGTTTTTTTTTCCTCTAGAGGACTGAGGAATAATACTGGACTTTTCATCTAGAACATTTTTGGTGCCAATAATTTTCTAACAGTGGGTACATTTTCAATATTTATATATTTCGAGAGAAAAAAACTGTGCTAATTTATAGTGCAATTTATTTATGGAGATTTAGGTTTTAATTGATACTGATTATACATATAGAGATTTATATGTAAAGTCTTATAACATATTATGTGTTCAGCAAGACAATATTTATTATCTGCAATTTTATACACCATATGGCCAAAAGTATTTGGAAACCTGACCATTACACCCATATGTGGTTCTTCCCCAAATTGTTGTGACAAAGTTTGACGCAGCAATTATATAGAATGTCTCTGAATGCTGTAGCATTACAAATTTCCTTCACTGGAAAGTAACTAAGAGGCCCAAACCTGTTCCAGCATGACGATACCCCTGAGCACAAAGCGAGCTCCGTGAAGACATGATTTGCCAAGGTTGGAGTGGAAGAACTTGAGTGTCCTGCACAGAGCCCTGACCTCAACCCCACTGAACACCTTTGGGATGAACTGGAACTGCTCACCAGGCCTCCTCGCCTAACATCAGTGCCTGACCTCACTCTTGTGGCTGAATGAACACAAATCCCCAAGACCACACACCAAAATCTAGTGGAAAGCCTTCCCAGAAGAGTGGAGGTTATTATAACAACAAAGGGGAAATAAATCTGGAATGGGATGTTCAACAAGCACATATGGTTATGATGGTCAGGTGTCCACAAACCTTTGGCCATATAGTGTAGTTCTAAAATATTGAAAATAGTCAAATAATGAAAAAATGGCAGAATGCTTTCTGAAATGCAGCAGGCAATACAGTGTTCTCCAATGATTAGTGAGATTTTATGAATTTGTTGCCTCAGAGAGACAATATTATTGACTAATGTGTTTTGATCATTATTTTTCAATATTATACTCTAAAACAAACACAGTATCCAATAGTTTGCCTGTTTCATAAGTGACACGACACTAAGCAACACAAAGTCTTACTTAAAAACCAATTTATCTACCACAATCTATTTATCCATCTTTTTCAACAACCTCCAATCAGAACATGAAATCAGTCCCGTATTCTCCCGAAGCGACCGCAGCCTTCGCCACAGCGATTACTCTGATGATTCTCTTCACCATTGTGGGAGACATACTAGTCATCATTGGCTGTGGCGGACATCCTGGTGGCCACGTTGATCATCCCGTTCTCGCTGGCCAGTGAGCTTTTGGGCTTCTGGTACTTCAGCTCAGTGTGGTGCGAGATCTACCTGGCGTTGGATGTGCTCTTCTGCACGTCCTCCATCGTCCACCTGTGTGCCATCAGCTTGGACCGCTTCATGTCGGTATCCCGAGCCGTGACATACGTGGCCCAGAGGACGCCACGGCGCATCAAATGCGCTGTCCTAGTCGTTTGGCTCATCTCAGCTGTCATCTCTTTCACACCGCTGCTCTCCATGAACAAGAACCAGGGGAACTCCAGCTCCTCTGAAGGACCTCAGTGCCAGCTCAACAACGAGCGCTGGTATATTCTCTACCCCACCATCGGCTCCTTCTTCACCCCCTGCCTTATCATGATCCTCGTCTACATGCACGTCTACATGCGCATTTATCAGATCGCCAAGCAGCGAACGAGATGCCCACCAGGAGAGCCGAGGAAAGAGATCCCCGCCAGCACCACAACTCCAAAAGATAGAGTTCTCCAAAATGGAAGAGGAGATGGCATAATCTCACTGTGTACACCTCAGAGAAATCCAACCACTCCAAGACCACCCACTCCCACCGTGCCTCAAGCCGAGGGCAGAATCCATCCAGCGAGTACCAACACCCTGTATCTGCCCCTTTCTCCTGCCAAAGAGGTGACTCCCAGCACTCCTACCCCTCCTCCAATCCAAACTCCTTCGCTTTCACCATCCATCTCCTCCATGCAAAAGCAAGTCTCAGCCCCCAACAAACCCAAACAAGCCAAGAAGGAGAAAAGGAGCAAAAAGAAACCAGACAACAACAACGGTGAGAGCTCAAGCTCCGATTCAGACACGGAGCACGGAGGGGTGGGTATTGAGATTCCCGTGACTCCAGGTGCTGATCTTGACACTAGTATTCACTCTCCAGCCACCATCCAGAAGTACAGGGACATGATCACTACAGCCATCTCGGCTCGCCGCAAGGCCATGGTTAACCGGGAGAAACGCTTCACCTTCGTGCTGGCGGTGGTTATCGGCGTGTTCGTCGTCTGCTGGTTCCCTTTCTTCTTCTCCTACAGCCTGCAGGCCGTGTGTCCCGAAACGTGCAAGCTTCCCATTCCGGTCTTTACGTTCTTCTTCTGGATCGGCTTCTGCAACAGCTGCCTCAACCCCGTCATCTACACCATTTTCAACAAGGACTTCCGCAGAGCCTTCAAGAAGATTCTCTGCAAAAATACCAAGGGTACATTCTTTTAATGAGCATCTGGAAAAAAATATATAAAAACAATTTAAAATAGAGAAAAAGCACAACTTCTTTGTAAGAGTGTAAATAAGAGGCTCTTTGTATAGCTGCGCAATGATAAAGCACGTTGTATTGTTTTTGATAAATGTTGGTCGACAGAGTCAGGCTGTGAATTCATGTGGACTCTTGCAGGTTTACAGTATTCCTTTGCTCCTGCCACAAATGCACAATGGACAGCAGAGGGTGAACATGATTTCATCAAGACAAAAAAAAACAAAACAGATTGTGCACCTGTGACGATCACATAAAAACAATGGCAGCACAACGTAATAGTGTTTGTCTGCTTCGCCTTTCTAAGAATACCTGCCCTCAGGGATAGTATGTGCACGAGTTTCAATCCAATCAGTCTTATTTGATATTTGATTCTGTGTGTGACAGTCTCATATGCGAATGAACGTGTGCTGCGGGTGAATGCGTGTGCGTGTGCGACGTTCAGGGAGCTTTGTATTTGTGCCGTATGAAGAATGCCTTAGGCCCTGCCTCCTGGTTTTTTTTTTTTTTTTTTACAAAATTGTTTATTTTTAAATTGAGGTTGCATAACTTAAGAATGTTGTTTGGTATAGGTATTGTATTTACCATGAATTTAGACTCAGGTGTAGAGACTCAAGTGTATCAGGACTGGGATCCTGTAGGACCCAGCAAAAAAAATCTCGAGAGCAGGTGATTTTTACTCTCATGCAGGCAGGACAAAAAAAAAAATTTATGCTTGTATATATATATTATATATATATTTGATGCTTGTTTACAAAGTTCATTTATTCATCCGTAGCAAATTTCTTTATCCTGTTGCCATCTAAATGACTAATTTGTTATAATTGGTAACCTGCCAACTAAGGGTGGCACTCAAAAACTCAATGCTCCAGGGTTCCTGAGCTTGGCTTACTGTCTGTGTGGAGTTTCACATGTTCTTCAGTTCCTCCCAAAAACATAGCAGTAGGTGGATTGGATATGTGAAAGTGCGTGCCATGTGATGGAGTGGCGTCCCATCCAGGGTGTACTCCCACTTCAGTGCCGGTGTTGCTGGGACCCTGACCAGGATAAAGTGCTTACTCTCTGGGAGCAGATGGGAGTGAGATTTTAAAAAATAAATAAATAAAAAAAAGGTCCTATATGCATTTTTACTCCAGTGCAAAACTAACAAAACAAAAGTCGGGGCCCAAGCATCCAAACATCCACCCATTTTCTGTACCGCTTATCCTACATAGGGTCGCAGGGGAGCCTGGAGCCTATCCCAGGAGAGGTCCCAAATATATCTTGACTATATTTGGAGTAACCATAAATTAAAATTTTGTCATATCGTTTAAGTAATTTGTTTTTTTTTGTTTTTTTTTAAAAGAAACATCAGGCATCTAGTCGGTCGCTGGAAGAAGTGCAGGCACAGCGTTTAACATTCTGCTGAGTGCTCAGTGATGGAGGACCAAACTCTGTTGATGTGGGGTCCAAATATTTCACTGACCTTTTTCGTTTTGATTCGAAGTACTCTCGTGAAAAGGTACCGTGATAAAAAAATTTTTTTTAAAAAACGAATCGACAATAAACGGGACATATGTGGCCTTTATGTGCACTTTGCTTTTATAAACAGAGCGCTGAGCCAAACAGCTCTGAACTTGAGCCGGGGGTCGGCTGAAGAGAGAGGAAGAGAGGGAGAGAGGGAGGGCGAGTTTGGTTTTTAGTAATTACATGAAGCATTTGCGTTTAATTATTGATGAGCACTTTGCCTCGATGCCAGTAAACAGTTCCGTGTGAATATCTCGCCGAACGTTTTTTTTCCCCCTCCTTTCCACGCATACTTTGCCTCGTAATTGCTAAGCTGTGGCCTGCAGAGAAAGTGGATCAGGGGCATGTATTTATAAATGTGGAATCATCGCTCCATGGGGATTTGATGTCTTACTGAGTCTCATCCCTCCGAGCTAGCTTATGTTGTGTTTTTTAAAAATTCTTACAGCTTTCCAGCTTCTGTAATTCTCAGCACTAAACACTTTCGTGGAGTCCCAGAGAAAAGTTGCCGACTCGCGCAAAAGGTGTCGAGGGTGTTACAAAGGGTGGAAGATGAAATAAAAAAAAATAATAAAAAAAACCCCTAACAGTTTCAGAGTACTCTCGTAGCTACACTTTAAAGAAAGTTAATTACATCTCCTGTGTAAGTACGGGAAAGGGCCCAAGACTCGTTAGAAGAACGAGGCGAGGAAGTAGCTACGGGAGAAAAAGGGCTAGAACACACAAGTGCATGAACGTGTTAGAGCATAAAGATAAGGAGTAAAAAACAGTCCTTAAATTATACGATTGCTCTCTCTCCAGTCTGTGTCAATGACCATGAAGACTATTAACAGGTGTCTTCATTGATTAATTCATCAAGAAATGTGGGTTCGGATTTTGTTATTTATGAATAATGCACAGAAAAGCACTAATTGAACTAATGAAGCCACGCCACAGTGAAATGAAAGGTATAGTAAAGGTATAGTCAAAGCCACGCCCCCAAACCAACATTTCTGAATTGAGTTGGTCCATGTTTCTCAATACTCACAGAGTCAGGGGTGTCACAGAGACCAGATTTTCTCCTCTGAGCTGATGTCGTGATATGAGCTGCTGACTGACAACAAAAGTGTCGTTCTGATTGACCTTTTCGCCAGCAGCACACATGAGGAAAGGAGTAGCGGAAAATCCCGTCATCATGATATTATCTGGCTGTTGAATGATTCTCAGCACAGCAGTGACGCTGATATGGTTTTGTGTGTGTGTGTGTGTGTGTGTGTGTGTGTGTGTGTGTGTGTGTGTGTGTGTGTGTGTGTGTGTGTGTGTGGTGCTTCACTATTTTTTTTTTTTCTTCAAAATCCTTCATTAAAGCAGTTTATTGTATCACCATTACAGTAATAACATGGACTACTGGTCACATGATGCCGATTAACCAATACAAATACAGCACTTTGAATTTAATAATGAAGCTCAACTCGAGGGTTCGATTCCCGCCACGGCCACGCGTGTGCGGAGTTTGCATGCTCTCCCTGTGCTTCAGGGGTTTCCTCCGGGTACCCCAGTTTCCTCCCCCCAGTCCAAAGACATGCATTGTAGGCTGATTGGCATGTTCAAAAGTGTCCGTAGCGTGTGATCGTGTCCTGCGATGGACTGGCACCCCGTCCAGGGTGTCCCCACGCCTGTGCCCCGTGCTCCCTGGGATAGGCTCCAGGTTCCCCACGAGCCAGTAAGGATAAGCGGCATAGAAAATGGACGGATGGAACTCAACTCAGAGATTTCACACGTTAAAAATGTACAATAATAAACATAAAGAAATGCAAAGAAAATTTTGAATAGTAATGGAGTTATAAATTATTATACCACAGCGCTGTTGAATTCTCGAATCTGGCTACTGGCTACTGTATATTAATGCCCTCGTTCTAACATGCTGTCGTTTCTATAGTAACGACTCATTCACGGGGACTTGTAAAAGAATAATAATCAGATAAAGAAACATGTTATTTAAAAAAGAGAGAGAGAAACGTGCTCAAAGAAAGATATTGTGTAGCTTTTTGTAAGGAGACATTTATCATTTGTCATATTTTTTTTTTCTGTCATTGATTCTGTCATCCCTAAGTGCTTTATTCTTTTATTTTTTCATTATTTATTTTTTCAATATGTCAGTCTGCTGATGAACAATGTTGATTGTACGAGTAACATGTTTAATATGTAAAGGCTGAATAAAAGTGGCAGCTGTGCAGTCACATCGCCGAGTTACCGTATTTCCTCCACTTCTGCCTGTCACAATCTTTCATAAACTTTGACGATGCTGTAATACGAGGAAATGCCTGCACGCACAACCAGCGTCTAAACCACTTAGGATTTCGATCACTGCACGTAATCAGCTCGGTTCCCTAGATTCCTTCCTAATATTCCTGCTGCTTGTTTGTTGCTGTGTTTATGCAAAATGCATACAGTATTAACTCAACTCTGGAGATGAGGGAGAGGTGGAGGGAGAAGAGCAGATTTTGGCAGATGCATGGGGACAGGAAGTGCAAAGCGTGTTCAGTCACGGCCTCATCACGTACCGCATATCAGCATCTCACACAGCTCGGCCGGGTCCGTCCTAATCCACTGAGGAAAGCTTGTTTTAGCACACATCCAAAACCCCATGGTATCCACTGTCCATCTGGGTGGAGAGCTAGGACGGCAGAATCCCCAGTGTTGATTTAACCCTTACGGTGTTGGATTAACTCTTATAGAAGAATTTTTAAAATGTACACAATCTTCCCCTTTATACCAAATGTAGAATTTTTTGTTTTGCACTGAAGGCTAATGTAACTAATAAATAAAAAACGGATATCTAACAGCTACCAACGTTCATGCAACCTGCATAGCTAAATCAATACAATCTCCTCAAAGCACATTGTTTGTCTTCCTTTGGACTCCATATTACAAAAATTAAATAAAGAAATTCTTAATTAATTTGTCTGTACATTAGAGTGGAACACTTTCTGAGGTAGTTCACTCATACATTAGAGCTGCATTAAGGCTCTATTGGTTACATTATGGCTACATTAGAACTGTATCAGAGCTACAGGAAAGCTATGATAACTCGAATAACTACTCTTTATAAACGTGTTGAGCTGAAAAGCATCTCAGAATGCACAACATGTTCAACCTCGAGGGGGATGGGCTACACCAGCAGAAGACCATACTGGGTTCCGCTTCTGTCAGCCAAGAACAGGAATCTGAGGTTACAATGGGCACAGGCTCACCCAAACTGAAAAATATTGCCTGGTCCGATGTATCTCAGTTTCTGCTGCGACGTGTAGATGGTAGGGTCAGAATTTGACATTACCAGCATTAAACCATGGTCTCCACCTGCCTTGTTTCAAGAGTTCAGAGTGGTGGTGGTGGTGGTTTTGTAATGGTGTGGGGAATTTTTTTCTTGGTACACATTTGGGCTATTAATAAGTATCAATCATCGTTACAATGACACAGCCTATCTGAGAATTGTTGCTGAACATCCCTTTATTAATTACCCATCTAATAATGGATTACTTCCAGCATTTCACATGGCGCAAGTCGTTTCTCATTCTGAGATGCTTTTCTGCTCACCACGGAGGTAAGAAGTGATTCTTTTTGTTACTGTAGGAATCATGTATTAGCGCTACTGTAAGGCTACATTAGAGTTACATTAGTGTTGTAGCTCCAGAGAAAAAAATAATGAAGCCAACTTCAGTCGCTTATATCCGGGCTGAAACTTGTAGTACCAAACTGTTTCTTTAAAATGCCTCCCAAAGTGTGCCACTTTTATCACATTTGTCTGTGTCCAGCTGGACTTATTGATACGCTGCATGCGATAATTCCACACAACGCAGGGATTAAATCGACTCAGTGGGTCGCTGCATGAGTCACGGAGGATTTAATGGATTTGCTAAAAATCTCATAAAACGAGTAAAGACTGAGTGTTTATTTATGAAGGTGCCCTCACTGTACTGTACACCATGCTTCTGCTATAGATACACCAGGTGACAGGTAAACATAGAGCGGTGGTCCCTGTCTGTAAACCCTTTTACAACAAACACTGTGCTAAAATAGTTTTTACGCACATACAGCTTATTTTTATTGTCACCCAGACAATGCTGAGCTAAAACAATGTTTTAAAAAAAATAGCTTTATTTGCAAGACAAATAGCTTTATTTGCACGACTGAATGAATATTTGGATTTTTATTTTATCTACTTATTTATTTGAGCAAATCCGGGTGACACGAGGCGAGCTTGAACACTCGGCCATTTCCATGTTTACTTTTTCGGCTGTGACTCTGGGAAGATGGAACAGAAGCTCAGAGGCCTGAAAGAATGCCAAAAGGCCCCAGATCGCTCTGATCCTCAATTAGGAAGAAGCTGCATGCTGCTGGAGCACATGTGCTCAATACTTGGAATGTGGGTTTATTTTCTTTTTTTTTTTTTTTTAAAAAAAAAAGCAAGTATATAACATGATACGGTGCTACATGTGCTGTATAAGTGCCTTTTATATTTGCCAAGAGCTTTTAATTTAGCAAATGAATTCCTGTTAATGCCGCACGTTAATGTTCGAAGCCTTTTTTAATTCCATTAGCTTTTATTTATGAGAGCTTCACTGCTTTAGAGTGAAGTGACTGTAGCTTTCGTTCCTCCTGCCGTGCAAGAGCTTTAAATAACAGCGCTGATCGTATCTCCCTCTCAACACGGCTAAAAACCTTTTATCCGAACATACAGCTCAGTGGCATCTCACTATCAAACAGAAATCGTGTAGGTACTTTCAGAGAATATATAAACCTTATCTGGATCATGGGTATTTGTGGTGAAGGAGTGTGAAAAAAAAAGTTCGTGTAAACAGCAGTTGCTAGCACATGTTAACCTTTGCTCTCTTGAAATGGCAGCTATAGACCGAGAGGACAGACGTACTAATTTGGAAGGAAATATGTTTTTTAAAAAGTCTTGCTTTTGAGCCTGATTGGTAATATGATGGATATTACACAGTGGATTAACAAACTCAAAATATATCAGGTTTATTAGTTGTTTTGCTAATCAGCTATGACCGTTTTATGCTAATCAGCTTGTGCTCTGGCTTGCGCATCGCTTTTAAGTTAGCATAACAATGTACGTACAGGCTTTAGTCAGGGACAGATTAGTAAATCCTGTGTCTCTGGTCAGGAACGTACTACATTACACACCCACTGAGTATTTGAGTAGCCTCAGTCATACGCAGAAGGTGGTCTATCTAGTGGATTAGTGGTTAGCACGTTTGCCTCGCACCTCTGGGGTTGGGGGTTTCAATTCCTGCTCTCGCCCTGTGTGTGCGGCGTTTGCATGTTCTCCTCGTGCTTCGGGGGTTTCCTTCGTGTACTCCGGTTTCCTCCCCCAGTCCAAAGGCATGCGTTGTAGGCTTATTGGCATCTCTAAATTGTCCGTAGTGTGTGAGTGTGTGAGTGTGATTGAGCCCTGTGATGGGTTGGCAAGCCATTGCTCTGGGCAATGTTCTGCTGGGAAACCTTGGGTCCTGGCATTCAGGTGTTACTTTGACACGTACCACCTACCTAAACATTGCTGCAGACCAAGTACACACCTTCATGGCCAACGGTATTCCCTAATGGCAGTGGCCTCTTTCAGCAGGATAATGTGCCCTGCAACACTGCAAACATTGTTCAGGAATGGTTTGAGGAACATGACAAAGAGCTCAAGGTGTTGACTTGTTGTTCCCAATCCGATCGAGCGTCTGTGGGACGTGCTGGACAAACGAGTCCTATCCATGGAGGACTTGGAACTTACAGCGCTGCTAACGTTTGGTGCCAGGTACCGCAGCGCACCTTCAGAGGCCTTGTGGAGTCCATGCCTCGACGGAGTCAGAGCTGTTTCGGTGGTACAAGGTGGACCTACACAATATTAGGCAGGTGGTTTTAATGTTATGGCTGATCGGTGTATGTTTCATCACGATTCATTTAATTTCGCATGTGATTTCTCCACATGACTTATTTATCATCGCAGGATTGTTACACATTTTCAAATGTTATTTTCCCGCACGTGACTTTACTTATCGCGTATTATTCACACGACGTCACGTGGCTTACTTGAGTTCACGCGCAAGTCCAGGCCATGACATATTGAGATGCACGTTCACACGTAATGTCACACATTAATATCATGATCACGTGAAAATCATGTGTGTGATTGTTCCATGATGGGTTTTTTTTTTTTTTTTTGCTTGACAATATGAATAGATGCTGACCTGTCTGAACTAGCATGAGGATGTCTTTTGGTTGGAAATACTAATACTATATAAATGTATTTCAGTTTTTTGTTACTGATGGTTTGCATGGGAACGTTGTTATGTTAGTGCGAACAAAGTTCCACTGTAACCTAAGATAACCTTTCATTTTTCTAAAGCACTGTCTGAAACTTGTACTCAATACATTCAAGCTAATGTGCAATCTGAGTGTATTATTGCTTTTTTTCCCCTCAATTTACTCATTACTTGGATGTCTTACCCTGTAATATGCTAACGCATCAGCAATCTGCGGGGCCAAAGGCTGACCGTGCCTCCTGAAGCATCAGACATCTGCCATGTTTTTCTTGAGCCACTGGCCTTCCTGCCAAATATCTGCGTACATGGAGGAGAAGGCGAAACACTTTTCACTCTCCGACTTCTTCTCTAATGCTGATGAAGTGTCTAACTAATGGGCTTTTAACCTGCGGAGGCGCTGAGCGATGCAGCACGGCTGCTGATTTAAAAAGCTGCTATGGCACAGGTCACAGGAGTGATCCATCAAATTATCATACCAGACTGGCAGAGGAGGGAGAGTCGAACGGCAGAGTCGCACGGCAGTCACGTGGGAAACAAAACACGACTCATATGTGAAATTTGCGCGTGGTTTTTAGACACGTTATGTTTCACACATTTCACACATGATGAATTTCTTGTCACATGATTTTTAATTCAATTTTAAATTCTTTCTGGTCACGTGATTTTTAATGCACATGATTTATTTATTTATTGTCTCGTGATTTTTTAAATGCATAATGAATTTTTTAATGTATTGTCACGTGATTTTGTTTAAATGCACGATTTATTTATTTCCTGTCACGTAAATTTCGATCGCACATAATTTAATTGTCACGTGTGATGTTTATTGGACATGATTGTTCTTTTTGTCATGTGATTTTTCTTTTCGCACACGATTAATTTCTTCCATGTCACGTGATTTTTTTAAATTGCACACCATTAATCACGTGATATTTTTTGCACACGAATCACTTTTTCTCACGCGATTTTTTTAATGCACACGATTTAGTTATTTATTGTCACATATGATGTTTATTGGACACGATTAATTTCTTCCGTCACGTGATTTTTTTAAAATTGCACACCATTAATCACGTGACATTTTTTGCACACGAATCGCTTTTTGTCACGTGATTTTTTTTAATGCACACGATTTATTTATTTATTGTCACATATGATGTTTATTGGACACGATTAATTTCTTCCATGTCACGTGATTTTTTGTCAGGTGATATTTCAATTGCACATTATTTATTTATTTCTCTCATGTCACGTGATTTTTATTGGACATGATTCATTTGTTGTCACGTGATTTTTTTGTTTTGCACATAATTCATTTGTTGGCACATTTAATTTTTTGCACAGTTCAGTTCAATTCAAATGAATGAATTGAATTCATCTTTTTGCACGGGTATTTTCTTTCTTGTCACGTGTGATTATATTGCACATGAGTCACTTCTTTTCACGTGCTTTTTTAATGCACACGATTAGTTTCTTTCTTGTCACATGTGAATCAATTATTGGCACATTTACATTTTGCACATGAGTCATTTCCTGTCATATGACAAGATTTATTTCTTTTGTGCCACATGTGATTTTCTTTAGCACATTATTTATTTGTTTCTCTCATGTCACATTTTTATAGGACATGATTCGCTTCTTCTCGTGTGATTATTTTTTTGTTTTTTGTTTTGCACACGATTAATGTATTGGCACATTTAATATTTTACTTTCATTTATGATGAGTGACTTCCCCTTTTAATGATAAAATATTCACACAATACTTCATACTTTCCTCATACTAAAGTGTAATATTTCTGTACATTTCCCATGCGACTACATAAAAAAAAAAAAAAAAATTCTTATTTTTTTTAAATAAAGGCTTTTGTGTGTAAAAGCTGCATTTTTAAACTTTGTAATCCAATCCAGTTTCAAATATTTCTGGTCTCACCCCCTGCTCACCTGTGACTTGCACTGTGTGTGGATTTGCCCCAGGTCAGTGGTGTCTGCCCGTGAGAGCACCCCTTCTGTGGCTTCTAACAACAATTCTTGGAAAGGCCTCAGTAAATATCCTCTCGGTTTACATCCTCTCACCTCATCCTCATACGCCCACACCCTCACAGCGTGCACCGCTCCACAGGAAACTCAATTACGCTTTCTTTCTAAAAAAAAAAGCCAAAATAATGAGCAACTATTTTCTTTAATAAATTGTGTAGCTCGCGGTGACAGACAGAGTCGTAGAGAGAGAGGCAGAGGTTCACCTGTCATCATGTCACGGGTTTAAATCAGAGAGTGTGAGAGGCTGTTAAGAGGAACACAGAGAGAAAAGCAACAACGAAACGTCCGAGCACACAATAACGCAAAAATGATAATAATAAAAATCAACTTTATTTATATTGCGCCTTTCTTACATTTCAAACTGCAGATCGATGTGGTTTACAGTGTGAATTTAAAAAACGAAACAAAACAAAAAAACAGAAATGAAACAAAAAGTGGCCAAACAATAGGCAATATGTAATAGCAGGAGCAGAAAGCAAAATATAATAACATAAACTCTAAAAATAAAAAAAAAATTATATAATAAAACACATTTTAAAAAATCGAATCTTTGTCATTCTTTTACAGTAATTAAAATAATATAAAATACTGTT
>CM042549.1:3875000-3935000 GCA_023630585.1 Cranoglanis bouderius
GAGAGAGAGAGAGAGAGAGAGAGAGAGAGAGAGAGAGAGAGAGAGAGAGAGAGATGAGGCTCACAGCTTGCCGGATATAAAACTCTTTAAATTGATGATGTTTGGCAACTCCTACTGAGGAGCGAGAGAGACAGAAAGACTGACAGACAGAGAGAGAGAGAGAGAGAGAGAGAGAGAGAGAGAGAGAGATTAGAGTGAAGAGACTCAGCTTTACGCACCACTCAACACTAAGCGGGTGTAAACATCATATAATGCGTGGAAAGCATGTAGAATGCAGGAAAATGAGGAATTAACACTCTGTAATCAGCACACACCATGCAAAAACACACACACACACACACACACACAAAAGGTGGCAAAGATAAAAACAATACAGAGATAAGAAGATCCTAACCTTCAACGCTAATCCATGTACACTCAACAAATATTCAAAATGGCCGACTTCAGGAATGGAGTGATGTGATAAATTCAGGTTATGATAACCCTACAGCTTTTAGTACATCATAATATCTGCATACAGCTTCACATTTTCCAACAGGATGGCATGATTTTCTGTACGGGGTTTATTTGTTTGGTTTGGGAACCATTTTAAGAAACATTTTACTCTTAGCCGTTGGCAAACAATTCTTGGCCCTCGTTACCGTTCTGCAAACATTTCAATTACATTTATGAAACAAATATAAAACATTCATTAAGGCAAATGATGTAAACAATCATTTTTAACCTCTCTCTTTGCCAGTGCTTTGCAAATACCCCTCGCTGCAGAACAAAAAGTCAGTGGGGTGGAGTCAGACCTGATCCAGCTCCTCCTACCTGGGTGGAGCTGGGCAAGTTTCTATCGTTTCTATAGTAACATCTTAAACAGGGACTTGTACACACAAATATAAATGGGTTTATTTTTTAAAAATGTGTAAGTTTTTTTTTTTTGTAAAGATATGTTTCATATTTTTGGAAGGAGTCTCCAGTGTCAGTGCTTTGTAACAGCCAGAGGTAAAGCTGTAGCGTTACATGTTCCAGAGGAGTTTGTGCGTTTTGGTTTCTCTGTAAAAGCTGATAAGCTGAGTCAGAGGCTGGTGAGGGAACGGATGTTTATAGCTGCTA
The DNA here is from genome assembly GCA_023630585.1 of Cranoglanis bouderius. NCBI lineage: Eukaryota > Metazoa > Chordata > Actinopteri > Siluriformes > Cranoglanididae > Cranoglanis > Cranoglanis bouderius. The sequence continues at coordinate 3,876,102 of CM042549.1, forward strand.
TAACGTAAGTGATAACAGAAACTAACTTGTTTCTGGGCATTCCACAGCATTAAATGTAACTACAAACAGATAAAAGCTATGACATCTCATTCTTTAATAAATACAAAATTGTTAGTGCTGGCAAGTTGCTGTAAATATGAAAATACACCCCTGAACACTCAGCTTATAACACTATCATTTTGAACATATTATTTTTCTAAACTCTTCCCCCAGGTGCCCTTGGCATTAGTTGACAGGTTCACAAGAGCTTACCCTGCACAGTGTGTGCTGTCTGGATGTCATCCACAGTTAATGAGGAAATACCATAGTAGACGGCAAAGCACATTCGCTCTACCACATGCATTCTTTTAATGCCAAAGATAATAATACATTATTTGGCACCTGCTACTCCGATACGTTTAACACGCCGCAGAAGTGTGCCGTGACTCAAACGCAGTCATGCATGTCAGATCTACAGCTAAAGATAGCGTGTAATTACCAGCCAGCGAAATGATAGGGTCCGTAAATTGCAGCGGTGCCTTCAGACATTGACAGCAGCCAATGATGAGGCATTTGTGTGTTACATCTCAGAGCTACAGAGGGGTTTAACAGCTCACGCCGGTAAAGCTGCGGTGGAGGTGGACAGGAATGCTACTTTTGTGTGCTTCTCTTCCCTAAAACTGAGATTTTTGTGCAGCAGTAGGATGACAAAAGTGAGTAGGATGTAATGGTCCGCTGTTTTCAAATAGCATGCATGAGGTCATGGTGTTGAGCCAAGCAATTACACGCAAAAAAAAAAAATCATTTGCGAAATACACTCACTGTCAGCTTTATTAGCAACACGTGTACCCTGTCAAAAAACAACAACAAAAGTGATCACAGTGAACAGCAGTTCTGTGGGTGGAAATAAGCGCCATGTTGATGAGAGAGATCAGAGGAGAATGGCCAGACTGGTTTTCCATATTTTCCATATTTTCCAGTACGCGTGGGAACCCTGATTATGATGTAAAATATCACTAATGATGTTTTCTGGATCAATACCGAGGATATAATGCAGAAAACGTGACAGTGAATTGTCATGTTGAAAACTTTGGCAAATGTATGGAGAAAACATATTGAGATAAAAGTGAGTGTCACTGGTCACCATTGTTTCCCAATGACCAATCACTGATCACCATCCTTTCCCAGTGACCAATCACTGATCACCATCCTTTCCCAATGACCAATCACTGATCACCATCATTTCCCAATGACCAACCACTGCTCACCCTTGTTTCCCGATGACCAATCACTGATCAGCATCCTTTCCCAATGACAAACCACTGATCACCCTTGTTTCCCGATGACCAATCACTGATCACCATCCTTTCCCAATGATCAACCACTGATCACCCTTGTTTCCCGATGACCAATCACTGATCACCATCCTTTCCCAATGATCAACCACTGATCACCCTTGTTTCCCGATGACCAATCAAGTTCAATATGACAGTGAATTGTCATATTGAAAACCTGAAAACATACTGAGATAAAAGTGAGCGTGTGTACATGGTGCCATGTGATGGACTTGCTCAGCGGTTTCAGAAAACGTTTTTCCCGTCCACACGAAATTAGTGAAATTGGAAAAATTTCTCCATCTCACGCTCTTGTTGTGTGGACAGGAGGCCAAAAACTTATATACCTGACTCCAAACTCCAGAGACTCATTTCCATTAAAAAAGGCTTTCTGAATGAAAATTCTTTGAACGAGCTCATTGTCTCCTGTCTTTGTGCTCCCAGAGACATTTGGAGGCTTAACGCGTGGTGTGGTGCGGGCTGATAGTCGATCACAGCGGTCCATCATGTGGGATGGGGTGGCAAAATGACGCATTCACAGTAGGAGCCATGGAAACCGAGAGAGAGAGAGTGAGTCCATGCAGAGAACTACAAAGTCTGACGCCTGCGAGAAAAATAACTCAGATTAAACGCATCCCTGTAGGAGAGGAGAAACGGGAGAGACAAGAAGTGAGTGGCACAGACAGAGATGGGGGAGAGGTTGAGAAGAAACACAGAGCACAAAAATGAGAGCTGAAAATTGTGGAGTGCCTTTGTTGTACACCACTTAATGGAGAATATTTGAGACATCCTTCCATCTGAATACTTCAGTGCACTAGGTTACAGTATAATCTGCATTTTTAGGTCTGGAACAGGTTTTAGAGATCAAGCAGATGACATCAGACAGGATCGATGTTTCCTTGCTCCTGCTCTCTATCCATCATTCGTTTTGCTCATCTTGCTTCGGCTCTCGTGAGAGGGCTTATAAAGGCTCGAGTAGAACCTCAAATCCACACCAGGCATGTGATACCCTTCTTCCTGAGAGATCACAAAAGTGTGTCACTTGTTGCGCAAGATTAAAAAGCACTCCTCGTCGTGCTTCGAGTGAGAAGCTAAAGCTTGTGCTTGTGACTGTTTCCCATAAATCATTTCCTCTAGGATAAAACGTTTCTTTGAAGCCACATTTTCTCTATTTCTCCCAAAAGTGGATTTATTTTGCAAAACGTAGCCTATAGTTTGCAAAAAAAAAAAAAAAAAAAAAAAATCATCTGATGCCCATTTATTATTTGGAAATGTACATATTATAAATATAGAAGTCGCTTTTTATTGTGAGGTTTAACACCTTGTACAATGTGAGGGTGGAAAGTTGGCTACAACAGCTGTTCCTAATAATAAGCAATACAAGAAATCCCCACGGTTAAGCCTATTACTCATATTCTTATTACCATATGCTTTACTCCTTCTGCACGTTGGCACAAGATAATAAAAAAAATTTCAGTGTTAACCTTTACAATAATTGCTTAAAAGACAGGCGCCTAAAGACTTATTAGTTAAGAATGACTTGGCATAAAAGCGCTGTCACTTAACTGAAAGGAACTGACATATAATTGATGTCTAGTAAAAAGGAGTCTTGCAAGGAGACTGTAACTTTTTTGGTTTCACTAGAGTTTTGTTAAATTGATGGAAAATCATAAAAAGGGAATGTTTATATAGGAATACAAGGCCAACTATTAATATATATATATATATATATATATATATATATATATATATATATATATATATATATATATATATATATATATATATATATATATATATATATATATATATATATATATATATATATATATATATATATATATATATATATATATAGAGTGTTGTATATATATTATGCCATTTTTTCAGTTCTTTCTGCAGAACAATTCATCGTTCAGTTTTGGAAAGTTTTTTTTAGTAGTTGTCAATAGTAATAGCAACGTTTCGTCCTGGTGCCCTGCTTCTGGAGTTCTCGTCGATTGGCGACCACTCGCTGTTGCTGAGGATGGCCCCATATGGACAGCCTGGGGAGACACTTGGAAGCCGTGAAGATGGCATTGGACTTCAATTGATGCAGGCAGTTTTGGTGCAGTGTCTTGGGACTGCAGTTGTGATGACGGTTTTGGGACTGCAATTGCCACAAACATTTGCACAAACAGACTTCACGCTCGGGTCTCCATCAATGTTCATGACTTCAGCGAAATAGACTTCGTGTTGAGACGGTGGTGAATTTCCTGATTACACAGTTGCACTTCTTGTTTTATCATGTAGCACACAGTTAAAGAAGGGAATTATTTATAATTACACTATCCTTTGTCACTCAAATGAGGCTGGGTTCCCTTTTGAGTCTGGAAAAAACAGAAAATGGTTTTAATGTCTATAATGGGAACTGTATTGGCTTTACTGTAATGAAACAGTCATATGATGGTCCCAGTGGGTCTCTATTGGTAATTTGTTGCCTTCTATTGGTGGCATGTTATGTCTAGTGGATACTATTAAGGACCAATCGTGGTAATGTTAATGGTTTTAATGGTTAGCTGATGGTTTGTAATGCTATTTGTAGTGGAAACCATTAGAATTTCTGTGACGATTTGTATTGTTTTTTCAGCAGGGCCTCCTCAACCCCAAGATTCAGCAAGTGACATTTAATCAACATGGCTGCATCAACAGTAAACAAAGTAGCACTTCTTATTTTAAATGAGCTATGCTGTATAAGTATTTGCTTTAGATGAATCATCATACAGACACACATGGAGGCATTCATGTTTCCCCCCTAGCTTGTTGCTTGAATATTAATATTAATTGAATATTTAACATCATTCCAAGTTTCGACTTCCCATTGCTGAGGAAAGTCGAATGCTGCATAACTTCAAGAAAGAGGGGGGAAAAATGTTGTCGAGGGACAACCCCTGTGTTCCACCCCTGCTGAAAAAAAATAATAAATCACAGAATTTCTAATTGTTTCCACTACAAATACCATTACAAACCATCAGCTAAACATTAAAACTATTACCAAATGGTGTACATTACTTAGTCGGACACATTAAGGACCTAGGTCCTTAATGGTATCCACTAGACATAACATGCCACAAATTACCAGTAGAGACTCACAGGGACCATTACAGTTTCAGTACAATTACTATTATAACCATTAAAACCATTACAAATTCTATGAGGGTTTCTATTTTTTTTTTTCTCGCACATCAGGGACAACATTAACATAACTATAAACACACAAATAACATAGTGTGTTGTTCTTTAAATAATAAAATATTGTAATAGTTGGCAAATTATTGTGGTATAAGAGAAAAAAATCCTCTTCAGGATGTGTTGTTATTGGAAAACCATCGCCTGTCTGTGATTATTTTCCTATCACAGCACGTACACAAGTGTTTATTCCTTATGTAAGCTAACAAACCCCTATGGATGTGTAATATTTCCCAGAAAAAACAACAACAACTGAATTCTCCTCTTTTTCATCTTCTGTGCCAGTCTTATAAAACATTCGTACTTTTTAAACAAATATCTAATGGAGTTTTGCGCCCGTTGGCTTTCCATAAACGAGGCTCTCAGCTGAATGTCAGGTGCTGGACAAAGTTATCCCCCACTTTTGGCCGAAGGTTATTTGAGTCGGAATAAAAGATATCCTCCACACTGCTGGGTAAGGTACATAAACTTTTCTGCAATGATTTTAGAACTTAAATTGTTGGTAACATATCAAAGATTCGCTAGATAATTCTTGTACTATATTATAACCAAACAGTTAGCTAACCTGTCTGCTATAACACCTGCTTCGCCAGGTTGCTAGATTTGCCAAGAAAGTTGAATGCATTTGTTTTATGGCTAACTTTTGAAATAAAACATTTCACATGGTCGCTATTTATCCACTTACTAGAAACTATGTTATTCATTTATTATTATTATTATTATTTTTTTATGTTAACATTTTCTGCCTAGCCCCTTCAGGTAACGGTCTCTGTTAGCACCTAGCTAACTTCACAAACTTTTCCAGCTTTTGTTGACTTTTTTTTGGTGTTTTAAAAGCCGTTGCATTCGTTCCATTATTGTTTAAAGGTATTTACAATGTGAAAATATTGATATATTACTATTTGTAGAAGCAGTAAGGAAAAGCTCAAAAGGGAAATTGGTTAAATATAAAGCAATATTATTGTGTGATGACGTGTACCGTCGCCATTTTGTAGTGCCGCCATTTTGTGGCTTAAATTAATAATAGCTATTAGTGATTAAACACGGTCATGCGCTCTTTCTAATAAATGATCTTTTTGCTTTTACAATAACATCTAATTCACATAATCTGAGCCTTATAATTAACAGATTACAAAACGTGTTGTTGAACAAAGAAATGTGTGTAATCGTTGATTGAACATTCATGGAAGGAGTCTCCAGTGTCAGCGCTTTATAACAGACGGCTTTCGGACGTCGGGAAGTCTTCAGGACAGTGGAGTTTGTGTTTCGCGGTACGTTCTCTGTGTGTCTTTCGACGTATTCATTTTAAGAGAGAGGGGGGAAAAAAAAAGAGAGGCTGGTGAGGGAACGACTGTTTATAATATTTTAAGCTGTAACAGAAATTCACGCAAAACCAAGCAAACTCAAAATTCCTGCAGATTTTCTGCAGATTTGGGCGAAGACGTCATCACAAAGCACATTCAGCTAAAGCCCTCTTCGATTCACGTGCGTCGAACACGAGTACAGCTAAAAGGTCTCATTTACCAACGGACCTCGCTGTGAAATTGCAGTTTCGCCAATTCAAGTAGTTTTCCGCAAAAAAACAAACAAAACAAACGAACTTCCATCGAACGTTTTGAAAAAAGCCGCGGCAACGAGATCAAGCGATTTTTGTAACTGTAAACGGTATAACTGTAACTGTGGTATAAGTGGAATAAAATACTTTGTGTGTGCTGTTCTTGGGGGGAAAAATGTGAAGCAGAATTACTGTCATCACTCTGAAGTTGATTATTTTCCTATAGCAGCTTGCCCTGAAGTGTTTTATTCCTTTTATACTACAGCATGTATCTGCTTATTACATTGTCTGTTAATCATAGAATGGCACATCAGACTCTTATATCTGTGTATAATGGCATTTGGTGTTGCGAAACGCCCACGAAACAAGTTAACTGACGTGACGCGGATCCTTCACGTGGACCGAGAACGCAAACCTCTGACGTTTTTGCAGAACGTGTCAAACAGAAGCTTGCCCTGGTATGAACTTGATTATCAGAATCTTCTGATTTCAATAATGTAGTGAAAACGGGGAAAGGTGAGATTGATGTATTTCTACGTAACGCTCAGTTGCGCTTTTCTCGTACGAACTTTCTACACGTTGAAATCATGTTGCTGATTAAAACCCCGTCCGCTTCTAGTTTGAAAGGAAATCAGATTACTCAAACCACTTAGAGGTTTCAGTGTAAATGCTTCTCTGTCTCTGAAGCCGCGTTTGATTACCAATAAACCATAACGCGTGGTCCATTAACCCCCCCAGCTATTTTTATTTATTTATTTATTTTTCATGTGGCACGCGGGAAATGTGAGGCGCTGATTTGCATTTTAGGTGTAATACAGCAATCAGATTTCAATCTGGCTAACCGTCGTGGCCGCACTTTCCAGGCTTTATTGAAATTTAAATGTTAATTAGGAAATCCAGATTCTAAGAAGTATTTGCGATTGCATTTCCCCGATGACTGCGCATAACTAATCAGAGACATCATTTCAATCCAGTTGCAAAACATGTATTTGCATTTGTATTTGTTGCGTGTACGAGGGCTGCCAGAATGAGAGCAAAGTCTGTTTAATTTCGTTTTCAAGCATCTTAATTGGTACGATTTGGCCATATGAAAAAAATAATAATAATAATAATAGCAGTAGCATTTCCATCTCCATTACCATTTCCTGTTGAACTTTCTCAACTCCAAAAAAAAAAAAAAAAAAAAAAAAACCCAAAATGCCTGTGCAGTCCTGTTAGCGTTTGCGTTTCGTTTTGGAGAATTCTTTGGTCAATACTAAAAATATTATAATGTTTAACGAGGACACGTCTAAACTGACTTTCTGTTTCAGGCTGAAGAGACGGAAGAGTTTCTGGCTTTTATGAACACCATTTTACATTGTATTAAGGATTGTCTTTGTATTGAAGTGTCATGAAGCCAACCAGCTGACACATCAGACTGTCTGTATGGAATAAGACTCCACCGGACATGCTGTTATAGAAAAATAATCGACGACAGGGAGGTGTGATACGGGCCGGCACAAAGCGAAGCTGATTATTTCATCCAAAGTGTTTTATTCCTGTTATACCACAGCGGTTTTGCCTACAATTGTTGTGGAACATCTGCGAAACATGGTGGCTCCGAGGTCTGTTTCGGCGAATGAGCCGTTGCAATCCAGCGAACTCGGAGGAGCTTGAATTTTTTTTTTAAATTACCGCGAAGATTGCGAATTTGGGCCGAGACGCGTCGTGTGACGTCATCACGACGTGTCGTTCAGCTAAAGCCGTCTTCGATTCACGCGCGTCGAACACGAGTGCAGCTAAACGGTCTCATTTACCAACGGACATCGCTGCGGAAGATCGTGCAGAAACGATTTCGTGCAGTTTTAATTTCACCAATTCAAGTAGTTTTCCTCAAAAAAAAAAAAAAAAAAACTGCGTCGCAAATTTTGGGAAGAAAAGCTTCAGAAAAATCAAACGTGTAGTATATAAGAAAGCCTGTGTTCTCAGGAGCGGGATGATTGACAATGACACACGGTTTGTGATCATTAATTGGGATTAAAGAAGAAGCACCGTGAATGTGTGTGTGTGAGAGAGAGAGAGGAAGACAGAGACGGACCATGAGCCTGCTGGGACTCGTAATGTTATCAGTTTGACGTTGGCGTGTTCACGCTGCTGTTGAACTTAATCCTTCCGTTGGTCATTAGAGCTCATTTACACAGCGACGTCGTTAACTGCTCGGCGCCGAATGAGTTTGATGCAGCGGCCGTATGGCTAAATTAAATCTATTAATCGCAGACTGTTGTGAACAGCTCGTTGCAGAAGGTCAGAGGTTAATTAAGTTATGATAAATTGGGTGAAGCCGTTGATGGGAGGCATCTGGATACAGCAGTGTTTTGTGTGTGTGTGTGTGTGTGTGTGTGTGTGTGTGTGTGTGTGTTTTATGTACGAGTACTTGGGAGTGGTGTGTGAAATTAATTGAAATGTCTCTACATGCATTTGTGTGTGTGTGTGTGTGTGTGTGTGTGTGTGAGAGAGAGAGAGAGAGAGAGAGAGAGTGAGATGCAGCAGTTTGTGAACTTAATTGAAATGTCTATTAGCATATGCATAGCCACATCAGCCAGAGAGTGGATATGTGTGTGTGTGTGTGTGTGTGTGTGTGTGTGTATATATATGTATATGTGTGTGTATATATATGTGTATGTATATGTATGGGCATGTATTTACCTCTCTGTAGACACCATGATGATATGAATACATACCATTTTTGCCCACATGGAGGCTTTTTTGTTCCAAAATGCCCCAATTTTTAATGTGAAAAAAAACCTAAAAGAGTGAAAATATTTTTTTGTCTGAGTACTGAGGTTAGGTCGTGTGTAAATGTCGGGACTAAAAGCCAAACGAAAGATTCTCACCACATTCATTTAAAAAAATGGTCTTTGTATTTACGTGTATATGTTGTTAAACTCCGATCACTCATGAATGACCAAATATGGTCGTGGCACAGGTGATTCACTTTTAGCGACACCCACAAATCTCCATAAAAGGTAAAGAAAGGCTTGCACGAACAAAATGGCAACTAAACGGTGAAAGAGCGCCACCCCAACACGGTGTTAGCTAAATGTTCCAGTGATACAGCTCAGCCATAGGTGCACACACACACTCTCTCACACACACACACACACACTCACTTCCTCATATTAAAGGCGGCCACTGTTACTTTTGTCCTAATGCAGTGGCTAGACTTATTTGTCTTAATTCATGGATTTGCGTTTTGTATTTCTGAAATATGAGATGATTGAGTTCAACATTTAAGTTTGTGTGTGGAATCGACAATATCAAGTGATTTACAGCATAATCTTTATTTAAATTTGTATTGTTTAACAGGTCGCCATCATAATTCTCTAATACCGGCTTTTACAAAAGCATCATGGCCCTGCCATAATATTTATTCACAAGCCTGAATGGATGTGCTAAAACCATTATGTATTATTCATCATGAACTGCGCTGCAAAACAAGGCCAAGAAGTCATATGGAAGTACACTGAAATACTAAAACAACAGACAATCAGAGTAATTAGCTGTCAGCGTCGCCGTGCGCATCTGCGTTTTCTCAGATAAAGTGACCATTTGGCGACACGGCGAGGGCTGTAAACTTTAATGCTAGCGGCAGTGCATGCGTATCAAATTAAATTGTTTCATTACAGTGTTGTATAAGCAGGGAGGTTCCCCCTGGTCTCTGTATGGTGTGCGTGGGAACGGGTTTCACTCATGTTTTTACACTGCAGGATATGAATAGAGATATGATTATACCGTGGTAAGGAAATATAAACGCTGACGTTATACAGTCGCGGTGCAGGATGATGATGATGATGATGATGATGAAGATTTTCCATAACTACTTTTGTTGACAAAAATGACAAAAATCGTCATTTTTGAGACCATTTCATGCCACCGATATAATGATGATATAACAGCATAATAATGCAAGTACGTTTTGTTCTGACGAAAATATCCTTTAAATTTAGTCAGTCATATTTATTCATTTTAGTCACTTTTACTCCGACTAAAATGGCATGGAGTATCAGTCAACGGCATTTTAGTCGACCAGAAAATGCAAAAATTAAACCAAATATTCATACATTTTATATATGAACTCATAAACATGTTATCGACAAAACCTGCTCTCCTGAAATAACATTACAGTGAGTTCACTACTGTAACACAACACTGTGAATTCTTTATGCTCCGGTTATTCATTGCCCCTGTTGTAGCGTGTTGTTACGGAAAGAGCGTGTTCACGACGTGACTCTCCGTTCTGCCTAGCGCCTTCACTTATGTTCAAGTTCGCTCGTGCGTTCACGTCATTTCGTGCAGAACGTTTCGTACATCCGTCCTTACGTAATCAAACGTGCGCGTGAACACAACGGGCGACACCGAGGTCCGCAAAAAAACGATCGAGGTCACATCCATATGTCGTACGAAAAGTCGACGGTGTAATCATCGCGACGGGCCTAGTGTGAGGTTCTTAACCAAGTCAGGAGAAAACGCAGTCGTGTTCTTTCTGAAGTTCAGAGACGAGCACGCACGAAGATCCAGGAATAATCACGACGTTATTGACTCACGACATCAACGTGGACTTGGACCGAAGGTTGGGAAAAGTGAGCCGTATGTAGCCTCAGATTCCTGTTGTAGCCCCTCCCCCTCCCCCCTCCCCTCGAGGTGCAACGTGTTGTGCATTCTGAGACGCTTTTCTGTTCAGCACGGTTGTAAAGAGTGGTTATTTAATGTATCGTATGAAGTAGTTCTCCTCTGAACGTTCTCATTAACAAGGTGTTAACGATCGCGTGAATGAGCAGGGATTCACGTTTCCCGATTAAAGTGTCCGGTGAGTGTATTTTATCTCATTCATTTGAAGGTGTTCATTAAATTCTCTATCGTTCTGCCTTTTTGAAATGTCGAGTCATTTGTAGAAAGAGCGTCATTCAGATTTACTGCTGTGTTTATGTTGTACGTCATGATAAATCATCATTTGGTGATTATTGATTAGCCTTATTTAAAAAAAAAAAAAGCTCGAGGCAGCACTAATAAAATAACAGTGATAACTGCAGTAAAGTCATTAATGAAGTTTGGCACGTCAGTGGAGGGGAGTTTAGAGAGTTTTTTTTTTTGCATCCTGTTGATAACTGGCAGCTCCAAGCGACTTGGGAACGTTGCATAAGTGTGCGAAAAAACACACACACACACACACACACATTAGATACCACGTGTGTGTTGGGTGTAAAGATGTCAATTCCAAACAGATTGAGTCTCGGTATGTAGGATACTGAGTCAGTTCCAGTGAAGGAGGCATGGCTGTGGTTTCTGCTGATTCGGAGCAACATTTAAACCAAGAGCAACACTTTTAGAATGTCTTCATTCCTATTCAAATGGGACTCGATTCACAGGGGGACATGGAGTAGCTCTGCCATTTCCGGGTGCAGATAGGGCTTTACATTACTCCATTGTGAATTCATCAATAACAACTTCTTTTCGCTACACAGCGCATTTTCAAAGACCGGGAATGCTTCCTAAAAACACAGGCCACCCAGGATGTGTGTAAAACAGGACTAAGAAGGATTAGATGTGCGAAAGCCGTTTGTGTCTGCTGGGTGACGTGTCGTCTTTGGGTTAAGTGTGTGTATGTGTGTGTGTGTGTGTGTGTGTGTGTGTGTGTGTGTGTGTGTGTGTGTGAAAAGGAAATGAGTCCTAATGTCAGTTAAGCACGCCAAAGATATTATACAGACATCATTTCCTACTTCCAGATCTCGAATATACATATGTGGGGGTGATTAGGTCCGGGGGGGGTTCATCGATGTTATGATTGAGTCAGGGTGGGTTGGGTGTTCGATTCCATGTGTGTGGAGTTTGCTTGTTCTCCCCGTGCTTCAGGAGTTTCCTACCAGTACTTTGGTTTCCTCCCCCAGTCCAAAGACGTGCACTGTAGGTTGATTGGCATCTCTAAATTGTCCGTAGTGTGTGTGTGTGTGTGTGTGTGCGCGATTGTGCCCTGCAATGGGTTGACGACCCTTCCAGGGTGTCCCCCGCCTTGTGCCCCGAGGTCCCTGGGATCGGCTCCAGGCTCCCCGTGACCCTGTGTATAATAAGCGGTACAGAAGATGGATGGATGGATTATGAGTTAGTATTTCTGTGTATATTTCATTTCAAGCCATTCGTTTCCTTTCTTGTGCGTTCATGTTAATCAATATATTTCAGCCTGTGATGTTCTACGTTCCTGCGTTTAAATCAGATTCCTTCAATCAACATTCTCAAATAAATAAGCATTCCCTCTGATTGTCTCTATGTGAACAGACAGGTCTCAAAACCCGGACGTAGCGTAGGTGAAATCGTAAATACACCCAAGTTAGAGTGTGACGTCAAATGAGCAAAACTGCTCATTAATCAGTATCTTTTTTTAGGTCGGTGTTTTTAGCTCCCGATGAAACGGAGAGTGAGTTACTCCTCTGACCTTCTCCTCACTAGCCGTTCCATGGAAAGTCTGAGTCAAAATAAAATCCTTCTAGTAAAAGCTGTACACTCGGCAGCCGCACTTGGCAACGCTACCAGGCAGTTCTTTTCTGAAAAGCGTTCGCCTTGTCGCTGAGAGGTCATAAGTTCAAATCCCGACGATGCCGCAGCCATCTGTGGGGTCAAGAGTGCAAAATTGGCTGTGCTGTCTGGGTGGGAGGGGCATACTCATTCTCTTCTATCAATCACAGTGACAATAGCCAATCTGTGAGCTTATGTATGAGGAAGAGGGCGGATAGCGAGTTCCTCCAAATGTGTTACACTGCCCTGTGAGGCACCATGAGCTTGAATTGGTGAAACGTTCGCCATGATGTTTGTTGGTAAATGAGTCCTTTTAGCTGTACCCATGTTTGACGCAGTGAATCGAACAGGGCTTTGGCTGAATGGCGTTGTGATGACGTCACATGACGCGTCTCGACCCAAATTTACGGGACAATCTGTCGTGATCTTGAAAAATTGCAAGCTCCTGCGAATAATGCAGAGTTTGCTCGATTTTGCTTTCATTTCTGCGATCGCAAAATCCTGGAGTGACCGATTAAATGAACATTTTAGTGAAAGCACTTACAAAATGCTTATAGCCATGTCTGGTTACACTTAATCGAGTTACCGTGGTAACGTGCCCCTTCGGCCGTGAAATTCTTTTAACTGTTTGAGTTTTAGGAAAGGAGAGTCAGAGATTTGCAAGACCGCAAGACTGAACGGCAAACAATTTTCACCGCAGGAACCCAACTGTATGGCTTCAGAGTTTCTGTTAGTTAAGAAAATCTGCCCAGGATACAAATGCACAAAGGCTTTTAATAATAAAGATTTATTTACAAAAGTAACAAACACGAGACTACTAACGCAAGAAGCAAGGACACAATGGCAATGACCAAGAACGCAAATCTGAAATGTATACATAGCCAAACAAGACACTAAGCTTGGGACAATTGACGATAGTATTGGGACTCGCTGATGGAGGCTGCATCCGAATATCCCTACTACCCTACGATACAGTGGGCTGAAAGCGGTACGCCAAAGGCTTAACCCTAACCCTAGTATGGCAGAATTCTCAGTATTCATAAAACAGTTGGCAAGAAATACTCGGATGACCTACTGCTTCTACCGAGATTCTGCAGTATGGAAGCAATGGACACTGCGCTATCCGATAAGGCTACGGGACTGGCGTGGAAGAGCTGTCAGAATAAAAAATGGCGGAAGGTAGTGCGTCTGCTCTTTTTAAGTTGTAGGTCACATGACTGCCAACATGGCGAATGTAGTATGTCAGGATTGTATTCATACTACACACTTATACTGATCAGTACAGCCATGGCCAAAAGTTTTGAGAATGACACAAATATTAATTTTTACAAAGTCTGCTGCCTCAGTTTTTATGATGGCAATTTGCATATACTCCAGAATGTTATGAAGAGTGATCAGATGAATTGCAATTAATTTCAAAGTCCCTCTTTGCCATGAAAATGAACTTAATCCCAAAAAAGCATGTCCACTACATTTCAGCCCTTCCACAAAAGGACCAGCTGACATCATGTCAGTGATTCTCTGGTTAACACAGGTGAGAGTGTTAACGAGGACAAGGCTGGAGATCACTCTGTCATGCTGATTGAGTTAGAATAACAGACTGGAAGCTTTAAAAGGAGGGTGGTGGTTGAAATTATTGTTCTTCCTCTGTTAACTACGGTTACCTGCAAGGAAACACGTGCAGCCATCATTGCTTTGCACAAAAAGGGATTCACAGGCAAGGATATTGCTGCTAGTAAGATTGCACCTAAATCAACCATTTATCGGATCATCAAGACCTTCAAGGAGAGAGGTTCAACTGTTGTGAAGAAGGCTTCAGGGCGCCCAAGAAAGTCCAGCAAGCGCCAGGACCGTCTCCTAAAGTTGATTCGGCTGCGGGATCGGGGCACCACCAGTGCAGAGCTTGCTCAGGAATGGCAGCAGGCAGGTGTGAGTGCGTCTGCACGCACAGTAAGGCGAAGACTTTTGGAGGATGGCCTGGTGTCAAGAAGGGCAGCAAAGAAGCCACTTCTCTCCAGGAAAACCATCAGGGACAGACTGCTATTCTGCAAAAAGTACAGGGATTGGACTGCTGAGGACTGGGGTAATGTCATTTTCTCTTATGAATCCCCTTTCCGATTGTTTGGGGCATCTGGAAAAAAGCTTGTCCGGAGAAGAAAAGGTGAGCGCTGCCATCAGTCCTGTGTCATGCCAACAGTAAAGCATCCTGAGACCGCTCATGTGTGGGTTTGCTTCTCAGCCAAGGGAGTGGGCTCACTCACAATTTTGCCTAAGAACACAGCCATGAATAAAGAATGGTACAAAAACATCCTCAGAGAGCAACTTCTCCCAACCATCCAAGAACAGTTTAGTGACGAACAATGCCTTTTCCAGCATGATGGGGCACCTTGCCACAAGGCAAAAGTGATAACGAAGTGGCTCGGGGAACAAAACATCGACGTTTTGGGTCCATGGCCAGGGAACTCCCCAGACCTTAATCCCATTGAGAATTTGTGGTCAATCCTCAAGAGGCGGGTGGACAAACAAAAACACACAAACTCTGACAAACTCCAAGCATTGATTATGCAAGAATGGGCTGCCATCAGTCAGGATGTGGCCCAGAAGTTGATTGACAGCATGCCAGGGCGAATTGCAGAGGTCTTGAAAAAGAAGGGTCAACACTGCAAATATTGACTCTTTGCATAAACTTCATGTAATTGTCAATAAAAGCCATTGACACTTATGAAATGCTTGTGATTATACTTCAGTAACAGTAACATCTGACAAAAAGATCTAAAAACACTGAAGCAGTAGACTTTGTGAAAATTAATATTTGTGTCATTCTCAAAACTTTTGGCCACGGCGTACGTACTGGATCAACGGCTGAGCATTCGGTACTGAATCAAATGTGGTAGGTCCTGTCACAGTACACGATTTCGAACGCAGCCAGAGTCCAACTATCATGATGTCTATCAAGTTGGACAATTTAATCATCTGTGGGAAAACTTTGTCTGCATCTTTAAGATTGAGAAAAATAAAGTGTGTTTTATCCCATAATATGTCTTTTACTTTACTTTTGTATCCTATAAAAACATTAATAAACCTGTTGCCTGACTTGGAGCTACAAACAAAACGTGGAGCAGAGCAACAAAACGCATCTTTTTTGATGCATCGTAGCTTCCCTTGTCCGTGTTGCTGAACAGATAAAGCCGTGAATGAAGATTTAAATTGCTGATATAAACCGATTTACAAAATGAAACACCATGTCGATTATCGGGGTGACTTCACTATACAAGAGTTCAATAAGTATCTCTGCACATGTGTATTTTATATAATTTAGCTAATAACTTACGATTATTTACAGTCCTGACTTCAGTTTTGCAAAGGATTTTAAAAAAGCAACGCAAAACTATCTACAGCAGAACTAATGGAGTTTCTTTTGTTGCATGTATTCACATTATCCTTGATTGGAGATTTAATGATGGATGTAATGTAATCAGTAGCTGATTGTTAATTTTAAAAACACATTCATTATCATGTTATGCTGCGGGTCCCTAACAGCGTGAATTGTTTGCTCTCAGCATATCAATGTCTTTGGTTTCATTGCATACTAAAATTCAAGCTCCACAAGACAACACAAGGCTCACCAGCCCTGTTTTTTCTGTTTTCTCCCAAAAGTAATATAACCTCTGAAGTCTGAATTCCCAGAAGTTATTGATCATTGGTGTTTGATAGGGATGTTTGAGGTGAAATGCTGCTCAACTGGGTTAAAGTCTGGTGATTGACTTGGCCAGTCTAAAACCTTCTACTTTTTCGGAAATTTAAACAAAATCTAAGATAAAACAAAGGCAACCTGAGTAAACACAAAATGCAGTTTTTAAATGATAGTTATTTATTGAAGCAAAAAGGTTATCCAATACCAGCTGGGCCTGTGTGAAAATATATTTGCCCCCTGGAGTTACTAATTCCCCAAATCAATGAAAATGCATTCATAATGGGGTTCAGCTGGACTAGACCTGATTACTGCAAACCCTGTTCAATCAAATCAACACTTAAATAGAACTTTTTCAACAGCACAAAGTTGTATTACGTTGAAAGGTTAAAAGGTCTTACCCAGTAACACACTATGCCAAAATTGAAAGAAATTCCAGAAATGATGAGGAAGGTGATTGAAATACATCAGTCTGGGAAGGGTTACAAAGCTATTTCACAGGCTCTGGGACTTCAAAGAACCACAGTGAGTGCCATTATCTCCAAATGGAAAAAAACTCGACACGGTAGTGAACCTTCCCAGAAGTGGACAACCTTCCAAAATTCCTTCAAGAGCACAGCAACTGCTCATCCAGGAAGTCACAAAAGAACCACGGACAGCATCAAAGGACCTACAGACCTCTCTTGCATCAGTAAAGATCAGTGTTTATGACTCCACTATCAGAAAGACACTGGGCAAAAATGGCATCCATGGAAGAGTGATGAGGTGAAAACCCCTGCTAACCCAGAAGAACGTTAAGGCTCGTCTGAATTTTGCCAAAACACACCTTGATGATCCTCAAACCTTTTGGGAGAATGTTCTGTGGACTGAGGAGTCGAAAGTGGAACTGTTTGGAAGACAGGGGCCCCGTTACATCTGGTGTAAACAAAACACAGAATTCCACAAAAAGGACATCATACCTACAGTCAAGCATGGTGGTGGCAGTGTGATGGTGTGGGGATACTTTGCTGCTTCAGGGCCTGGGCAACTTGCAGTAATTGATGGAAACATGAATTCTGCTCTCTACCAGAAAACCCTAAAGGAGAATGTCCGGTCTTCAGTCCGTAAGTTGAAACTCAAGCGCAACTGGATTATGCAGCAAGACAATGATCCAAAGCACAGGAGTAAGTCCACCTCTAAATAGGTCAGAAAAAGCTAAATGAAAGTTTTGGAGTGGCCTAGTCAAAGTTTGATTTGATTTGAACCAATTGAAATGCTGTGGCAGGACCTTAAACGGGCAGTTCATGCTCTGAAACTCTCCAGTGTGGCTGAACTACAGCAGTTCTGCAAAGAAAAGTGTGCCAAAATTCCATCACAGTGTTGTGAAAGACTGATCTCCAGTTATCAAAAGCGTTTGGTTGTAGTTATTGTTGCTAAAGGTGGCACAACCAGATTTTAAGTTTAAGGGGGCAATTCGTTTTTCACGTGGACAATAGTGATAACAAAAACTGTATTGTGTGTTTACTCAAGTTGCCTTTGTTTCATGTTGTATTTCGTTTGAAGATCTAGAACTATTTAGTATAAGACATACAGTGCCCTCCACTAATATTGGCATCCTTGGTAAATATGAGCAAAAAAGGCTGTGAAAAATCGTCTTTATTGTTTAACCTTTTGATCGTTTAAAAAAAACAAAAAAACAACAAAAAAAAAAAAACCCCACAAGGGTTTCAAGAAAAAAGCCTCTACGCTCATCCAAAAACAAACTCAAGCATCTTCAGTTTGCCAGACACTACTGGAACTTCAAATGGGATCGAGTTCTATGGTCAGATGAAACCAAAATAGAGCTTTTTGGCAATAAACACCAGAGGTGGTTTTGGTGCACACAGAGAGGTAGCCATATGGAAAAGTACCTCATGTCCACCATTAAATATGGTGGTGAATCTTTAATGTTTTGGGGCTGTTTTTCTGCCAGAGGATCTGGACATTTTGTTAGGATACATGGCATCATGGACTTTATCAAATATCAACAGATATTAAATGAAAACCTGACTGCCTCTGCCAGAAAGCTTAAAATGGGCCGTGGTCGGATCTTCCAGCAGGACAATGATCCAAAACATACATCAAAATCAACACAAAAATTTATTGACCGCAAAATGAAGGTCCTGCCATGGCCATCCCAGTCCCCTGACTTGAAACCCATAGAAAACCTGTGGGGTGAACTGAAGAGGAGAGTCCACCAGCGTGGACCTCGAAATTTTAAGGATCTGGAGAGATTCTGTATGGAGGAATGGTCTCAGATCCCTTGCCATGTATTCTCCAACCCCATCAGGCATTATAGGAGAAGACTCAGAGCTGTTATCTTGGCAAAGGGAGGTAGCAGAATGCATTGACTAAAAGGGTGCCAATAATTGTTGCACACTTATATTTAACAAAAACCTGTTTTGTTTGATATCCATGAGAGCAGAGTATTTTTGTGATTTTATTTATTTTATTTATTTATTTTTTTAACAAAAGCTCAAAAGGTTACACAAAGACATTTTTTCACAGCCTTCTTTGCTCATATCTTCCAAGGGTGCCAATATTAATGGAGGGCACTGTACACGAAATCAGGATGGGGTAAATACGTTTTCACAGCACTGTATTTCTGCTGTGTATTCTGTGATACCTTCACCCCTGCCCTGTGGAGGTTGTTGGTGATGTCACTGTTGTTTTGGGGTTTTTCTTCCCAGTTCTCACAATGTTTCTGTCATCAGCTGTTTTCCTTGGCTGACATGTTCCATGTCTGGTTGTTAGTACACCAGTGGTTTCTTTCCCTTTCGGGACATTCCAAATTGTTTTACTGGCTATGCCCAATGCTTGTGCAATGGCTCTGATAGATTTTCCTTCTTTTCTCAGCTTCAAAATGGTTTGTTTTTCTCCCATAGACAGCACTCTGGTCTTCATGTTGGTTTATCCTTTTTAACAACAAATTCGGACTTCACAGCCGAAACCTAGAGCTCAAAATGAGTAGACATTCAGAGCTATTTAATATACTTTATATTAATGCCCTTGTTCTAATACGTTAGTAACAGTTTCTCTACTAACAGGGACTTATACAGCGGACGCTCCACATAATCTGAGTCTAATGATGGATGGATTGGCAAAACCAAGAACATATAAAACACAACGAGTGGAGATGTTTGTTTAACATTTATGGAAGGAGTACCAGCACTTTGTAACAGTTAAAGCTTTGGCTTTAACTTAGGAACTAACTTGTTTTGTGGACATTACAGAAATGTAGCTATAAAGGAGTAAAATGTATGATATGTGGTTGTTTAATAAATTTAAAACATGTTACAGGAAATTGTATGTCCATGGTAAACAAACTGCAGCAGGAATTTAAACTTTACAACACTTCGCTGGGTTTTGCTAAAATCAAATTTCACACATTACAGATAATGTAAACGTACTCGATACGAACTGAAACTCAGAGCTGCGTTATCGGTTTGGTCTTGAATGAAGTAAAAAATTAGACTTCGGTTTTTACATTAAACAGTAAGAGGTTTAAACTTCACTTGGGCCTAGTAATTGATCCAGTACTGCTTTCTTTTTTTCTTTTCTTTTCTTTTCTTTCTTTCTTATTCCTTCCTTCCTTCCTTCCTTCCTTCCTTCCTTCCTTCTTTCCTTCCTTCCTCACTAATTCCCCCTCCCTTCCTTCCTTCCTTCCTCTTTCTCATTCCTTCCTTCCTGTTTCTCCCCCCTTCCTTCCTTCCTATTTCTCATTCCTTCCTTACTTCCTATTCCTCCTTCCTTCCTTACTTACTTTCCTTCCTTCCTATTTCTCATTCCTTCCTTCCTTCCTATTGCTCAGTCCCTCCCTCCCTTCCTTCCTTCCTCCCTTCCTTCCTTCCTACCTATTCCTCAGTCCCTTCCTTCCTTCCTTCATTCCTTCCTATTCCTACCTTCCTTCCTGTCTACCTTCCTTCATTTCTTCCTATTCCTCAGTCCCTCCCTTCCTTCCTATTCCTCAGTCCCTCCCTTCCTTCATTCCTTCCTATTCCTCACTCCCTCCCTTCCTTCATTCCTTCCTATTCCTCACTCCCTCCATCCCTTCCTTCATTTCTTCCTATTCCTCAGTCCCTCCCTTCCTTCCTTCATTCCTTCCTATTCCTCCCTTCCTCCCTCCTTTCCTATTCCTTCCTTCCTTCCTTCCTTCCTACCTATTCGTCAGTCCCTCCCTTACTTCCTTCCTATTCGTCAGTCCCTACTTCCCTTCCTTCCTTCGTTCCTTCCTTCCTTCCTTCGTTCCTTCCCCTCACTCCCTTCCTTTCTTCCGACAAATGATTTGATTGTACAGCCAGACAAATTGTCAGATGCAATTAAACAACCATGATTTAAGTCTAATCATCTTAGCATCTTTTTTTAAATTTTTTAAATTTTTTTTTTTTTAAAGAAAGTACAGCGTGTTGCATTTCTGCCATGAGCGTGAATACGTTTGCACAGTTTGGCCTAAGCATCTGCTCCATCAGGTGTATAATGGATCACGGTGTGTGCAGCGTTTGTCTTTAACTCACTCAGCCGCAGGGGAGTAGCCAACACCGCTGCAGGATGAGCGAGGACACAGGTTGTGGGCGAAAAGGATTTTCCACCGTTCAGATCGCGAGGCTGCAGGGGATTCGGGGGAGTTTAATTAACAGTCGAAAGTTGTTCTAAGCACCGCGTTTGCATTGCGGTATAATAAACACAGCGGTAAGTGACAGTTTGAAGATGAGCTCAGATTAATCGCTGAGCACACAAGATCACTGGGTCGCTTTCACAACAATGTACTGATCCAAACGCATTTTCAGTGTCTGCAGTCACTCGGTGCACTGTGTTCTTTTTGTGAATAATATCCAGAGAGCACTTAAAAATATCAACATCACCGCTACGTCTAATCGGTGGTAACAGGCAGCACATTTTTAACAGCATTAACATTTCTAATATCAAGAATGTAATGCTGCCTGTTTTTCCAATTTGATTAAGTTTGAAGGCCGATGATTCGTTCATTTCTCTTAAGTGAGCGCTTTGTTGTGCTCAGGGTCACGTCGGATCCCGGAGTCTGTCCCAGAAACCTGTGGGAGGTGAGAAAAGAGAACAGGTGTGATGAAAATATTTACACTTTGCATGGTGAGCTGAATCCGAGGTATCGGACCTGAGGAAATATTATATGAAAACTATAATACCGTGATGTGGCTCTGAAACGTGATCATGTGGAATGGTATGTAAGGAATGAAACACTTGGGAGCATGCCGTTGTAGGAAAATAATGAATGGCGGGGTGGTGTGATGATTCCAGTAGCATGTTCTGAAGTGTTTTATTCCTCTTATACCACACCCATTACAATTTCTAATTTATTAATGAGTGACACGTCATACTTTTTATCCGTTTACAGCTACGCTTAACGCTGTGGAACGTCCAAGTTAGTTCATGTTATCGCTTAGAAGCTATAAACAGTCGTTTCCTTCACCAGTCTCTTTTTTTTTTTTTTTTTTTTTTCCCCTCTCTTGTAGGTAATAAAACAAAACAACCCACAGCACTACGTTGTCAAGAAACAAACAAACAAAAAAAAGTGCAGGAAATGTACACCTAACGACACTAGAGATTCCTTCCTTCTCCTTACAGAAACCTTCACCAGGTAAACAACGAGCTTGCATGCTTTGTTCTTACTTTTCATTCTTTTTATCCGTTAATTATTGGTCTTGGACGTTCATGAAGTGCGTCCACTATATAAGTCCCTGAAACTGGGCTGTTGCTATAGAAACGATAACGTATTAGACCCAGCACATTTAACCACATCCTGTTTGAATTACAGCCTTGAAACGGTCACAGCAGCTGTTATGGAATATTAATCAACACCTTCTGACCAATCGGATTTGAGAATCGTGGTATATAAGATGAGACTAACGAAACAAATATCCAAACCATCCATCCATCTTTGCTAATTTCTCACCGAAATATTTCCACCGTCGCTGGAATGTCGGCGCACCCGTTTTCCTTCTTTTATTGGTGCCATTTTTCAAACAGAGCTCCTCATCACGTGGACGGTTGGAGACCATTAGCAGATTGACGAAGCCTCTGTGGAAGATGTACGGAGATATTAAGAAGTGCGTTTGAAAGACAAAGGCAATGAACTAATGTACGGAACATTATTACAACTAATTAGGCTCGTAAGTGCGTGGGGTTCATGAGGAACACTCTTAAAAAGAACATTAGCGCAATCAATCAGTGCTAGAAAAAACAAAAAACTCGCTACGATTCTCAACGCTCATTGACACTAGAGTAATAACTGTGACATTTTTATATGTTTAACAATCACCACAGCGGGACTCTGTCACATATATGACAGAAGTGTGTGTTGCTAATGTTACCAGTAGGATTAGGGCTCATGTCAGAGCTGCAGTTAACTTTATTGGATATTCATCTTGCTGTTCCAGTTGAGATTACTGTATTTGAGAAATGTTGCCATTTTGCCACAGGGTTTCCTTTTGGAAAGAGAACGAGGAGGCTCATTGAGCAGCTAATGAGTGTATCAGTCAGAGAGTGCCTTTATTCCAGTTTCAAAAACTGCTCTGTCATTCTTTGTCCTTTTATTTTCTGACCTTTAGAGCTTCTGTTTGTGCATTTGTGTGCTGTGGGATCTGGTTTGATGACCACATGTTGTTGAAAGGGTATGACTGATTAGATTGGACCTCGGATCACGCTGAAAGATCGGAAAAGAGCGCACGTGTTCTTGGCCTTGGCCATGTTCTAATCCTCACGAGTGCAAACGTTTAAATGAAGAAGACAAAGATATTTAATGTTTTAGGGTTCAGGGATGGTCTCACAAGTAATAGAAATAGTCAAATAGTGTGTATTAAGATGATTATGTGGGGTGGGGGTGGGGGTGGAAAAACAAAACATGAAAACCTTGAACATGCAGAGGTGGACAACTCGGCAGCCTGCTGATATAAACATCGTTTTCAGGTAAATTTGTGGAAAATAACAGCGGAAAACATGGTGGGGGTTGGGGTTTTGACATCAAGATGACGTTGTTTGTTCTGAAAATGTGCACTTACAGCTTAATTTGCTTTACTTTGTCAGTACAAAACAGAAAAAGATCAATGATGAATGAATGCAGTTAAACTACTGAGAATCAAGACCTAGGGCAGGGAAATATGACAAAAAACATCATATCACGATACTTGAGGACATTTCTACGATCCACTGTGCGTATCACGATATACAATTTAGCCACCAAACTGTCTGTAAAACAGTAGAAAAATAAACACAAATCTGTTAAGCTGACTCTGATGGTTCTTTAATGCCTACAAAGACAAAGAAGACGCAATTTTGTTACATCAATACATACCATTTAGTTTGTAATTAATTAAAAACATTTTTAAAAAATACATTACCATACCAACTATATCTCAGAAAAGTATACCGTGTAATCATTTATCACAATATCGATATTATATCTCGATATATCACCCAGCCATACCAAGAACATCATGACCGATTAAGTTGCTTTCACGCTTGACTTGCCTTCCTGAACGCATTTCCTGCTCACTCGAGGTGCACGCCGTAACCATGACGACGCACTTAGCAATTCTAGCTAGTATCGGCTAATCGGCCTGGTAAGTCTAGCTTTCTTGTTATTAAGATTAGACTTATCATCAGTAATGCAGATGAAGATTGTTGCTGTGGTGATGTGGCTTCACTGACACATTACATACCATTTTGGAGATGGTGCACCCAGAACTGGATCTTGCCCCATGACGATGCACCTGCACACACTGCGTTGTCAATCAAGGTGTTTTCATCCAGAAGCAATGTGGTTATCGCTTCACATCCACCGTATTCACCAGATCTCGCTCCTTGCTTCTTCTTCTTTCTTCAATCAAGGACTTCTCTTTGTTCTTGAAGGGGAAACGATTCTCCACCATGGAAAAAATGCAGGAGGCTCTAGACATGATGACAAAAGATGAGTACAGGAAATGTTTCCAGGAATGGGAGAAACGCTTCACAAGGAGAGTACTTTGAAGGGTACTTAAGGAGGAATGCTCAAAGTTTTATAACACTAGTTGTTTTGTTTTGAACAATTCTGGGATTTTTTTTTTTTGGATCCCCAGTCTTAAATCTCCTCATATTAACTCACTGAGAATAAACATTTCCACCAAGTCCACCATGCTTGTTTTTCTTCCTCAGCTGCCTAACTTGTAACCCGATTGCTCAGGAGGTAAAACTTTCTTGCCATCACCTGGAGCTTTTCTAAAAAGTTCAACTTTTATTCCCTTCCAAATTCAGAAGTTGCACTGTGACCAAAAAAAAAATGCTGATGGCAAATTTTTTTTAAAAAGAAAAAAAAAAAAATCACCTACACTACATTCCTTCCACCTGCCACATTTTATAGGATTGCATGGGAACCTGAGCTGGTGCTTAAGTGTTAAGGCAGCCGTATACTGTACATGCAGCAGTCCCAGTATGAACGAGCTTCTGTGTGTTACAGCACATGAACACTAACTAGGCTCATATTCATGCGTTTGGAGCCTTGTTTTCTCACACGTGATGGACTCCGTTCAACACGACAGTGTTAATGAGCGGTTGGGTCCAGAGTTTCTCCTCTGTTAGAGCTGAGAAAATGCTCAAATATGCAACACAGTGAGACTAAAGGGCTGCTTTTAGAGGAGAACATCTTGTGCATCACAATCAAAGCTTACTGCACAGCAAAAAAAAAAAATGAAAAGGGTCTCGCAGCCATCTGTTGTGTACGAGTTGTAGATGAGTCTCTGCTGTTCCTGATCGATACTCTTGAACAGACAACATTCCTACCATCTGGCAAAAGTACAACAGTTTTTTTTTTTTTTGTTCCAATCACGCAGCTTGGTCTTAATCCGCGTCACGTGGAAATGTGAAGTGTGCTTCGTCATATCTCGGTGTAATCACAGCATACCATTTTACCCACATCGGACAACACAAGTACAGAGAGAGAGAGAAGATGAGACTGAGAGAAAGAGATGGAAAAACGAACAAGAAGTGAATCCACTGCGATTACTGCTTACAGATTATATAATCTCACAGTGAGGGGAGAAATTAAATGGATGTACTTTTTCTCTTACCACAAGTATTTGAGCTATGAGGGTAATGTAGCTATCAAATGAGGTAAAGCTTGTAGCCAGAAGTTTAATATTTTGCAAGCTAAAAGGTTACGAAAATGCGTTTTACTGGGTGGTCTGGGGGTCGCATCAGGTGTTGAAGCTATTTGCTGTCAGCGGTACATGCCAAGTAACGTGATTGGTTCAACCTTTCGGGTTAAGTTTGGTGTTGGTAGGGAAAGGGTTGGTATGTTCAGCAGAGGAGAAGGAATGCCTTGGTGATCTATAAGACCAGATGTTCATAAGACTGGAGCACTGTAATTAGCTCAGCTGCAAAAAAACCTGACACTGACCACCTTATACGATATTGATTGACCCCTTGTTTCCTTGCGCCGGGAGACCCCAAAGAATTTCTAGTCCATCGCCTTAACCACTCTGCCATGACTACGATTGATTTACTGTACAATGACATACCATGCATCCAAAAACACTACTATTTCCCGAATGTTTGTATCAAAGGAAAAAGCTAGCAAAAAAGTAAATAGCAAATGTATGAATCATTTTACAGACCTGCATGCACAGACGTGATGTATGGAATAGCACAATTGATCCACCATTGATTTGGGAGGAATTCTTCCACGTGAAAGCAAATGAGCCCCCTCCCTAAAACGAGCCCGGGTGCACCTGCGAGCATTCAGGTCAAGTCTGAAAGTCAAGAAACCTGAATCTGAGGCTACAGTGGGGCATCGACTCTAGTCAGTTGAAGAAAAACATCACCTGGGCCACCTTTTTTCCAATCTTTGGCTTTCCAGTTTGGGTGACTCTGTGCCCACTGTAGCCTCAGATTCCTGTTCTTGGCTGAAGGGAGGGGAGCAGGTCTTCTGCTGTTGTAGCTCACCCGCCTCAAGGTTTGATGTGCATCCTGAGATGCTTTTCTGCTCACCACGGTTGTAACGAGTGGCTATTTGAGTTACCGTAGCCTTAGTAGGCTAGAATAGTCTGGATGTTTTTTGTTTCACACACCGTTCTGTGTAAACTCTACACGGTGTTCCAAAAGTCTCCATATATAAGGGACTATGTTTGCCAGCACCACGTCGGTTGTGCCTTCATCAGTGGATGTTGGTTGGTCCGCAACACTTCCAGACTTTTTGAATTTGTTAATAAGTTTGGCAGCAGTGTGGTGTGTGATGTGCTCGCCGTGTTTTTTGTTAAAGTCCATCGCAACCTTGCGACAGCTTCCCGATCCAGCCATGAGAATGACCTCGATACGTTCTTCTTTTGTCAAAGGCGTCCTTAAAGGCTATCTGAAAAGAAAAAAAATATATAATATAAACCAAGTATAAAACATCTTGGAAGGCTTTTGGGACACCCTGTAGATCAGCAGTTTCTAAAATACTCAAACCAGCCCTTCTGCCACCAACACAAAGTCACCGCCATCAGTCTTTTGTGATGCGAACATTAACCGATTAACTCTTGACCTGTATCTGCACGATTTTATTGGACAATTGCATGAATGGGCAGGTGTACCGCCAGTCCTAATAAAGTGATTCGTGAGCGTATATTCTAGGGCCCGCATTCCATTACTCGGTTCATCATTCGTTATACAGCTCGACACCGACGTGCTCTAAATTTGAGATGGTGTATCGCACACAGAATAAAAACGAAAAGAAACATGGACACTTCGCTACACCTGGGAGTGCAGTGTTCAATATTTGTACCTTAATGACAGTCTATATTATATATCGGGGGAAATGTGGTTTGTAGAACATATGAGAGATGTTAGAAAATTTGCCGTATTTATAATGAGCACTGATGCATCCCAGTCCAACTTTTTATATAGTACCGATAGAGAGAGGAAACGAGAAGTAGAGGGAGAGAGAGAGGGAGAGCAATGAGCTGGAAATTATAAATATGTCTTTGTGGGAGTGCGGCTTCTGGCTGTTCTGGCACGTAGAGTCTAACACAAAAATACTGCAATAGGTAAACATTTAGGATGTTGCTCTATGTCCCTGCTCTGAAGGGCATTTCCACTGTCTGGAGTGAACAGTAAGACTAGAAAATGACACATTTTACCACGTAAGGCCTGTAGTCTGACAAGTAAAACTGCATTCTTCTGTGCTTTTCTTGGAGGAAAAATGGTGACTGGAGTACAAGTACCTGAAGAATGTCGGCAGAGGCACTTTTCCTCTATTTCCTGCTAACCAAGAAGAGACAAAAATGTTCACACTTGATAAGTCACTTGCAGTTTGTTTCTTGTTGAACATGTAGCCACAGTATCATTCAAACTGTACAGGGGCTTGAGCCACTTAACCCAATTCTGTGCATCGTCGTGAATGAACTTGCGAATCATGTTTTTAAGCTTCTGATTGAATCGTTCCACCAATCCGCCAATCCATTTGCGGATGATAAATGATCGTGCGAATTGATTTAATCCCTCGCAGAGTGTCCCTGACCTAAACGATGGGCCCTGATCAGTCAGGATCCCTTTCGACTCTGGAGACGATACAGAAGAGTGCCTCCGCAACATTACGTGCAGAGTCTGTCCTAATGGCCCGACGAGGTCCATACCAGTTCTTTCAAAGGGGACCTCGATTAAAGGTAAGGGGCGCTTTTGGGGCATCCGTGACTTGCCACACACCACCTGCGAACATCACCTGTCGGTCCTGCACCTGGGCTTCGAGCACAGCCTGGATGCTCTGCTCCTGCTCTTTACGTAGTTCGTGGAGGGCCTGATGTCGGGTCTGATGAAGGCTGGCAAGCGACTGGACGATATGGGCCAGTGGTGAGGACTCCATGACGACGCTCTTCCTCAGTTCCCGGGTTTCGGCACCAGTGTAACACTTCACAAGTTCAGGGAGGTAATGAGGAAGCTGGAGGCAGGCTTGGAACAACTCAAAAGGCGCTTTATTCTCTTACTTTCACAGTTCAGCAGTTTTATTTTATACACACACACACACACACACACACGGCTCGGTGCTGGTTGGCTTTCTCTCCCTCACTCGTTCGCTCTCTGGCCTCTATGGGGGAGCCCTGAAAACACAAAGACACACAAACAAATCAACTCTCACTAATTACACTCGGCTGAGAAACATTATGCGCTACCTGTCGGTTCAACCTGTTGCCTCTCCGTCCACAGCCGCCGCTGGACCACGCCGCCACTGCCACAATAATATTTAGTAGTGTTTTACATCTAGAAAATACCGCAAGAGTCAGAATACAAGCACAAATCGTCACAACAGCACGGTTTCACCTGTAAATACAGGATTGTTGAAAGTGATCTTAAACACACAGACCCTAGCTATGTTTTCCATACCCGCTGCTTTACTACAAGCTAAACTGCTCTGCTTTATTATAAAGTGTTACTGAGTAATTGTGTTTGTTTAAGAGGCTCACTGGGCATCGCCTTTTTAAAGCGTAAAAGTCCCTGTATTATCCGTTATCCAGGTTTGAGACTCGCGCTTGGGTGTGATGGTCGGGTGTGTCCACGTATAGCGTATGATACGAACATTTAATATTAGCGTGCGCATAACGTGTAAACACGCATACATGCTTTAATTACAGAGCGAAAGGCGTTACTGTTCAAGTCATTTCAGCGCTCGCTGTTGTTTCCCTCCCGCTTTGTGTTCTACATTAAACAACCCGCCTCTCTCTTCACTCAGCAACACGAGGAGGGTGCCGCTTTTATCTCTGAGTGTTTTCATCTGCCAGCTCCGAGTCATATGGGCTTTTTGTAACCTAGTTATCTGAATTATCACTGGCGCGCACACAGACACACACACACACACACACACACACACACAATGTGACCTCGTATAACTCAAGTTCTAAGTCATACGGCGCTTTGCTCTCGCTTTAGGGTGTCAGGAGTGTTGGCCTTGTTTTTACAAGGCACAGAAATCTGAAGTTTTCAGATTTTCCTCCAAGGCTCAGAAGCACAAAGAACTGTTGTTGATCCCCATAAGTATAATCCTTTTTTCTGTAATGTTAACCTTTACTGAGGCAATATCTGCTATTAGCTTTTTTTTTTTCTTCTTTTTTATATCACGCTGTGTGTTCATATGTGTGAAGATAAATGTTTTATGCAGTTGGTTTCTGCAGTGATTGTGTGTGCGCGTGTATGTGTGTGTGTGTGTGTGTGTGCGCATGCACGCTCATCTCTCACCTTCACTTCCCTCAGTGCCCAGACCGAGACTTAAAATAAAACTGTGCGGAATTTATTATTAGCTAAAGCTCGGGAGCTTAACGCCGGGTGTGTCCCAAATGCTTAAAAGAGCGCTAGTTAAAGGAAAAATTCTGGAAAAAGAAGGGCAAAATGATACAGTTGATCGAAGAAGATGTATTTAACAAGATATCAGATGTTTACTCCTTTATTTCTGAGTCTAACACGGCTAACAAGTAAGAAAGTAGAC
Source organism: Cranoglanis bouderius (assembly GCA_023630585.1). Lineage (NCBI taxonomy): Eukaryota > Metazoa > Chordata > Actinopteri > Siluriformes > Cranoglanididae > Cranoglanis > Cranoglanis bouderius. The sequence continues at coordinate 3,905,915 of CM042549.1, forward strand.
CCCCCCCACAGTAAAAACTCATTTACTCATTAATTTACTTGAACTTATGAATCATTGTGAGACATTAACATTCCCACATGTGAATACAATCAAACGTTTGACCATGCAGGATGATGTGATTCCTGGCGTAGACGCGACTGTCGGTTGAACACGCTTTGTGGGCGGGGCTCTTTGCGGCGCTGCGGTAAACGGATATCTTTCCTAGTCTGTATATATACATGAAAAAACATCTTATGTTCTTAAGTTAAGTGAACTGGAGCTGTGCAGTAATGACGGTTTTAATATTGATATCGTGATGTAATTCATTACAGTGTACTTCGACAGTATTGTGATATCTTTTTTTCTAACCTTTTATTTATTTATTTATTTATTTTAAAAATAGGAATGACAGACTGATTTAAAGCAGCTGATTTGATTTTGAAATGTTGTACCGAACCTTTAAAACTGCTAAATGTATTTTATGTATTTTTAGCGTTTGTTAAAATATTGGAAGTTTTGCAATATATTTTTGTAGAGATTTAAAAAAAAAAAAGAAAAAAAAAAGGCATCACTACTGTTTTGCTCGATATTTTTAATAGGGGAGAGCTGGCTCACTCTCTCTATCACGCGACAGTTACTAACCAGGGAGGACGAAGGCTAACACCTGCTTCCTACGAAACACGTCAGTCCCTCCAGGATTTCGTGATCTCAGGAAGTAACGCAAAATCAAGCAAACTCTGCAATATTGCAATTTTTCAAAATGACGGCAGGTTTTCCGCAGATTCGGGGCGAAGACGCGTCATCGCAACATGCACTCGGCCAAAGCCCTCTTCGATTCCCGTGCGTCGAACATGAGTACAGTTAAAAGGTCTCATTTACCAACAAACATCACTGCGAAAGACCGTGCAGGACAATTTCGTGCGATTGCTGCTACAAAATCAAGCATTTTTCGGCACAATCACTAAAATAAATAAATAAATAAAAACCTCCCCGAAATCCTTTACGGACTGAAAAGTGAAGCCAACCAACTACGTATCGTTAAACTGCGTAACACACTCAGAAAGCGCTATCCATCTTCTTCCTCATACATGACCTTACAGATGCCCATGATTAGCTAATGTCACTGGGACTGACAGGAGACAGAGAGAGTATGACACCCCTCCTGCCCAGAGACCATGGGCAGGTTTTTTTTTTTTTTTTTTGTTCTCCCCTGCCCCCCCCCCCCCCCCAAAACCACCGAGCATCCTAAATGAAAGCCTGTCTCGCCCAAAAACTCTCCCATAAATTTATACCCAAATGTTATTACACTTGCTTCAAACAACATCAAGATCTCTAATGTCGACTGTAAGGTATAAACGAGAGTCCACATTTACATATTTACAAAATATAAGTTCAGAGTCGTCCATATAACTTGTGGCGTTCTGAGACAAACGTATAAAAGTGAAAGACGGAAGGTGTGAGAGAGACTTCCATTACTACATTAAGAAAAAATGAAAAACACCAAACCCGCTTCGGCTGATGAACCACGTTTGAGATCAGAGGGAAAATATATTCTTTTTTTTTTTTTTTTTTTCTTTTTTTTTTTCCACAGCTATTTTACTTTAAGGCAGGTGGCACAGTGGAGCAGCAGGTAGTCTTGGTGTCTCATAGCTGCAGGGTCTACGGTTCAATCCTGAGCTTCGGTTTCTTTCTGCGGAGCTTCCACGCGTCCTCACCGGGCCATCGATCGTTTGTTAGCAGCCTGCAGCAGGTTTTGTTTTACCTCTCTCCCAAACATTAGGGCTGCACAGGGGACAGAGAAAGGACTCAACGGCTATATATGTTTGAGCCAGGATGAAGATTTTGGAGGGGTATGAACTCGTTTATATATTTTTATATATATATATACACACACACACCATCCATCTTTTCAACACACAAGGGATTGGTTGGGGGGAGAATAACATGCAGGAATCCGGACAACCACAACGACACGAGTGACCCATGTTTGACGCTAATTAGCTGCGGTACCCTTAGTTGGGTACGGGGGTGGGACTCGGGTGTTCTTGAGAGCATTTGATTGGACACAAATTGGACAAGTCTAGTCGCCTTTATTCATATAGCACGCTTAAAAGACAACAAGCGTTGACCTAAGCGCAGCACAATAACACACTGAATCCAAACAACGGTGAAATAAAATGGAAAAAAAAAGACAGAATTAAAAGCATAAAAGACAAAACCGCAGAAATCTTCAAAACAGAAGACTGGATAGTACAGACCTTAAAAAGACTCGGATGCCGAGGACAGGATGAATCGAATCGAAACTTATTTCACAGTTTATCCTGGAAGTGATAAACTGTACAGTTAAAATAAGAATATCTACAAAACATTTGACCGTTGTTTCTGTGTTTTTTCTTTTTATATACTGTATGTACTGGCTTATTTGTGAGACGTGTATAAAAAGCTTAAAAACGCCCGTCCTGGTTTCAGAAGTCTATGGATTGGTTTAATGAATTAGATCGTATTAGTGATGGGCATTTCAGAAACTTCAGATTCTTCAAGGCATTCATATAACGTTGGAATATTCTGCTGTACACAAGTTTGACACGTGAAAGTCGTGTCCCATACGTGAACTTAAGGCGAGTTACCTTACGGCACGTTTAACACCCGTCTCCTATCGCACCACCACATTTATGGAGAAGGGGTACAGAGCAGTCCCACTTTGGATCTTGCGCCTCGCCGCTGTAATTAAAATTTAATCCGACGCAAATCTGATGAAGTGTTTTATTCCTTGTATACTGAATGCAATTTACCAGTAAGTAAGATTCGTAACTTTTCAAAGACCGACACGTCATCGTTTCATTTTTATCCGTTTAATGTTTGCGAAACAAGTTAGTTCCCGTTGTTACTTTGTCACGTATTTCCCCCTAGGCACGCCCTTCTGTGCTGTCATGTTTGTTTACGATGCCACGTGCGTTTACTTTTGGTTCATGTCCCTTCATTGGTTGTATCCCTCATGTATCTTGATTCTCACACCTGTTTTCAGTTTGCCCTTCAATCAGTCTGTGCGTTTAAACCCTCATGTTTCTTTGTTCAAGTGCGGAGTGTTGTGTAGTGTGTAGTGTGCAGTGTGCAGTGTGTACCCGCCTGACTTTGCCGAGCCGTTTCTGTTCTGTGTAGCGATGTTCTAGTTATTGACCCTGTTCCGTCTCTTGGTTTGTGTATTTCGAAGATTCCCGATATGGTTCTTCGTAGATCGCCCGCCTCTCTAATAAACACCTCAACTGCAATCGCATCCGTTTCCATCTCCCCTTCCTATGACACGCGTATGTTAAACAGGCGTTCCCTCACCAGCCGCTCTCCCCCCACACCCCCCCCCCTCTCTCGAAGTGAACGAGACAAAAGAAAAGCAGTTTGTCCAAAGACTTTCCCGTAGCAGAAAATGTCGAAATTGCTTTGTTGCGTTATCGTTTATTGTAGCTACCGATCGTCACAGACGTGTCCGGTGACCGTCCATAAAGAAGACTAAAATAGCACGCGCTCATTTAAACATGGCTCGTCTGAATACGACTCGCGGCAACATCGGAACGTGTTAGCACACAAAATCCGTCTTCATTTCGAATATCAATTCGTAAAATAATTGAATGGAATTGAGAGTTTTTAAATCAAGTGACCCCCACATGGGGTCGCGACCTGTAGTTTGGGAACCACATACATTTAGTGAACATTTTAGTTTCTGCAGATTTTATTTTGAAAAGTGTTTGTTTTTCAAACTTTTTTTTTTTTTTTTTTTTTTTTTGGTGGCCCCTTCTGAGAGGGTGTAAACACGCCACACTGCGAACCTGCCGTCTTTCAGTTTGGTGTGCGGAAAGGTTTACTAGCTCATCACTCACACACACACACACACACACACACACACACACACACACACACACACACACACACACACACACACACACAGAGCCCAAAAACATAATTACAAGAGACAAACGGTACGCACTCTCCTAAATTGCATTCCTACAACTCGCTCACACACACACACACACACACACACACACACACACACACACACACACACACACACACACACACACACACACTCTGTAAAACAAACCGACACTGGGGTCCCTAGAGCCTTTTAGCTTTTTTTTTTTTTCTTTATCTAATGCATTGTTCATTAGCATAATGTGAAGAGTCTCGGAGTGTGTGCATTTCGGCTTCCATATATTTATTACATAAAAAAAATAAAAACTAAAACATAAAAATAATAATAATACGGTTAAAAAAATAATAGGCGCCCAGCTCCCCCCCCCCAGTGTTTCGCTTCTCTTTGTGTCTCACAAAATTTCATCACTTGGACGTGTATTGTTTTGTTTTTGGGGGTTTGTTTTTGGGTCTCTAGCCCTCTATTTGTTTTCAATTCTCAAACACACACTTCATCCTCACGGCAGCTCCTTACTAGCTCTGTAGGCGGATAGATGTGATTGCATCAACACTGTGGACGTCTGGGAATCACACACACACACGCACACACGCATGCCGAGTGGACATCTGGGATTAGAAACTCTCACTCGGCTCTCATGTTCATATCCTGTCTTCAGCATGCCTGCTTAGGAGTGTAAGTGGGTGTCTTCACATTTGTTTACTGATGTTACCGAACCTTAAGACGAGAGTAAAGCAGCATTTCCCAAACGGTGAGGCGCGGATCCGCCACCCACATGCTCAAACTGTACACCCGTCTGAATATTTATCCACTGTCCCATGATGAAATGCGAACGCATGGTGGGAAAAAACGAGCGGTCAGTGGGGGAGGGGCGCCAAGACGGGGGTTTATCCCACTGTCACCATTTTCAGTACATGACGGTGTTAAAGTCATATATTTTAAAGAAATTTCTTCCTTGAATATGAAAGAGGATAACGTGAAACAGACGTAGAGACGTGTACCCTGGATTAACGACGCACACTAATGACTTTAAACGATTTTTTAGAGTCAAAAGATTTTATTTTTTTGTCTAATGTGAGCCATTTTTCATCCACGATTGAATAACCTGCGGTATTTTGCTCATTTCTGCTCTATTTCTGTATCATGAATTTGTCCTTGTGTTAGACTGAAATAATCATCAGTGATTTAAACGGGCAGTTCAGGGAAATCTGGCTTCGTTTTAATTACTTCATTTTCATCCATCTCGGTCGTTTGCGGTTCCTGAGCAGGAGCTGAAAAAGTGCGCAGTGTTCAGGTGCATGAATGAACATCTTGTATTCTAGTAACGAATAAATATATGTTCATATAAATGAACATCTAGCGATAAACATCCAGCATGAGTACAGTGGAACATCTCCTAGAGAAGGAGCAAATCGTACTGGTATAAAGGAAGTTTAACTCTGTATAATGTATCCCACTTTTATTTTGGGTAGCTTTCAGCCTTCAGAGTTGTGTACAATACAAATTCAGTACTTTTATTCAACAACAACCTTCTGAGGAACTCCGTACCGATATCGGTCTGATACCGTGCTCCGATACCGATGTGTCGTATGCCTAGTGTACATCGTCATGCAAATGACCAGACGACGGCGATCTTGACGTGTTCAATGGTTAACGATAGCGATCACATCGCCGTGCTTTGGGAAAATATCAAGTGGAGGTACCACAGCATCCTCCTCCAGTTACAAGTAACCTGAAAAACATCTTATGGAGTTTGAACAACGTTTAATAGAGAGCGCGGGGGCAGCCGAGCTGAGCTCGCAGAGCGGTTTCGGCAAGCGTGGTCATTTAAACTGAGCGCAGGATGCCATGAATTGCGTGCTCACACGCAAGTATTCATGAGTAGTGACTTGATATGACAAAGAAACTGCCGCAAATTAGAGAGAGCTAAAAAAACAGTACTGATGCATCCCTAGTTTCGGGTAGTGGTGGCCCAATGGGTTAAGGCTCTGGGTTACTGAATAGAAGAGAAGGTCAGGTGTTCAAGCCCCAGCACCACCAAACTGCCACTGTTGGGTTTTTGAGCAAGGCCCTTAACCCTCTCTTCTCCAAGGGGTACGGTATCATGGCTGACTCTGCACTCTGACCCCAGCTTCCTAACAAGCTGTGATACATGAAGGAAAGAATTGACAAAATAAAGGCTGACGCTGCTGCTGCTTCAAATACTCATCCTTAGTGATATTTTAAAGATGAAAACACAAAATGAAAAAGAAAGCAGTGATGTTGACTCGTCCAACCAGTGATTTGGCCAGGATTCTGGATTCTCCTGCTCTCCATAAGCAATGTTTCAGTAGAAGAAATTGTGAGATTTGCCTCGTACGTGATGATATTGTGCTGCTCTGCACCCTCCACAATGAGATTACTGATTCTAGAGAAGGCACCTGGCTGCTGATGAAAATTGCCACCCAGGACTGTTAGTGTTAATAATGTGTTCTATGTTCATGTCCTGATTGCAGAGGACGGATCACTATTGTAGAGCACAAGAGTGTCTGATTATGGATGAATGAACTGATGGACCGATACAAGTTTCTGCTAAATCATGATCCATGATATAAATATCATCGCGACAGCACTGGTGAATTCTCCATTCTGATTAGTCAGAAGGTGTTGATTAATTTTTTTTAGCAGCAGTTCTGACAGCAGTTCCAGCCTCAAGGCAAATCACAGCATTGCTTTATCCCAAATATCAACCAGACATGTTTTAAAAAAGCGCAGTACTATTCAAATATCCTGTCAAAAACACTTGAAATTAGCCATCTGTCTTCTAAAGCCAAATCTAAAAACTTTCCATCTCGAAAACTTCCTCTAAAAGGCGATTCTAAAAGAAAAATAACTTACTTCCCCATCAGAGTCACAGATTGTCACGGACAGGAAGACCAGTTTATCCACTTGATCTAGTTCCCCTTTGGCATTTGACGTTATTGCCACCTGTGATAAACACATTTGGCAGTTTCTGGTTTCTGGAATGCACAAATAGGTGGCTATCCTGGAGATGTACTTGGCATCGTCATTGCGGCGGTGGAACCACTTCACTGTCTGCATTTGCATTTTTGAGAGATTCTGCATTATTGGCTCTTTCACAGATGGAGGAACAGATGTGCAGTTTAAACACCTGATGATTTAGAGAACCTAGCTGGTGATTTTCTGTTTTCTGTTCCTTATACTGTGACTCCAGATTGAAAAGACTCCAGCATTCTCTCTTTAATGGACTGATAGTCGACTGGACCGACTCCATATCCGGCAGGATATCTGTAGTGGGAGTTTGATATTCTTCATTAGATCAATCAAGAGAGGTTTAATTTCATCCATCCATCCATCCCTCCATTTTCTGTACCACTTGGAGCCTATACCAGGGGACTTGGGGCACGAGGTGGGGGACACCCTGGATAGGATGCCAACCCATCACAGGGCACAGTCGAACACTCACACACCCACACACCCATTCGCACACTACGGACATTTTTGGAAATGCCAGTCAGCCTACAGCGCATGTCTTTGGAGGAAACCCGGAGTACCCAGAGGAAACCCCCCAGGAAAACATGCAAACTCCGCGCACACAGGACGGAGGAAGGAATCGAACCCTAAGCCATAGTGCCCTCCCCCCCCAGTTTATTTTCAAGTTTTCTCATTTTAAATGATGCGGCAGCATGGGAACTCCCCAAACCCCCCATAGCCTCCCCAAGCCCCCCAGGCCCCCCAAGAGGCTTGTATCTCTATGCCTGTCTTTACTCAGCTGCAGAGTACTGTGATGTCTTAATTGATGACAATCTACCCTTTAATCAGAAACACACCGTGCTTGTATCCTCTCCTGCTTGTGTCCATGTATTTCGTCATGTGTCCTGGAATTTGAACTGGAAATCAACAAGAGAAGATGAGCTTTGAGCTTTGAGAAGATGGTATCAAGTATCACAGATATATTCCATTGGTCCCAATTGCTATTAAATTGGACTTTTAAAATTTGAATTATGGTATTAATTGGGCTATTCAAATTTAAATTAAGAAAATGTCTTGACTTCAGCTTCAAGGGCTTTTCAGGTCAGAATTCCTGCCTAGCACAGTCTGAGATACATGGAGGTCCCAGCCTTTACGGTTCATCCGTAGCACTCTGACCCCTTGCTACGGTGAAATGGGAGCTACTTGAAAATGATGCTTTTCATTTGCTCCTGGTAGCCGTTACTTTCTCATTGTGTGACTTTATCTAGGTGAAATTGTAGCTGTTAATTTGTGAATCCAGAGGGTAGAGCTGTGGTCTCTGGTTGGTTAAACCATAGGGTAGAATGTTTCATCATTTATGCTGTTAGCACACCATCGTCCAAAGGAATACGTTAGGGTTTATGTGGTTGAATCCAGTTTGTTCAGTCTGCCTGCTAGGATTAGTAACGTTAGTAAGGTATTAATATTGGTAACTCTGCATAGGACAAATGAAAAACTGCTTGTGGCTCACATGGTACTGCAATTTTTTGGTCATGCTATTTCAAAGTATTATTATTATAATGATACACACTTCGAAAGAACCCTTAAAGGTCCTTTGGCTGTCGCTCTGGAGGAACCGCCTAAAAGGATCAATAGGAACTCTGTCAGTGTTTCCTTTTATGAAATGGATCCAAGTCGAACCATTTTTGGAAGGTAAGAACCCTTAATTAACCCTTAAAGAATCCTTGAAGAACCATTTTTCCTAGAGTGGTGGGTAAGGTGAAATACCATACACGAATAGTATTGGTTTTCATGTGGACTTCAGTTAGTGGGAAGTCATTTGATCCAGCATCCGTAGTTATTAGTCACAACAAGTAAAGAGGAATTCTGGTGCAAATATCGAAGAATCAACACTGTCCTTGAACCGAACTGTATTTGGGAATTGAGATGACTTTAAAACAATTTTTGTTCCACTCTAATCTTTTTTTTGTGTCAATTAATTAATATTACTTTGTTCCGAGCAGTGATGTGTGCGCAGATATGACTGTAATTACGGTAGCTGATGTTCTGCTTTTCATGATTCTCAGTATCTCTCTTTTCCCCTGATTTATTTATTTATTTATTCGCTAGTGTCTCAGAGCTCCATGTGGTAGAGCTTTTTGAAGCTGGATGTCTGCAATGCCTGAAAATGCATCTTTGAAGTCTCTTAGTGGACTCGAGGCCTTCTTTACAGGCTGCACTACTTCAGTGTCTTGCCATAATGACGGCTTCTAGCTTTTTTTTCCTTGAGCATCCACTGCACCACACACTTTCCTCTGGAAATAATATTTAGAAGAGGGAGTGAATTAATTAAAGATCAAACTTTTTACTAGTCAAATGTGTCTAAGCTCATAAAAGCACTTCTCTGCTTTATTCTGCTTGCTTTGTCTAGATCAATAGAAGTAAATTGTTCAGTGGTTCAATAGTGTTTTTTTTTTTTTGTGTGAGCGTGCTAGCCATGTTTCACATGATGGATAGCCCAAAGCACTGCATGCAAATCCCCTTGTTTAATTCCAAGGCCTTCGCTGTGTTTCCCAGTCATATTTTCTTCTCACAGACCCCAACACTCGTGCGTCTCCCTCGGATCCCATGCAATCACTTTCCCACTACGTTCTTCAGGCAAGTAATTTGTTTGCAGGCAGGCACTGCATAGCTTGTAGTCGTAAATGAAATGGATGGTGATACTCATACACTGATACTGTGCATGACTTGACCATAAATTGCTTAGTGCAGCTAAAAAGTTTACTTTCTGAAATTTTACCCAGAAACCTCTCATAGATGTCAGTGTACATTTGCGGAGTGAGGTTTGTTATTTTATACCACAATCTAACAAAACTCTGCTTTTCAGCAATTTTACTGGGATTTTATATTCAGCTAAGAATAAAAAAAATATTGCCGGATCCATCACCAGCGTTTTCTGAAGTCATATTATGGAATCATATGCTCTCAACATCTGTGGTAAGAATTTTTTAATGACCTACTGAAAGTAGTTATATCTTTGTCAACTGTCAGTAAAATTGCTTTTTCTCATTAGGTTAAGTGCACTTTTCAGAGAGAATGAATTTGTGTTAAATGTAAACTTTGCAAAGCTAAATCCTGCAAATGACAACAATGATTATGATTGACTTGTCAAATCCAAACTAGTTTTTTTGTAGCCAGTTTTTTTTCCCCCAGCAATGCTGCACTTTGTTTATAGGTTATTTACCAAGCAGGGGCTTATGTTTCTTACTAGGCCGGGCCGGCTCTAGGGTTGCGGTCAATTTTGAAGTGAGTATAACTATGCCCTACTGCCTCTGAAGGTTACACCCTCCACTGTGAGAACTCTAAGAGTTATATATATATATATATATGTGTGTGTGTGTGTGTGTGTGTGTGTGTGTGTGTGTGTGTGTGTGTATAAATAAAAACAAATGTAAGTTGCTCTGGATAAGGGCGTCTGCCAAATGCCGTAAATGCAAATGAATACAATATACAGAATAGAGTAGAATGGAATATAACACAGTAGTATAGAATATGCAGAAAAGAATAGATAGAGTGGAATGGAATAAGGTATAATACAATAGACAGGAATTCAATATCATAGATTGGATACAATAGAATAGAGTACAATACATAGAATTGAGTAGAGTACAATAGACAGGATACAACAGAGTAGATGCGATAGAATAGAGTTTAGTACACAGAGTAGAATAGACAGGAATACAATAGTGTAGATTAGATACAATATACTGTAATAGAATACAATACACAGAATACAATAGACTAGAATAGACCGAACGCACTAGTAGAGCAGATACAATAGAAAGAGTACAGTACACAGAATAGAGTAGAATGGAATGGAATAAAGTACAATACACAGAATAGAGTACGATAGAATAAAGCACGAAAAATATAAAATAGAACATAATAGAATAGAGTAAAATAGACAGGATAGGGTCAGTATTATTAAAAAAAAATGTACAGTGTACAGAATACAATACAGTACAATAAAAGAATAGAATGCATAAAATAGCATAGAGTAAAGTAAAAATAAATAGGATTGAGTAGACAAAGTAGCTTTGTAGCTTATATAGAGAATAGTGTGATATGTAAGGAATAAAACACAACGGGATGTCCTGTTTTTGTTTAGAGAAACTATTCAACAACGGGGTGGTGCTAAGTGGCCTGATGTGAAACGGAGGTCCTGTTATCACCCTGTAGCTGATTATTTTCTTATTTTCCACAACCAGCGATTAGAATTTTAAAAAATTTATTAAACGCTCTTCTGTGATGGCGACTTTCCTGTAGTGGAAAACGTACTGACACTGGAGACTCCTTCCTTAAACGTTAAATAATTCAACAACTTCTGACCAATCGGAATGGAGAATTCAGCAGCGCTGAGCTAAAAATGATGTGTAATATGCATGTACAAATCTGTGAGGTGAAGATTTATGTACAATATAAATGTACAAATGACTTAATAATACAGTAACACACAGTAGCTCTGAGGAAGTTAAATTATACCTTCACTTATTTTAATGATGAAAACAAGGGTAAATATCCATGGAGGTTTGACGTGTGTGTGTGTGCGTGTGTGTGTGCGTGTGTGTGCGTGTGGACTTTCTCTAGGGACTTGGCCACTCTATAAATATCCTTTAGGGGAAGTTTTTCCCCCTAGCCAACCCTCTTTGTGATTCACAAGGCCTCTGAGTATGTGTGTATATCCTAGTATTCAGTAGTGTGTGTGTGTGTGTGTGTGTGTGTGTGTGTGTGTGTGTGAGAGTGAATTCTCAGAGTAGGCCAGTTTCTCTTGGAGCCGATGTAGTGTTCACGTGTGCCCTCACGTTTCTGAAGGAAGCATAAGAGTGGTGCTGATTTGTGAGTCCAGAGCTGATTTGTGCACATTTTTTTCCCCCTGAGATTTTTATTCTTTGCTTTCTGGGGCTGTTTGAGACCTAATAGAATATTTTGCGGCCGCTTGACGAAGCCTGAAGAGGTTTATTTCCCCCCAGTATTAGTTGTATGTCTTTTCAGTTCTAACACTTCGAGGTTCACGTCAGCGCATCGTGTCCTGATGAATGATTTATTCCGCTCGTGCGGACGTTATATAGCGGCCGCTTCAGTGTGCCTGAATATCTAAAGCCGCGTGCGTGTGATCTTGGCTTTAAAGAAAAACGGATTCTTACAGAATCACCAAATGGAAATCTCCAACAAAAATCTCCCACGGCAGCTTTGAACAGATTTGTCGACGTCGATGCCATCAGGAATCTCTGATGGATGACTTTTTCTTTTCATGAAATCATTTTATTGTGGCGGGATGCATTAGTTCAGACTAGTTACTAGTACTTCCTGGTCCAGTCTCCGCCCCGTGTTCCGTCATCTGCATGTCACATGATTGTGTCCGGCTACTTTGTGTTAGTCTGCAATTAGTTTGCCTACTATGTCTTTATGAAGTCGTATTATTACGGGCTTTTGTGTAGATTCATACCGTATAACGGCGTTTATTTTGGTTTCGGGTTGTAAAGCTAGAAAATGTGGAAAAGTTCAAAGTCGGGGGTGAATACTTATGCACGGCACTGTATGTACCTGTCGACCTGTGAACAGAAGGACACGTTCTCCTTTAAATGCTCCTCAGTTCATCCCAAAATAAGGCACCTTAAAAAAAAAACAAAAAAAAAACACGTCTCTAAATGGGACAGCTTTTATTTTATAAATGATGATGCCTACTGCGGCCTCGTCCTGAATGCAGTGCCGGAGTAGTGAGGAGATTTTGTGTCCACAGCAGCACTCGCGTGCGTAACGACAACTACAGACGATTTGGATCAAGTCAGGTGGCTTTATTTATTCATTTCAACCATTTACAGCTGGTACAGTACACAGGGAAATGAAACAACGTTCCTCCAGGACCATGGTGCTACCTAAAACAACACAGGACTACACGAGACTACACAGAAGTAAATAAGACTACAAAGACATACACAGGATTACATGAGACTACACAGACAGCACACGAGCCGATTATAACCCACAGTTTGTGGTCAAGCCAGCCTCGATACAAACCAGAGTTCATGTATATACAGCGCTTTACGGTAACTGTAGTTCAGGTCATAAGTTTACATACACCTCGCAGAATCTACAAAATGTTTATAATAGAGCTGAAACGACTAATTGATTATAAAAAATCATTGTCAATGAATCTCATTATCGATTGTTTGGTCTGCGCACGGCACGTGGCACGTTCACTCGTTGCGTTACTTCTGTTCCGAAAACACGCCTCGGAAATATGGCAGAGAAACAGACTAAAGTCGTGTCCCAAATGACGTACTACACACTATGCACTTACACTATGCACTATGTAGTCTGTATGTCTAGTGTATGAATTTTAGAAGGGTAGTATTGTCTCAAATGGAACACTAGCTTTTTTTTTTTTTATTATCCGGACGTATAATCCGTTTCCCAGTCGATGGCACATGACGTCGAACACGCGTAATGCGACGCCGCTAGCTTTAGCAGAATACCCGAAGTCACCGGGAATGAATTTCTTCATTTTACCGTTTATGTCAACGTTACCTTTTTATACCCAACATGACCTCATTCATCATCAGACGACGAAGACGTAATCGTCAAGTGACAGCCGAAAAAAGGCAGGGGAGCTTTTTTTTTTTTAATTTAATGCCACAAAGAAGATTGTAATCTGCGGACCTTGTGTAGCGCGGAAGCACGACAGTGATGCATGAGCGCAAACTTTATGTTTATATCCAAAATACTCCACTGTGTGCAAGAGGTTGGGGAAACTGGTGCGAGTTGCTTAAAAGGTTTAGTTTAATTTAGCAACTAACGATTATTTTCATAATCGATTAATTGATTAATCGGATGGACAAACTTTCAATACCATATTCTCGTTTATTTAAAATAAAATCCACAAACTGAAATCCACAAATCCTTAACCTTCAGACTATAACTTTATATATATATATATATGTTTATTGTCAAAATTTACCGACTTTCAGCTGTTTGCAATGAACAAATCAAACAAAAGCAATTGAAATAGTTCAACACCACGAATGCTTCAAGCGGTTTCCCCAAATTCAACTGAAAATGCAACTTATAATGACGTCTCCAGTTTCAAAATTATTCAACCCCTCCATGGCTTCTTTAATACTTAGTAGAGCACCCTTTACTGTTATGACCTGCTGCAAACGAGATGCAGTATTCTTTCAGTTGCAAGATGTTTGAGGGTTTTCTTGCATGTTTTCTTGCCAGTTTCAAATCCCCCCCACAACATTTCACTGGGATTCAAATCGGGACTTTGACCTTCCGTTCCTTAACCCTCCATTTCTTCTTTCTGAGCCATTCCTCGGTGGATTTGCTAGTGCGCTTAGGATCATTATCCCGTTGAAAGGTCCACGTTCGGTTCAACTTCAACTTTCGGACAGATGGCCTCGCGTCATCTTCGAGCACTCTTCGATATGATGCAGAATTCACAGTTGAATCAGCGAATGCAAGCTGTCCAGGCCCTGAGGCAGCGACCATAACATTTCCACCACCGTGCTTCACAGTTGGTATGTGGTGCCTCTCCTGAAAATCTGTCTTTGGTCCGCGCCAGACGTGCCTGCTGTTACTGTGGCCAAACAACTCTTATCTTTTAATTCGTCTGTCCAGAGCACATTACCTTTTATCCGAAGGCCTTACAGAACTCTTTAGATCTCGGCATGATGACACCACACACCTCAATCGCAAAGGGAACACCAGACACTAGATGCGAGACGTTTAAATAACACCTGCACTCGCTAAGCAGGTTCTGATCACTGGCACCCAATCTTGAACACCTGATTCTGGTTTTATGGATTTGAATGTAGGGGTTACTAACTTACTATTTCCATCTGTTTATTTTTTGTTCATTTAAATTGTGAAAATTACTACAGAATGTCAATTTTATGTGCCATTTGATCGTGTATCACCTTTATTAATAGGCACTGAGGAGTAAAAAAAGGATGTTTGCTTGTCCAAAAACTTCCATAGGCTGTACTTATTTCTTCACATTACGTATTACGTACTTATTCTTTCACATGTTAACATGCTACACTGTTACAGTGCGGTGTAGAACTAATTATCAGCATATGTATTTTGTAGTGTGAAGCACTGAACCCATTCCTCTCCATTTGTTTAATGCTGCACTTTGTTGGCCTTTTCAAATGGCTGTCATGCTTCATTGCAAAGACCTTTTTCGGGGGGTTATTTGTGCTATCTGTGTGTGGGTGGGTGTGCAGAAGAAAAACTTTGTGTACGAGGATAGATACAGAAATAATGCCATAATCTGAGGAGACTTTATCACATGCATTTGTCATTGCCATCATGCTTTTTGTTCTTTCTGCTTTTTTTTTTATTATTATTATTATTATTATTTAGCCGTGTGTGTCTGTGTTCTATAACGCCTGAAACAGATGCCTTTTATTTATTTATTTATTTATTAATTATTTAACATTTGTATCTTTGTACACGTCCATCCATCAGCGTTTTGCCATCCCGAGCTCTGCTCTGCCTTGTACATCACGCAGCATGTGATCACCGAGTGCGTGTTTTGGGAACATTTGTCATCGCGGTCACATAATAGGACTTCAAACCCCGATCCGCTCCTTTAATCTCTTTCCACGACAGACCCAGACGAGTGCAGAAGGACAACAGCGACATTTCAGTGGTCGAGTGGCGTGAAAAAAAAATAACGAGGCGATCTAGCTAGTTTTGGTCAGGCATGTCGGTAATCAATTATACGGGTTTTTATCTTGATATTTAACTTGTAATGTTCTGTTCAGTGCAAAGCTGCCTGAGTAGGCACTATTTTCAGGCAGCATTCAGGCTCTCAGTATAAAAGATAATGTCCGTCCCATTCAGACGGGAGAATGGGTATGAGTCGCAAGCAGAAAGGTCAACTTCGTAATTCTGTAGTTTATTGGATGCGAGTCCTGCGAATTGTGATCAAGAGAGGGGGAAAAGAGAGGCAGGTGAAAGAATGACTGCATGAAGCTTCCATAACGTAAGTAATAAGTGGATGTTCCACAATGTTTAATGTAACTAAAAATGGACAAAACGTATAATGTGCCTTTCTTTACTTGATAAAAATCGTCATTGTGGTATAAGAGAAATAAACCACTTATTTATTTAAATTTGGTTTAGGGTGGAAACATAACAGTAACGCCGTTTCATCGCACCATTCCATCATTGATTATTTTCCTAGAAGAGCACGACCCCAAGTCTTTTATTCCTTACACAATGAACTGCAATATACATAAAGCTGGTTAAATTGAGATAATCGTGATGCGAGCATTAAAGGTGCACTAGGTAAGGTACTTTTTAATCTTTTAAGTAGCTGGGTTTGACATTTGAACGCTTTTTTTTTTTGTTTGTTTGTTTTATTTTGTTTTTACTCCTTGAGCTAAATCTCCCATCACCGTCCACGTTCATAAAGCTCCGCCTCCAGGATCTACAATGGCCCGTAGAGTGGAGTGTCTACAAAAAGACTGTCAGGAGGCACATCCAAACATAAACAAGCATTCGGGACCGGATGTCAGTTTTCCAAACGGGTTTCTAAGCAACTTCATACACTTTTGCAGAGGCCATTCATTACAACTTTTTTAAAAATGTATCATCATACGCTACATATCTTCCAGGTTATTTGTACAAGTAAAGAATTAAAATTATTCGACTACTGAACATTTAAATCGTAAGGTTCATATGTTGTAACTATCTAGCTTCATGGTGTGGTTTATTTATTTACTTATTCTAAATAAATGGCAACTAAATACCTGTGTAAAGAAACATTTACATCCATTATATCATAGGTTTTGAGATGTTTACGCTTGAATATATAAAAGAAAATGGCCTTTTCTGTTGATTTAGATTCTCTCACGTCTCAGTTTCCGTGCTATATCCGAAACTGTCAGCTCGGGTGCTGTAAATTAAACGCTAACTTGGACGGCCAGATGTTTTGACACGGACCTCGAAATCCCACCGGAGTTTACTTTTGTGATGCATAAATGTGTCGCTCATAAATCCAACATGGCCACTTTGACGGATTCCGTGGGTCGGTAGTACGAGTCACGACCACGTTGCGTCCGAGTGAGATCCGGCTGTTTACATTCACTGCGTGGGTTTGCGTCCATATGTGTATAAATATTAATTAGACTGCAGTGCATACGGCAGTGTGAGGAGAACATACAGTGCTGTGGAAAAGTATTTGATTTCTTCTGTTTTCGTGTATATCTCGTACTGAAAAGTTTTAGAACTTCAAACGAAATACAACATAAAACAAAGGCAACCTGAGTAAACACACAATACAGTTTTTATTTATTTATTTATTTTATCGAAGCAACAAAAGTTATCCAACACTTTTCACCAATGTGAAAAACTAATTGCTCCCTTAAACTTAAAATCTAGTTGTGCCACCTTTAGCAGCAATAACTGCAACCAAACGCTTCCGATAACTGGAGATCAGTCTTTCACTTACTTCTAGGACTAGGACTTACTCCTGTGCTTTGGATCATTGTCTTGCTGCATAATCCAGTTGCGCTTGAGTTTCAACTTACGGACTGAAGACCGGACATTCTCCTTTAGGATTTTCTGGTAGAGAGCAGAATTCATGTTTCCCTCAATTACTGCATTCTGCCCAGGCCCTGAAGCTGCAAAGCATCCCCACACCATCACACTGCCACCACCATGATGATCTTTTTGTGGAATTCTGTGTTTGGTTTACGCCAGATATAACGGCACCCCTGTCTTCCAAACAGTTCCACAGTCCACAGAACATTCTCCCAAAAAGTTTGAGGATCATCAAGATGTGTTTTGGCAAAACTCGGACAAGCCTTTATGTTCTTCCGGGTTAGTGGTGGTTTTCACCTCGCCATTCTGCTCTCTCACTTCCTCATCTGTACACTCTGCTCAAACAGATCAGCTTCCACTATCACGCTAACACAGTCGGTCGCTGCCTAGCCGAGCCAAGTCTCTGCCCTAACTATCGTGTAGCTGCATTGCATTCTGGGACTCTGAGCCCAAAGTTTTGCATCAGTGTCTCTACTAGGTCCACGCTGGATTTCTCGTTAATATGACATTGAAATGGAAAATGCTGAGTGAGAAAAGAAGAGGCGTTGTTAAGGGCAAAATATTGCAGTTATCGATCATGTCTCAGATTGTTGAAATGTTTAAAATGATATTAAACACCAACATGTCTGCGCTAGCTATCTAACCACTAACATCTCGCAGGAATAACGGGAACACAGCAACAAACTGGCACCAGACTCATTAAATGAAACGTCACAAATATTTCAATATAAATATATTTAACGTTTTTCAAGATGGAGGTTTCCTTTGGGAAGACTTTCCTGAACCTCCGCATCATTTATAAAAATTTCGAATGAGTTGTCTGGATGCATTGAGAAGCCTCGCTTGTGTGTAATGAAGTGCACATCCAAGTTCGCACCTGATGCAAGCATGAGAGCGGGACATGAAATTTTAAACGTGATGAGGTGCGTGTGAACTTGAGAGTAAGAAATGTTGCTAAAATAGAACTGCTTTAGTGATGGGGTGTGTGTGTGTGTGTGTGTGTGTGTGTGTGTGTGTGTGTGTGTGTGTGTTTGTCCGATGAGACAGGTCTAGGTTGTTTATGTGAAGAAGGCGTTTATTGGCACCGAGGATAATGAAGTGAAACACACACAGTCAGGATTAGTTTAATTAAGGGAAGGAGAGTGTAAGGTATACCGACCCGCTCCACTCAGGAATTGTTCATGTGTTAATGTTTTACTCTGTTTACTAAACTAAAAGCTACAAAAAGTCATACTTTCAGAGCCGTGTGAGTGTGAGATTGCAGAATGATCGACAGCACGGCGTCTCTCCGGCAGCGTAGACCAACGAACCGTGTAAATGAGATACTGTGATGTAAGAATGTAACGTGCCTCTATGAGAAATGTGAGAAGGAAATGTAGCTATAAATGGATATAAAAAATAACAATACCCACAGGGTCTAAACTAAAAGTCCTGTGACATAAAAAAAGCATGAGGTGTCCATCGTATACTCGTTCGTTTCTCTCCCAGCAGGTGTGTTGCGTTCCTCTGTCTTTCAGCCAGGCCGTTTCCGAAAGGGTCGAGAGAGAGCGCTCGAGAATCCCTTCCCCAGCCGAGACTCATCAATCACCTGCAGAAAACCGCTTCATGAAAGGTATCACACTTACCCTCGAGCCATCAATCCTACCACCTTCAAATGCTCGATAATTCTCTGTCATACGTAATAAATTATTAAATAACGAGCACCCGCTGAGTAAAACACTCTTATTGCCGTTTGATGAATAATGAATGTGTCGATCCTCTCGGACTTTAGGACCTGGCCGTGTTTCAGGTCACGGACACCCAAAGAGTGTGTTTCAGTGCGTAACGTATAGAGTGTGTATGTTGTGTGTTTGTGTGTCAGGCTTCACGTACGATCACATCTTCTCAGCTTCTGTTTTAAAACTCGTACTTACCTAATCATGTACTGTGCAGAGGCCGAAGCCTACAGTGCATCAGATTTTAGTTCATGAAAAAACACGGTGTTCGTTATCTCCCTTCCCTGGCAGTATCATCATCATCATAATTATTATTATTATTATTATTAAACTCGTGACCAATCAGATCGCAAGTTGGGGGCAAGCGAGGAAAACAAACATGGAGGACAAAGCGCGGGTGAAACACGAGTCCTTTTAGTGAGAGAAATCTCATTGCCTATATTGCTAATAGTTGAAGTGTAACTGAATATAAGATCTTGGCTAAAACTGTGTTAGGATTCTAGCTTTAGCGAATAGTTCTTATTTAAATTTATACCACATCGCTGTTGAATTCTCAATTCTGATTGGTCAGAAGGTGTTTGTATAGTAACGGCTCATTCACAGGGACTTGTAAGCCGAACGCGCTACAATAACCAAAGTATAACAATTAATACATTTTTAAAAAACCTTTTTTTTTAAAAAAAAGTAACCATTGGTTGATATGGTGAGGTTTTAAGTGAGATTTATTTAACGTTTATGGAAGGAGTCTCCAGTGTCAGCACTTTGTAACGGCAAGTAAGTCTTCAGGACCGAGCAGTTTGCGTTTCGCTGTTCCTCTGTAACACGAGAAGCATGTTTTCTTTGCTTGGTCTTCCTTTTGTTTGTGGTATTAAATCCCAAGAGAGAGAAACAAAAGATAACTGGAACCGACTCGTCTCGTGGACATCGAATGTAACTACAAACGGATAAAAAGGACGACAAGCAAATTGCTGTGGTATAAAACGAATAACACACTTCAGGATGTGCTGTTATAAGAAAACGATCAGCTCCGAGGTGGTAACAGTAACTCCGTTTCATGTCAGGCTGCATCACACCACCCTGTCGTTGATTATTTTCGCACGTCATCACACCCCCAAGTGATTTTATTCCTCACTTATTTCACGAAGTAAGGCTTTCTGAGAAAATTGCCGAGATCGGACTCATTCAGGAGCTAGCTAATAAGATGCTATTCGTAACAATTCGTAAACTTCCCATCACGCTATCGTAGGAATGTTACGTTTGTAGAGCAGCTGGCTACTTTTTAATCGTTTCTCAGTGTTCAAACGGACATTAAAACTTAAGGGTGGAACTGCATCATGGGTAATAGTCACATCATAACGCTGTATGAATATAAACAGGTCTTGTTAGTTGTTTTTTTTTTTTAAAGGAATTGTTTGAGACAAAGCCTCAGTGTGCCTGGGTTCAAGACCATTCATTACTCATACCTCGTCACGTGGTTCATTTCAATTTTATCGAGGACGCGTTATTAGTGAGAAGCGCCGGATGATCGCTCAAGCACTTCGTGTTTTGATGATGAACTGATGAACGGAAAGAGGATCAAACAGAGAGACGAAGTCTCGGCTGCTGATGACCAAATCCGTACACGGATGATGAATAACATTCAGCTGTCTCTGTGTCTTAATGCGCTTTATTTATTTATTTATTTATTTATTTATTTATTATCTTGTGCTGTGGCTCTGTTCTTGCTCTTTGATGTGTAATCAGTGGATGGATTAGTCAGGAACAAATGAAAGACAGACGGAGACACAGGGAGACAGAGAGACAGCTTCCATCAATTCAAAGCCAGCCTCGTGATAAAAAGCGTGTCATTTTGCATCTATATTTCGTTTTCTCTTTCGCCTGTGCTTTATCTGATTCATGTGCGCAGACACGGCCAAACATCGGATCCACTACCAAAATTTCATTATCACCTCATCGGTTTATATTCCTCAGACAAGACCCCAGACTCGGCCATTCTTCACTGCATGCAGTCTAGTAAAAAAAAAAAAAAAAAAAAAATCATCGCTATATCTTTTGGATCTGGAATAGTAGAGAAATTCAGAAAAGGCTTTCGTGGAAAATGTATATTGTGCTTTTTGAAATATAACACTTAAAGTCCCCATGAAATCAGACTGGAAGTTCTGTGGCTTTTAGTATGAACCTGGTAGCGTTAAGGTTATCTGTAGCTAGTGCACTCAAAGACAGTGATAAAATTCACACTTAGAAGATATTTATAAAATGTACAGTCTCTCTCTCTCTGTCTCTCTGTCTCTCTGTCTCTCTCTCTCTCTCTCTCTCTCTCTCTCTCTCTCTACCACCGATACGGATCAGCAATTTTGTCAAATCTATCCAATCAGATGCTGTCTAGAATCTGAAGTAAAGCAAGAAGAATTCACATATACATGCAGTCTATATGTACTATACAGGCACATAGGTCCAAAACATGAGGGAGAAAACACTTGGGGTCATGCTGTCATAGGGAAATAAATCACTGATTGTGTGACGTGTTTTAATCCTTTTATACAACAGCGATTTGTCAACTGTTACATTCTTTATTTACTAAAAAGATCATACTTTTAAAAAAAATCCATTTATAGTCACATTTCTTGTTGTTGAGTCCTTCTCGCTCCAGCCTCTCTCTTTCTCTCTCTCTCTCGATGTTAATAAGACAAAAAAAAAAAAAAAAGCACAAAATAAAACCACAGCTTGTCACATTACTGAGAAACTACAAAGCTCAAACAGACTTTGCTGTGGCAGAAAACCTACTGATGTTACATAAACTGGAAGGAGGGGAGTCAGGATGCATGCGCAGGGGGACACGTCAGTTTATTAGGAACACTTTATTCAAAAAATAAAGGAACAAAAAAAGACAAAGCAGTAATCCAAATGAGATAATCCATCGAACGAAAAAGAGGCAGTAATCCACAGAGAAGTAATCCATATTTTGAAAACAAAAAGAAAAGGAACAAACACACGATGCTAGGATGCGGTATGGGAACCACGAACGATTAGCTAATGACTAGGAACTACGAAAATAGAGCTATGGTCTGGGAACCATGAACTAGGGGCGAGAGAACACAAGAAAGAAGCCGGCTTACAGCACATACTCAATCTAAAGCTAGGCTATTCTAATACT
The DNA here is from genome assembly GCA_023630585.1 of Cranoglanis bouderius. Classification (NCBI taxonomy): domain Eukaryota; kingdom Metazoa; phylum Chordata; class Actinopteri; order Siluriformes; family Cranoglanididae; genus Cranoglanis; species Cranoglanis bouderius. The sequence goes on from CM042549.1 coordinate 3,928,251, forward strand.
CCGCAAGGAAGCGGAAATGGAACAGGGTATTTATACACAGACACATTAGGGGCAAACGAACTGAAACACATAACACCTGAGATTAATGATAAATCAAACAGAAAGCCAATGACAGAACGGGGGCAGAGACATGACACAAGCCGAGGGACCAATAAACATAAAGGAGGCGGAGACATGACGCAAACCAAAACACAAGCACATGGAAATACAAACAAAGAGAGGATCTAAGAATTGCTGAGAATAAAGCTCGCGCTAAACTTCTTGGTAGCGCGGTGCGTGGAATGCGGAAGTGCGCTACTCGCTAGCCTCTGCTAGCTGCGTGGCGAGAGAGAGACTCTAACAACTGACTGTTACGGAGCACTGACGCTGGAGACTATTTCCATTAATGCTAAATAAATAAAGCATTTATTTGCTTCATTAATAGTCTTAGATTACGTGGAGCGTCCACCCTACAAGTCCCTGTGAATGACCTGTTACTATAGAAACGATAACGTTATTGGAACGAGTGCATTAATATAAAGCTGCGATTTGTCTTGCAGCCGGAACTACTGTCGAAAATTAGTGCTTGTTATATTACCCTGGCATTAAATTACAAAAAAACTAGTAAACTCTGCTGCGAGGGGGTTTCTGATACAGCTGCTGAGGGAGCGATGGTAAATTTGACATCTTTTTCCTCTTCTGACTGCCGTAATCCATCTCGCTATATATTTTTTTCCTCTCTTGGAAAGTCATGGAAAGGAAATACTGGATTTTCCCCCCCTTTCACTGTTGGAGCAAATGCGAAGTAATGCGAAAAGGATATTTGCTATGGCCTCGCATATACCTCTATACCTCTATAGAAGTTTACCCCTGCTTTACTTAAACCCAGAAATGGATGTATATGCATGAACAGGTGCAGGTCTTAAATTTTTTGTTTTGGAAATATGGTATTAAAAAGTATTAAATTTGAAGTGCTGATACCTGCAGATACCCTGGATTCAGGTCATGTGTGTAGTCTGTAAAGGCCTTAGACATAAAAAGTGTTATTTATGTGCACTTTATCATGTGTGTCAGCACAAACACACGCAGCTGGTGTTGCTTAATCTGCCACTATTTTAAGATGCTCACGTACCTGATCATGAGTGTATTTTGAGAGAGAGAGAGAGAGAGAGAGAGAGAGAGATAGAATAACAATGATTGACAGAGAGAAGTAAGAGAGAGAGACAGGGAGAGACTCTGAGAGACAGTGAGAGAGATGGACAGAGAGAGAAAGAGAGCGACAGACAAAAGGAGAGAGAGAGAGACAGGTAGATGGAAAGAGACAAAAAGAGAGAGAGAGAGAGATAGAGGAGAGAAAAAAGAACTGTGGAAAGAAAGTTTATGACTTGGTGCATGTAAATGAACAGTAGTTAAATGAAACAGAAATAGATTTAATATACAAAACACATATAGCATATATTTACATATATTATTCATCAGCATTAATTAGAGCCGGGAAAAGATTTTGAAAATCCCAAGTAACTCAAACCCAGTTTCAAACAAAACGCGTACTGATGATTAATAACACTGTTCAGTAATGGAATGAAATAATGCAATGAATCATCTTTTTATTTTCCAAGGCCAACTTGAATATTTTTCAGGCTGATAACCGCTTGTCAGAATGTTAGTATGGCTCACCTGACAGACTCTCTCACACACACACACGCACACACACACACACACACGCAGGGCCCACCTCAGTCTCGCTATCACTGACGTAAACACGGCACTTAAAGTTGAGAGGGCTTTTGATTTTCCACTACCTCACTGTGTGGTGTTGCATAACGCAGACTCTAATGTCTGAAATTAAAAAAAATTGCATTGCAGTGTACTGCGGTTTTTCAGTGTAACATCATATAAATCTATACATATTATTATAGAACCACCAGGGGCAGTGTGAAACACCTGAATCTCACCTTCTCAGTCTTCCAGCAATCTAGTATCTGGACATGTATCTTTTACTAGCTTTGAGGTAAATGTTTGTTTGTTCACTTCTGTAAGTAAGCTGCTTCTGGTAGTTCAAAAACATGGTGATGCAAGAGATTCTGGGAATTCATCAACATGATGGAGTCAGAGATTTTGAGAACTCAACAACATGGTGATGTAAGAGATTCTGGGAGTTCATCAACATGGTGATGTAAGAGATTCTGGGAGTTCATCAACATGGTGATGTAAGAGATTCTGGGAGTTCATCAACATGGTGATGTAAGAGTTTCTAGGAGTTCAACAGCATTTTGATGTAAGAGATTCTGGGAGTTCAGGAGGTATTGTGGGGTCAGAGAATCTGTGAGTTAATTTGTATAAACTCTTTACTTTCAAACTCACTCACTGTACATTATTACATTACGTTAGCTACCAATGTTTAGCCTAGCCAATTTGGTTTTCAGGCAGCCAAAACATGGGATTGGTTACCTGGTTGGCTAGCTGATAAATGTATGATTTGTCTACCCCTGCACTTAATTCTTTTCCATCCCAGTTGATATTTCTTTGAAATATTCAACATTTTTGGTCAACTAGCTGACTAGCAGATCTTGTGGATAATGCTTTGCTAGCGTTCCTCTGTGGTACTCCCTCATCACACTTCCTGTTCCTGAGCCTGATAAAGCTAGTCCTAGAGTATGTGTTCTTCTACACAATGCGCTTTTCTCTCCGAATTGAGCATTTCATCCCTCATGTTGAATCCCTGAAAACATTAGTCCAGAAAACGGACTGAATCACTCTCTGATTCGACAGCAGAGTGAGTGAGTTTCAGAGCTGCTATATATAAAATGTAATTCACTTCAGATATGTATAGCAAAGGTCAAATGGTTAGCACTAAATGAATTTTAACGTGTGAATATTTTCCTGACTCCTGACATGTTTACAATTTTTAACACGTTATGGCTCATCATGCGAGTTTGACCCCTGTGTGAGGAGTATGAGAAAAGGAAGTGATTTGCATCGTCACCTCAATAAACCTTCATTTCCTGCTACACGGATTGCTGTGAACGTTCTCTCCCGCCTCTTCACATTTCCCCACGTCGGCTATCGTCTCCCCGTGTCTACTTGGGCTTCCTCCCCCTTTTCCAAAGACATGATGATCCCAGTGTTCCCAGCATAGGCTCTGAATCCACTCCAATTCTGTCTCACTTCTGAGTCTGAGTCTGAAAACAGAGTTTTACTTCAGTTTTAACTCATCGTTGTTAGGTCATTATTAGCGAGCTTGTCCTCTGAGAAGCTCGGTCACTGCGTGTGTCTTTAATTATACACTTTTAGTGAAACTTTTGGTTCGTTGTCAACTTTGAGCTGGCTAGCACTCGCGCATGCTAATGAATATTCTCCGAATCTGCTGCGAGTTGAGATTTCTCAGATGAGTCATTCGCAGTGAAGGGTTTCATTATGCACGCAATGCGCAATCAAGCCTATTTTTCCTCTTAAAGTTTTTATTTCAAAAAGAAGCAATTTGTATTTCTGTTTTTTTTTGTTGTTTTTTGCGTTTGACTTTTCAAATGGAAGCGCCTTCAGTTACTACCCACACAGCCCCTTTTACCACCTGCTTAGATAATGTAAGATGGATGGAGAGGAGTCTTACTACTTCTCGATGTCTTTACTTTTTTATTTGTTTGAACCATTTTTTTTTTCTTCCGAATTACTCATCGCGAAGTCTCAGCCCATTATCCACCATGAGGGCGAGGACACGTGTCTACTCACACGCATCACAGCGGTGGACAAATAATCAGTTCATTAGTGTGTCCAAGTCCAAGTGTCTCCAATGTGCAGCCCAGTCCCATGTTTTGGTTGCTAGGCTGAAAAGTGTTAGCCAACGTAATATAATAACATCCAGGTAGCTAGTTAACTGCATCAATACAAACTATGGGAAATGAATGGCTATATGGTTATCATCATCTTATAACAAAGTATCTAATGTAGCACATCATGTTTGTTATTGACAAGAAGTAAGCAAGTTGTTGTCCAGTGTTTTGGCTATGAGATGTGGGGGTTCTGTCCTCGCATCGCATGCCAAAAAATAATTACTTGAGTCTGTATAGCGTCTTCATTTCCTCTTTATATGTTTAACCACAAGGTGATGTGTAGTACTCAGGAGAGTTATACGACAGCTTCACACCAGACTTCCACATACAGTGCCTCCTGAAAGTATTCACACAATTTAGTATTTACCCTCTCAGTGTGTATTGTCCTTTTGCAGCAATTACAGATTTGGTTGTCTTGTATGTATCTCTCTGAGTTTTGCACATTTTGATTTTGGACTTTTCCTCCATTCCACAGTGCAAATTTACTCTGATTCTACCAAACTAGATGGAGAATGTTGGTGTCCAATTTTCAGGTTTTGCAACAGATTTTCAGTTGGATTCAAGTTTGACTCGGCCATTCCAAAACACAAATTTAAAAAAAATATATATATATTCCTCTGTAGTTTTTTGCCTCATCGTTCTGTTTTATACATACAGTGGGTATAGAAAAGAATCACAACCCTTTAAAATAATCACATTTTGTTGCTTTTCAGCCTGAAATGAAGACGGACACAGTTTTTGTTTTACTCAGCGCAACTTATAACATCCAAGTGGAAGATATAACACTAACATGTCAGAGAAAAAATAATAAAAATACCAGAATCATCAAGTTGGAAAAGGATCACCTCCCCCCTCCTAAAAATAACAAACTCAGTCAGGCGTAGCTAATCGCCTTCTCAATGGCACACAAAGCCATTTGACTTTCAACTGAGGTCATTTTGACAGTAGTTTGCGTTGAGGTTTTTTTTTTTTCCTTTTTTTTTTTTTTTCTTCAATCTGCGACCTCTTGTGACAAGACGTGACCTGGAGGCATCGTGTTCTCCATCGTTCTTTCTTTACCTGCTCAGGTTTCTGCACAGAATTCATTAGCTTTATTATTCGTGACTTCGAGCCAGCAAAAATATTTTTAAAAAAAATGTTTCAGGTGCACTGAACTCTGATAACATGCAGGTGATTCTTGGGAGAATACAAATGCTTTGACGGCAGTAAATATACGTTTTTGAAGGATTTTACGTCCTCCCGTGGCCTTTACTCAGCTCTGTGCCGAGTGTGAAATCTTAATAAACGTCTCCTTGGAACGTGAGAAGGACCTCTTTATCTGAAATTGGGTTGTTGTTTTCCCTCTCTCCCTCGGCCGTGAAAGACCACCGAACGTTTCTGTCAGCACCATCTGAGCCGTGGAGCACAAATCCGCCCATACAGTAAATTAAAGCAGTAATGAATTAATCTCGCCTCACCTGCAGCGCACTGTCTAGGCTGTTATTAAATTAATAGATCAATAATTTAATGCCTCAGCAGGCCTGGGGAGGACTGCAAATTGAGGTGTCGCTGATTAACGGGTGAAAAATTATTCACGGACATGGATTTGTGGCGTGCAAGTGCAGTTTGTCGGAAATACAGACGGATTTTTATCTCCAGAACCGGTTTGTAGGAAAGACAGGAAAAGGACAATTTCTATAAGGATAGAACTTGCACCAGTACTATTGCCCCTATAGGGCTGAGGGTGATTCCGTGATTGGGGTGCCATATGTGTCCCACTGATATTAGGCTCACAGAAAAATACATTTTAAACCTGGGCCAAGTTTCCTTCACAACAACCCCTGTGAATATTTCAGAAAAAAGTTCGCTGTGGGGAGGAACAACGTCTAGTGGGAGCCATCGGTGGACCCCCAGAAGGCGCTGATGCCACAAGTGCGTATCAGATTGGGCCTTATGAAACAATTTGTCACGGCTCTAGCTAAGGAGTTAGCAGCCTTCAAGTACCTTCAAGACTTCTTTCCTAAGCTGCCTGAGGCAAAAGTCAAAGCCGGTGTCTTTGTCGGACCACCGATAAAACTTAAACCATGAATTAAACAGTATTTTGCAAGTCTCGGCTCATTATAAGTTCACTTTACCTTGAAATATAATCAAAAATCTTCTTTTTTGCATTAATGTGTGCATCCACTAGTCCTCCATTATCGATTATGAAGCATGTACATTTTAGTTTCACTCAGCCCCGTTACCTGAACAATATCGGGGAAAGTCACACGTTCAAAATTAAGTGACCTCATTCGAATTTCCTGAAGATCACGGGAAGAAGAAAAGTAAGTTCACAATTTATAGATAGAAAATACGGCTGTCAGTCGCTAAAATATTTTAGTCAAGTTAATTAAAAGATGTGCTGATTAATTAATCGCACATCATTTTTGGCTGAGAGGTTACACCCCCCCCCCCCCCCGCCAAAAAAAAAAAAAAACAAAACGATCATTTAAACTCATTATTGTGTTAGATGGGAAAATCATTGAATAGACATTACAGAAAGCAGCTTTAGAAAGGAATATATTGTTTTATTTGATTCAGCGTAGAATTTATTACACACAGACGTTTTAGGTTGTTTCGGAGGATGCAATTCGAAATTGGAACCACCCATCAACACACAGCACTTTAAAAGCTATAATTCCTACAGTGCTGTTCAGCTTTATGTGACGACTAGTGCCATGAATGCCCTAAAAAAAATAGTATGTACTTTCTGTACTACTCAACTTGCTTGTCTTTTCTTGCCAGTAAAAAACAAAAAACAAACAAAAAACTGCCTTATGTCTGTTCCCTTTCTAATACTCATGACATCACCAGTGTTAAATGAAATCTGAGTGTTAAAAAGGCTTCTGATATTTATATGTGAAAATGTCACTGCATTAAGTTTCAATTGATTACCAACCTAAACTATACATGGATTGTTAAA
>CM042549.1:3940000-3962500 GCA_023630585.1 Cranoglanis bouderius
GTGCCCCAAGAAGGAATTCCCCAAGAAGCACACTAAGAAGGAGAAAGAGGCTTGGAACAGCTGCAGGATGTCTCTCAAAGTCCATATCTTTTGATGTTGAACCTGATAAATCCAAGGAGACCATGGGAGCGTGCTCGCAGGAACAAGGCAAGCGCTTCCACCAGGACGTACTGGACTTTGAATGCCGCTACCAAGGACAATGATGGGAGGCTACATTTTGGGGCTGCTTCGTGAAAATGAAGTCTCGAAAAACTACTCACTTCTAAATCTTTTGTGGTCATTTTTGTATAACATTAGTATAAATACATGTTGATTCTGATTCATATGTTGTTTTTTCTAACTTTATGTGAACATTATTTTTTCTTTCAATGAAAATAGGTACATTTCAAAATACCAATGTCCTTGTCACGGAAGCAAAGTTTGATGGGATTAATAGGCATTTTCCAAACTTCTGAGCTATGCGCACAACATAGTGTTCCATAGTGTTATTCATACTAGTTACTGAATGACATTCTATAAATAACTGAATAATAAGCCGTGGCTTTACGCTGTCAACGAGGGGCACGGATGCCTCGTTCCTCTGGGGTTGGGGGTTCGAATCCGGCCTCCACCGTGTGTGCACAGAGTTTCCATGTTCTCCCTGTGCTTCAGGGGTTTCCTCCGGTTACTCTGATTTCCTCCCATAGTCCAGACATGCATTGTAGGCTGATTGACATTTCCAAATAGTTTGTGAATGTGTATGATTGTGCTGCGATGGGTCGGCACCCCATCCAGGGTGTTCCCCGGGTTCCATGGGCTAGGCTCCAGGCTCCCCCGTGACCCTGTGTAGGATAAGTGGTACAGAAGATGGATGGATGATCTCAACGATAACCGAAATTGTCCCCCCATCCCCCACCCCCCATTTATTATTTTTTTTATGCAGCACCTTTATTAGGCTAGCAAAGGTAAATTTCATGCTACATATCATAAAAAAAATTATTTTTGTTTGTTTGTTTTTGCCATTTCAAACTCCTCCAATAATTCAAACTAAAAGGTACTTCAGTACTTTTTTTTTTTTAACTTCAAAAAATTCATCTCAGTTACAGATGCACAGAAATGAATATTGTTTCCAGAAATTTAAACCTGTTACACTTCACATCTATTTGTAACACCTATGTAATAAAATGCGTTTTATTTATTTGCCATAAATTAGATTTTTAACTTTATATTCTGTCCATTCTACTTCCCACCATGGGCAGTTATGTTCTCTCCAGAATTAGCGGTTTGTTACTTGTGAGTAATGACGAATGGTCTTTTACATGGTCCAGTCACCCAGGATTAAAGGCTCTGATGTTTGTTACATTTCAGTAGTCAAGACCCGACTCTGGCTTTCGGTATAGATAGGGAAGTTGAAAGCTTAGACTTCTTCACTGAGAAGAGAACGCTACTGTCTTGTTATATCTGAATCACTTCAGGGATGTATTTCAGGCACTGAATACAGCAGGCCCATTTCCTGTCTCTGCTCTTGACCATTCCACTTTTGTTCCATCATTTGGTAAGTAATCACACAAAGGGAACACGACGTGTGCATATGCGCCGGAAGGTGAGCGTACGTAGGCGTATTCTTGCTGTTTTTCTGATTAGCTTAGATTTTATTTTTTTATTATTATTTTTTTATTATTTTTTTTTGCAGTTCAACAGTCCTCACTGGCATTATGAAATATAATGGCTCCCCAACGTCACACCACTTTTCATGTGTTTTCTAGTTTCCACTCCGATATCGTCGTGATGTCCGCCGTAGCGGTTGCCTCGCAAGCAAGCAATAATTTTCTGAAGCAGCAGGGGGTTCGAAATGAGTCAACGAGTCAAAAACGGTACGCGCACAATGCGGCGCTTCTTTATGATGTCCTCTGAAAAGACGGCGCGAATTATCGCCAGCGTGTAAAGAGGCCTGAAAAAGATAATGGCAGAATTGTAATTATTTCAGTGGAACAGTATTTACAGGTAGTGACACTATGGAGAAAAATAAATATTATGTAACGTGGTTTTTTTTTTTTGTAAATATTTTACAGGATGTGGTGATGATTCACAGTTTCATTCCAGGTTAAAAAAAAAACAAAAAAAAACAAACCCAAAAAACCCCCATTTCAGATCATTATTAATTCCCCATATTGACATAAAAGCAAGAGAGCACTCTATAGATTATATACTGATTTAACAAAATTTTAAAAATACTTTTAGATTTCGCTCAGCCTTATTTCTTGAGACTGTTCAGAAGTTTTATTGTGCTCAGGATTTGCAATTATTGTGAGTGCCATGCTCTAAATGTCCGAGTGACTGACCTGATTGACTGTTCTCACCAGATTTTCCATTTTAATCAACTCTTATATGTGCAGAAGTGATTCATCTCATGATTGTTTTTTATAAGTATCCAATATGTAATTAGAATTGGACATTATAACGTTGGACCCTTTCCAGAGAGGAACTCCAGTATTTTTGTGGTTATTTTCTAATGGTGGTAATAAGCAGTTCTATTTGGCTCATTCTCCTGTTGAAAGTTTAACGATAACACAGTCGGGAATCTGCGCCTTCATATTTATCTAAAGGCTCCGTTGATCGAGTTTAGCTTAGTTTCGGTGATTCACGAGGTTTAGAAACTCTGTGGCTGTAGGGAAAGCTAAAAGAGCTTCCCATGATTCAGTAGGTAATGGAGTTTTTAAAAAATATATATATATATATATATTTTTTTAATAACACGAGCTTCTTTCGAGCCAGAACTTTCTAAGCTGTCGTATTCACCTCCGTTACGCCTCACTAGACGAGATAAAGGCTGCCGGGTGTAGAGCTGGCTCATCCCCAAACCTCAGAGTTTTCATGCTGTAATAATCAATAACAAACCTTCCCAGAATCTGCCAAAGAAAAATCAGTCGGGTTACAGTCCAGTTTGAAAAGGGGTTCAGAAACAGTTTCACTATATCGTCTCATCGTGCCGTCTTAAAATTCATAATCCATATTCGTACATCACCTTATGTTAAATACAGTTTATTCCACATCGCTGCTGAATTCTCAGTTCTGATTGGTCAGAAGGTGTTGCTTCATTTTCTGTTGCGCTATTGTTTCTATTGTAATGGCTAATCTAAGGCGAACACTCAACATAGTCTAAGCCTATAAATAAACAAATTATAAAAGAGTTTTATTTAACAAGGAAAAAATATAATCATTGATATGATGATTTTTATGGAAGGAGTCTCCAGTGTCGGTGCTTTGTAACAGTCAGGTAAGGTTTTCCACCATGTGAAAGTCTTCATTTGTGGTTTCTCGATACACAAGCTTTATTATTATTATTTAGTATTAATTCAGCAGAAAGTGAGAGAATTCATTTCAGTTTTATTTGTGTAGCGCTTTTAACAATGGACGTTGTCCCAAAGCGGCTTTACAGAAATGTATAAATTCAGGATAATAGATTTTAAATGTACGAATTTATCCCTGTATGACAGTATGAATGTTTATATGACTGTTTATAGCTGCTGTAACACAAGTTATAACCTGTTCTGTGGATGTTCCACAAGATTCATCTCGGCTGAACACGGATAAAAAGGTCGAGGCCATTCTTTAATGAATAAAACGTGTAATATTTCAAACTGCCGTGCTATAAGAATATAGGAATAAAACAGCGCCCTGGGAAAAAAAAAAAAAATCAGGGCAGTAACAGTAACTCGTTGTTGATTATTTTTCTATAACAGCATTCCCCAAAGTGTTTTATTCTTTACTTTTCACTTGTCTGTATAGAACAGTTTTCAAATGATAGCCTGATTGTATTTAAATGGATAAATACCCATCAGCACTTCCTGAAACGATACGATAAAACATTTGTTGTAAGATTATCGTATCTGTAAACGTGAATGAAGTCGGACTTGGGTGAAAAATAATAACGACCGTGCAGATGTTATACGTGCTCGACTGACTGCTAATCTACCTTTTATTTATTTTTATTTTTTTATTAAACTCCTCAATCTTCAGAGCACTGACAAACAACCGTGCTTGAATACGAGGAAATGGAGTTGAAATAACATTCATATGACAGCCATTTTGGAGCCAGAGTAATGAGTGTGTAACAGATGGTCATGGCAACACCAACCCTCATTAGCATCAACAACAACCAGGCAACAGTACTTGTGTGTGTGTGGGTGACTCCACTTTATTATTAGCAGTGTGATGCTATTATACAGAATGTTTGTTGTTTTGTCATTGCACAATATTAAGAATTTTTTGTAGTATTATTTAAAAAAATATTGAACCATAACACATACGTCCTTTCTGGGGTGTGTTTCCCAATCAACATAAAGCACAGGCGAACTAACCACCTACTTACGACTGTTCCCCAGAGCTACAGCACAGGAGTTGGAGCCACAGTGTATCGAACTGTTCTTAATGATGTTTATTCCACAGTGAGGTGGTGATTAATTTTCTATAACAGAAGCTCTGACATTTTTATTTATTGTATTCATTTTTAAATAATAGTAATTTGCACAGTGTGCCAGGACATATGTACATTGAAATGGTGGTTGCAGACCTTATGAGTGTCTCGGTGTGGAGGGACCAGGTGAGGTCATCGGCGATGACATCATGGACACAGAGAAACCTGAAGATCTGGTCTCATTCCACAGCAGCTACATTGATTCCTATGGGAGCCTGTACTCCACTCTGGGGCTTCATGTAGTCCACCTGTAGTTCCGCTGTTGAGAGAGAGAGAGAGAGAGAGAGAGAGGTCGTTGGCACCATTGTGACACGCCTCTTTTCTCCTCTCGGCGGGCCGTCCCATCTCCGTTTGCGACGAGGCCCAGGATGGTCCTGTCATCAGCATTCACTGTAAAGGAATTTGGAGCTGTGTTTGGGAGCACCGTCGTGCGTGAACAGGGAGTACAGGAGGGGGAACGACTCTTTCCGGCTCCTGTACTATACTATACGATGTAAATGATGACCGGAACTAACTTGTTTCGCAGACGTTCCACAACACGTAAATATGACGCTGTATTCAACTAAAACAGTCTCTACAACCACGAGATGTGGAGCTGGACACTAACAAAAGACGAACACGGAGGCGTCCATGTTTTGTTTTCTCACTTTGTAGGTTGAAAATGACGTCATTCCGAGTCCCCACTCTGGAGATAAATTGAATACAGCGTAACTATAAACGGATAAAAAGTACAATTCTTTGTTATTTAATCTTTTTTTTTTTAAATAATTGACAAATTGCTGTGGTATAAGAGGCATGAAACACTTCAGGACATGCTGTTATTTGAAAACAGTAAACTTCAGTTTGGCAGCTGCAGCGCCGCTTGATCACACCACCCGTCGTTGATTATTTTCCTATAACAGCACGCCCTCGTGTTTGAGTCCTAACATATTGTGGTATTTTAGGCCATTTAGCCCACTGCTTCGCTGGAACCCTCATTTCACACTGTTGCTGCTGTTTTGCAGAATTGTCTTGACATTCGGAAGTAGTCTTTAAGTTCAGCACATCTGCTCATTATGTCCAGTTCAGCTCAGTCCAGCAGGTCAAATAGATCATGTTTTTTTGTGTGTGTGTGTGTGTGTGTGTGTGTGTGTGTAGCCTGGTTTATCCACGGCTGTATGAGTGATTGCTTGAAGAATATCATTATTCAGCCATTTTCCAGGACAACAAGGTTTCTCGTGTACCGCCGTTCCTTTCCCTTGCATGATCTCTGGCCTGCGTGCTTTCTCGTGGACGCTCATGGCAGGTGCTGTATTATGCACACGGTGCTCATATTATTGCCGTCTGTGCGCTCGCGTGTAGTCGGGGAACCTTTGTGCTGCACTCCACCAAATTTGAATGAATTGCCACGAGAGCTGGGTTCGATTCGGAGCTTTTGACCACTAACAAGCTGATTTAGAAGCGAGCTAGGGGAGCTACAATGGCACCTAGGAATTCATTCTTGAGACCGTTAAGGTTTGTTTTGAACGTAGTGTTGCCATATTTTACTCCATAGCACTGTCTGGTTGATCAGGAGGTGTTAAATCATTTTTTTCTATAACAGCAGCTCTGACTCTAGTTCCGGCTGTAATCCAAATCCATCCATTTCCTGTACCGCTTATCCCACACAGGGTCGCGGGGATCCTGGAGCCTATCCCAGGGGACTCGGGGGACACCCTGGACGGGGTGCCAACCCATCCCAGGGCACAATCACACACACTACGGACAATTTAGAGATGCCAATCAGCCTACAAAGCATGTCTTTGGGCTGTGGGAGGAAACCAGAGTACCCGGAGTAGTTCGAATTGTTCGTCTTCTTCTTCTTCTTCTTCTTCTTCTTCTTCTATGACGCAGGTGTAACTCAGTAACACAGTCAGTGTGACCAGGGCATTTAAAGAAGAATCTCCTTTCCTCAGGCTTATCCTCCAGCTTTCGTTGAAGCGCTCCACTTTGAAGGACCATCGTTTCACAATGAATACATTTCCCCCTGATAATTTAGTGGTGCTTATTGCACACAGCCCTCATTTAAACAAGCAAAAAAAGAACCTTTCATAACAACCTAAACATAAAACTGAGAGCAATTTAACTCCTCGTGGCTCTCGACTAAAGAGCAGCCTTTTGTTTTAGCGCACCACGCATACCATTACCGCTCTCGTCACCGATCAGCAGCCCTAAATGGAGTTCATCCACTGCTTTCGACGCGTTTATCAGATCCTGACCTCAATCCATGACTGTAAATAAAGGATGACGAGCGAGAGGAGAGGAGGAAAAAGAATACGGTGTCGTCGTGAGCGCGGAGCGCGGCATTGTTTCGCTGAGTGTGTATGTTGCTAATGGGTTCGGGTGCAGGGGTGAGCGCAGTAAAACAACATCGCGGAACTTTAATGGAGCCGGATGTTTCTCATCCCGCGAGCCGCGCGTCAGCTCTCAGCCTCAGCCTCCATTGTTTGCTGATGCATGTGTTTTGCGCTGAAAGTGTCGCACTTTACATCGAGTGGTTCATATTCAGGCGGCAGCGTATACGCCATTTTCAAACAATAGCCGTATATAACGAGAAGTTTTAAAACGGACACCACGGCCTCGAGGGTTACATTTATTTTGCAGGTTTTTGTTTTTGGAAAATAAAACATTTATGCAACGCAAGTGAAATGATTCCAATCTTATGCTGTCAAAGAAACAGTTCAGACGGATGTCTAAAAGTGTTCATTTATACTAAATGGATATTCTGCTCAGCTAACACTAGCTTTATGTTCCCTTATTTCTGTGCTCGTGCATTTGCATCAGCTCTCGCATGTTTGAAATGTGTGTGTGCTTTCGCATGTTGATGTCCCGTCTGTGAATAAAATTGCTCTTGGAAATCTCAGCTGTTCCCTTTTTCCAGATGTTTCTTTCCTTATGAGAGATCGTCAATATAGCATTCTTGTGTGCGCACTCGCGTGAGCGCTCGCTCAGTTTGAAACCGATTGTGCTTCTGCATGGTGATGTCCCGTCTGTGTTTTTCAGAAATCTGGTTCTTTGCTTGTCAGAAACAATTAATATAACGTTCTGATGTGTGCATTCGCGGGAGCTCTCGCATGTTTGAAACTGTATATGCTCTCGCATAGTTGATGTCCTTTATGCAAATAAATTTGCTGTTAGAAATTTCAAAACGTTTCCCCCGTTCCGGTTTCCTTGTTTTTTTTTTGAGAAATAATCGATACAACAGTGTTGCGGCTGCATTCGCACGAGCTCTCGCTGCTGTCCATCGAGATGGAGATCTCGGATGCTTTGATTACATCATATCTGTGTACGTCTCGTCAAATCAAAACAGATGGCGTGAGTCAGTGAGACGGAACGTTTGTTAACTACTCAACCGGACAGGGAGAATAAACAACCTTTTTTTTTTTTTTTTTTTCCCTCCGGCGGATGATTAGCAGAGGGTTTTTTTTTTTTTTTCCCCTCAATCGGTGTGAAGTTTCAGCTGATCTGCGGCGAGGGGCTCTTTTGTTTGTTCTCGAACAAAGCTGGTGCGCGAGTGTAATAAATCAGCGTCCATAACGTCTTTGCTCTGCTCTTCAGTGGGTCCTACTGCGTCACATATCACTGAAACAGACATTCATTTTGTCTTTGTTTATATTGTCAGTGCTTTTTGTCTGGAAACAGAGGTGTTTGTATTGGATTTGCGATCGGATTCATCGCATTTTGCGAATAGCTTCTTACACCGTGTTTTGCTGTGCAGACCATACTTTCATTCTGATGGAGCTCCAGATTTGTCTCATGGATGTGTATCCACTACTGGTGTTGCTCGTGGGCATGCACTGTCCAGATTTCCCATAAGAAGTTCCCACAAGGCAATTCCCCCCCCCCCCTCTTTTCCCCTTCAAGGCTAAAAGAATTCCCAAGGAGCCCCTTATACATTATCAATAATTCATTTGATTCATAAGAGCTTTTTATTACAGCTATTCTATTATTAACAGCACTTCCTGGTTTTATTTAAACTGCAGTTAATGTTAACATAACCATGTTTATGTATTCTTATGCGCTTTCGCGTTTTTGAAGTCCTCTGTGTTCTCATGTGCTTTCGCATTTTAAAAAAAATCTCTATACGTATCGTCATGTGCTTTCGCATTTTTTAAAAATCTCTATACGTATCGTCATGTGCTTTCGCATTTTTGTTCATCTCTATGTACCGTCATGTGCTTTTGCGTTTTTGAAGTCCCATATATGCATTTTCACGTGCTTTCGCATTCTTTAAGTCCTCTACATTGTCACGTGCTCTTGAGTTTACGAACTCCTGTATATGCATCCTCATGCGCTCTCGCATGTTTGAAGTCGCGTCTGTGCGTTCTGCATGCGCTGTCACGTGTTTGAAATTCGGCAAGATGTTTTCACACTGTGTGCGAAAGTCACACCTGCGCATTCACGTGCTCTCGCATGTTTGATGCCGTGCATACTTGTTCTCTTGCACGGTTCAGATCCTGCGTATTAATCACTGCTATTGCATGATTCGCATGAGCTCTCGCATGTTTGAAATTGTGCACACACTCGCATGGCTGCTGTGAATAAAAATGTAATTATTAGAAAATTTGCAGGAGTTAGAACTGTGGTTTGCTGATAACATTTTTTCTCAAGTTGACTTTGTGGTTTAGTAGTCAGGTTGTGTGTGTGTGTGTGTGTGTGTTTGTTTGGCTGTTAATTGTTGTGTGAACTGCTTTTGGAGTTACCCCAAGTGTGTGCGGCCCTGATAATGAAATTCGGCATTGCAGTGCCAACTCAGTGATGGAACGCCAATCATCTCTGCATGCTTGATTTCACCCTGACTGGCTAAAGCTGTTCTATGCCTTTGAGCACGTGTTTGTTTCAGAAAACTCTTCATACGGTGAAATTTTGATATTTTCTACTATAAGAACTACAGACTTTCCTGAACTGAAATATGTTTCTCTTTTCAGAAGTGAAGTTCTAGCAGTTGAAGGTCTGGCATCTTAAATAAATAAATAAATAAAAATGACTAATTGAACCCTCTGATATGAACTGGCCCGCTGGAAGCCCCGCCCCCTCCGCCCATCTCAGATAAGTAATAACTCAGCCAGTGCTCTTGTCTCAAATCGGTTTTTCCGCTTGAAAGGCGCGGCCTTGCTTTGTCTTTTTCAGTTAGTTAATGTGACTGTGGCACAACGCAGCACATGAAGGGGGATGTCTGGTGAGCGTTTATTATTATTATCCGTGCCCGGTATTAAAAAAGGCAAAACAAAATGAAACATAACAGAAACTTGGCAGCTTTCCAGCGGCTTGGTCCTGTTTAGCTCACACAACACATGCCCACTCATGCCCCACTCACTGAGAGAGAGAGAGAGAGCATAACGTGTTAAATATCCATTTACAAATAAGCAGAAGCAGGTTTGCCACATTAATTTGCTCATTCCCTCACACTCCTGCTGCTAAACCACACCCCCACCTGCCACAGTAAAATAAAATCTATTAATGTGTGCGTGACTTACGTGTGACTACCATTAGACAAATAATATAGCTATAAATAAACTTACGCATGTTTGTCTATTGTTGGCTAAATCAAACATACCCTGATAGATTTTGCCTAGACAAGACAAATAATATCATTAACTGACATATACTTGTCTAATGGTATTTGAGATCATAAGTTCACAGACGCCTTGCAGAACCTGCAGAATGTTAATCATAGTTGTTTGAGTCCCTTGTTTTTCATTTAGTACCGCCCTTCAGGAGCTACATAAGACATTTACGTTTCCCAGAAGACAAAATAATAAAATTTACACCGATCATCCCGTTCAAAAGTTGACACCCCCCCTCCCCCCCCCTCCCCGGCTCTTAATGGATCGTGTTGCCTTCTGCATCAGTGAATGTTTGCACCTTTTGTAATAGTCGTGTACGAGTCCCTCAGTTGTCCTCAGTGTGAAAGGATGGATCTCAACATCATATAGCCGCTGATGGAAAGGCGTCAAATATGCAGAAGATGCTGCGAAAGCAAAGAACGTGCAGGACCTGGAGGATCTTTCTGAAGAACAGTGGGGAGTTTAACTGCTCAGGAGAAACAAGGGACTCATGAACAACCATCACAGAGCATAAAAACAGTCGTTGATGGACTATATGTAAACATCTGTTGTGTGAAATAGCTTCTTCAGGGCAGTACTAAATAAAAACTAATGCTATTTTTGTGATCCCTCTTATTTTTATTATTTTTTTGGTTGAAAGATTCTTTGTAACTTCTTTTTACCAGGTTAGGAAGAAAGAACCTACTTCTTAACTAGTGCAGATGAGTGGCAGGTTTTTTTCTTCCCATGCGCCTGATGGTTGGTGTAAAACCTCATATTTACACGCACTCTAGTTTCTACATTAGACGAGTAATTTGTGAAAGGACTATATTGAAAACGTACAACTTTTTATTTATTTATTTTTTACAGGGTCCCCCCGACTTTCTTCGACAGGCTACACATTATTCCTCACTCCCAGGACTTTTATTGAAGCTGTAGTTGTATTCAGTAAGGAGCCTTGCCAAGGACATGAAAAATGTAGCTGTCCTTTTTAATTGTGTGAACGCAGTGTGTGTCGGGGAACGTTCACACTCCAACCGCTACAGCTGTCAAGACTACAGAAGTGTAGTTCTTAATCAAGCTCTGTTTACACACAGACTTAAGAAAATAATGAAGAGAAGGAAGAACGCGGCTCCGAGGTCGACTTTAAGCCCCGGCCCGGAGAGGAATTTCTTTTCTGCTATAAATTGATGGTATTGAATTATTGATTATGCCCGGTGAACGCAGGGGATGTGTGACTACAAGGTAAGAAACAACTACTGGTCTTATTTCTGTCCCTCACACGGCCAACTCACGTTTCCTCACCTCGCACCGATTCTCGGTAGAAAAGATTTAATCAGGCTTTGTCTCCTTCATTGAGCAGAAAACAATTCTGCCGTCATCTCGGGTCCTCTGGTGAACACGCTGGTTCTCATTACTCTAATTCTGATTCTGCGAGCACTCGAGTTCGGCGAGTGTCAAGTTAGAGAGGCTGTCCGCGTGCAGCGGAGAAGGCAACCGGACGTGATTAGAGGCAGAAAAAGACAAGCTACTGTTTAATTTTCTGACTGTCAGCGCTTCCTCTTTTAAATGCCATCTTTATAAGTGTGTGTGTAGTGAGACGGTGTCATGACCGAATTACAAAAGAGTCTGGCAGCGCTACAGAGAACTGTTTCCTATAGTTTAGCATTAGTGTTGTCTCGCCCATTTGAATGACCGATTCACTGTGATTCAGTGGCTCTGGGGTTGTTAAATTAGTGTATTTTTCCTGAGACAGAGGTGTGGCCTCTGTGTCTCGGTCTCAGTGAAGGAGGTGTGGCCTTTGTGTCTCAGTCTCAGTGAAGGAGGTGTGGCCTTTGTGTCTCAGTGAAGGAGGTGTGGCCTTTGTGTCTCAGTGAAGGAGGTGTGGCCTCTGTGTCTCAGTGAAGGAGGTGTGGCCTCTGTGTCTCAGTGAAGGAGCTGTGGTCTCTGTGTCTCAGTGAAGGAGCTGTGGTCTCAGTCTCGGTGAAGGAGGTGTGGCCTCTGTCTCAGTCTCAGTGAAGGAGGTGTGGCCTCTGTGTCTCGGTGAAGGAGGTGTGGCCTCTGTGTCTCGGTGAAGGAGGTGTGGCCTCTGTGTCTCGGTGAAGGAGGTGTGGCCTCTGTGTCTCAGTCTCAGTGAAGGAGGTGTGGCCTCTGTGTCTTGGTGAAGGAGGTGTGGCCTCTGCGTCTCAGTCTCAGTGAAGGAGGTGTGGCCTCTGTGCCTGTCTTGTGATCTTGTCAACACATTTTCTCTGAGTTCTTGCCCAATGCTAAATCACATATTTTGACATCAAAACGGTTAAATCGAACTGTACTGAATTATCAGCTGCTTTAATTGCACCTTGCATATCTCAGATGTTCAGATCTACTGGAAGCACAGTGACTGTTCCTCATCATACACTATTCAGTTTGTAAAATCATCAGGTCCTTCATTTGTCCCGTTAGCAGCTTTTATTGCTGAAGTCAATCATTTTCAATAGAAAATTCAATAGAACTCAATAACTTCATTGTGGCAACTCAATGTTTTTAAGCGTTAATAATACACGCCGTTCTGCTTTTAATGATGGATGAGGTTCACAGCCGCTGCAGCCGAGTTCAGCAACGTCTCCTGCTTGTAGTGGTAATGAAACGGATGGCTGAGAAGACACTTTATTACGCCTCTGTGGGATTTCGTTTAAAAAAAAAAAAAGGTCTGGGCAAAGGAACCATTAGTATTTTATTAAAGCATCAAGGGAAGTGGATTTTATCGTCATTCCTCCATGTAAAAATTCTTCAGGGCCGTGGTGGAACACACACAGTACAGCAGCATGGTACACACACAGGACTATATAAAAATAAAAAATATATACATTTTCTAAAATATAAACTTTGGATTGTAAAGTGTGAATTTTTTTTGTTTTTTGTATCAGATGTTATTTGGATACGTTTTTCGATCTCTTCTGTCACTGTTCCAACGCTCAGTCCATTTGTATACAGACTGAGCTCCGCCCCCTGGACCACAGCCAATGGGATGATTGCATTATAAAACGGCGCCACCTTCAAGCACCTACGACTGTACGACCGTTATAAACATGCGAACATTCGCTTTTTCACATAAACACTTTAGTCTGTTCACAGTTTGCACTTGTGTTCGGCTTCAGGTTTGTTTTTAAGCATTATTGGGTTTTTCTTTTTTTTGTTGTTCAAACTTCTTGCTTCGTGATAACAGTGCAGTTAATTAATAAAACCTACATATTCTGTTCATTTTCCATTTCTCAAGTGGGACAGGTGTGCTAGGCCACAAGAGAAGACCACTACCGCTTTATAATTCAGCTATGATTCATTCCCTCTGTAGAAGAAAGAGCAGAATAAAAGAGTAGATAAAAAAAAAAAAATAGCTGCAATTTTTAAAAAAAAATCATAAGGCAGATTAATCTGAACTTTATTCACCAAAGGGGTCTCATCAAATTATTCAGTGGTCCATTAGACACCTAAGGCTTTATTAAAAATGTTGGAAGCAAACCATCCAAGTAATCCATTACACTGGTTAAAATGGTGTCTCCCAGCTCATTTTGAAGAATTTGAATGAATGAATATGACCTTCAGCAGTGGCACGTTCTCAGCGATTTGCACCCCAGAACACAGAAGCAGAATAATTAACGTAATAAATTCAACACACTGTAATTTCCTACTCATTCAGCAGCCAGGCAAACGAACGAGTCCGTTCCTTACCGAACACAGTTAAACAGAAACATGTGCTGGTTGTATATCAGGATATTGTAGCGTGGTGTTGTGTTCATGCACTTAAATGTGATCATTCGGTTCTGGAGCAATGTTCACTTTCATATCGAGTCCTACTTGCGTCTTCTTCAATTATTCTTATGATTAAATTATCTAGCTAACTTTGTACTTGGATTTTATTTGTTTTCATCTGAAAGAAGTGTTACAAACACACTATGCCATCATCACTTGTTTCATCAACCTTGAAGGACATTCCCGTGGTGACGTCGTGGAGTTGCGCGACTCGACAGATTTCAAAAAAACAAAACCCATTCTGCTGAAACGGATGACTTGCATGTTTATTTCAGCCGATGCTTCATTCACAAAATTGTTTATTTTCCTTACATAACCAGTGGAGACGTCTGACATGACAGCTTTCTTATCAACTGCACGCACATGTGCATCATTTTGCCTTCTGAAGTTGCTTATCTTTTCATTTCTGCAGTGTGACCGTCTTTACTTGTTTTTGCGTTCACGATTGATTACACCGCTGTCTATTCTTCTCTTTATGATTCCTTTCCTTCGTTTTTTTTTTTTTGCAAACAATGCACCTTGTGGGAAATCAAATCACTCTATTGTTGCAAAATTACATCAGGTTTTATGTTCTAGACCAACTTCTGATGGCCAAGTAGAAACCTTGGCAGGGGGGAAAAAAAAAAAAAAGAAATAGCGTGTTTCACTATAAAGGATTAAAAATACATCCTTCAGGCTTTTCCCTTCATAAATTTCCCAGCTGTGGCTTTCAGATTCTAAAATACATTGAGATTGAATGCTGAGTTAACAGCAGTGTGTCCGGAAATGGATCTGTGCAGGGCACACTTTGCCAAAAGCAGCACAGAGATGTACGAGATGAAATAAACGAGAAGAATCGCAACGTTCAGTCTTCTGTTTCCTCAACGACTAATCTGTACTGTACAGTTTCAGGCTTGAGGTTTAAAGGATTTTTTTTTTATGACCAGGTCGTGGCAGCCTAAATGAACACCATCAACCATTGTGTCACCAGGAAACTGGAAGTTAATTTACTGAATGGTAGCAGATACCCGGGAAAACTCTTTCTGCTGAAATTCTCTATTACATATTTTTCTGAAAACTACATACTCTTTTTTTTCTTTTGCATGCATCACAGTCAGAGCAAATGTTAAAGCACCCCCCCTGACAATTTTCACCCACTACCTACACCTTATGGCCAAATGTTTGAGGACCCCTGACCATCGTACCCACGTGTTCTTTCCCCAAACTGTTGCCACAAAGTTGGAAGCACACAATTGTATACAATGTCTTTGTGTGCTCCAGCATTACAGTTTCCCTTCACTGGAAACCGGTTCCAGTATGACCACGCATCTATGCACAAAGCGAGCTCCATGAAAACATGGCATGGCGTGCCAAGGTTGGTGTAGAAGAGCTCGAGTGTCCTACACAGAACCCTGACCTCAACCCCACCGAACACCTCTGGGATGAACCCCAAATGTTTGGGCCTGACATAATTGCCTGACCACAATAGTGCTCTTGTGGCATAATGAGCACAAATCCCCACAGCCATGCTCCAACATCTAGTGGAAAGCCTTCTCAGAAGAGTGGAGGTTATTATAAGAGAAAAGGGGGAGCTACTAAACATACGAGTGTGATGGTCAGGTGTTCACAGAACCTTTGGCCATATCGCGTAGTTCTCCTCATCACATGACGCCTACCAACTGGGGAGGGTGAGGGCTAACTCAGAGATGCTCGATGCCAGCCAGTCGCGTCTTTTCAAACTGCTCCTCATGCTGCCTCACAGGGCTGAGGAAAGTGCAATCCATCATTTTCGGCCTACATGAGCTCACAGATGCCCATGGTTAGCTAGTGTTGCTCTGATTGACTGGAGACAAAGCGATGCCGACTTTATTGGAGGAGAGCAAGACCCTGCAGTTCCTTAGACATTCGTCTGGTATTTTTTGTGACTCATTGGATGAGTCTTCGACACGTACGTTGCCAGGCCGGCCACTTCTGGGAAGATTCACCACTGTTCCAGGTTTCTCAATTTTGGAGACAATAGCTCTCACTGTGGTTTGCTGGAGTCTCGGAGCCTTAGAAATGGCTTTCCAGACTGATCTATTTCAGTAACTTACTTTCTCATCTGTTCAAGAATCTCTTTTGATCGCAGCATAGTGATGCTGCTTATTGAGATCTTTTATCCTGCTCCACATTGCTGGAAAGGTTCTATTTGAGAGCTGGCAGTAATCAAGCCTGGGTGTGTCTAGTCTAATTGAACCCAGTTATCAATTCAGTTCAGTTAATTGGATGATTGAGTAACTATGGGGCCTGTTAGTTTTTCACACAGGACCAGTTGGTGTTGATAACGTTTGCCTTTAATTAATGAAGTGAGCATCGAAAAACTGTATTTTGTGTTTACCCAGTTGTCTTTGCTTACAATTAAGTTTGATGAGTATGCAAAAATAGATGAAATCAGTAAGGGAGAATACAGAGTGAATTATTTTAAACACCCCAGTGAATAAAAAAAGCTGCAAATAAAACTGACGGGCATCAAAATTGTTACATTCTTATCAACCGAGTGGTAAATTAGCAGCAGTCGTGTGGCTAAAGCCTCCAGCGGTTATGGTTCAGTGCCATGATTTATTCATTACAGTTTATTTATTGTGTACCTTACAGATGTGTAGACAGATGCAAGCGTTGGGGGAGACTAGATATGTCACCAGGCTAAATGTTTACCTAAAAACAAGCGATCGATTGTGAGTGATGTATTATCGCCTTCTTTTATTCCACCCAGCATTGTCTTTTGTTATCGCTCCTGGTCCTCAATTTGTGAGATTAAAAAAAAATAAATAAAAAATATTCACTCTCTGCCATACTTGAAGGTTTATATTTCTTCTTCATGAAACCTCCACGCAGTAGAAATGTGTAGTTGTGCGTTACGGTTCGTGCTGAGGCCAGCGCTTTGTTACTCTGCTGAAGGCTACAGTGATAAAACGGAGATAGAGATCTTGCAATAAAGGTATTGCTGAAGAAACCTGTGATATTATCCTCTACTTCTTCAGAGAGCAAGGGGAGCTGGGGAACAGAGTGAACAAAGAAAAACTTATGAAATTAAAGAAATATATTTTTTTGGGCTGGCAATGAAGTACTGCAGAGTCATCACTACAATTTGATTTATAGTCTGTTTTATATGTAGGTTTCTGTATTACTGGGTAGTTTTAGGTTTTTGCAGTATTGAAGAACACCCATTGAATCCTTGTTAAGTTTCTGCAGTGTTGAATCTGTTAAGTTTCTGCAGTGTTGAGTCTAAGTTTCTGCAGTGTTGAATCCTTGTTAAGTTTCTGCAGTGTTGAATCTGTTAAGTTTCTGCAGTGTTGAATCCTTGTTAAGTTTCTGCAGTGTTGCATCCTTGTTAAGTTTCTGCAGTGTTGAACCCTTGGTAAGTTTCTGCAGTGTTGAACCCTTGGTAAGTTTCTGCAGTGTTGAACCCTTGGTAAGTTTCTGCAGTGTTGAACCCTTGGTAAGTTTCTGCAGTGTTGAACCTGTTAAGTTTCTGCAGTGTTGAACCCTTGTTAAGTTTCTGCAGTGTTGCATCCTTGTTACGTTTCTGCAGTGTTGAACCCTTGTTAAGTTTCCGCAGTGTTGAACCCTTGTTAAGTTTCCGCAGTGTTGAACCCTTGTTAAGTTTCCGCAGTGTTGAACCCTTGTTAAGTTTCCGCAGTGTTGAACCCTTGTTAAGTTTCCGCAGTGTTGAACCCTTGTTAAGTTTCCGCAGTGTTGAACCCTTGTTAAGTTTCCGCAGTGTTGAACCCTTGTTAAGTTTCCGCAGTGTTGCATCCTTGTTAAGTTTCCGCAGTGTTGCATCCTTGTTAAGTTTCCGCAGTGTTGAACCCTTGTTAAGTTTCTGCAGTGTTGCATCCTTGTTAAGTTTCTGCAGTGTTGAACCCTTGTTAAGTTTCTGCAGTGTTGCATCCTTGTTAAGTTTCTGCAGTGTTGAACCCTTGTTAAGTTTCTGCAGTGTTGAATCCTTGTTAAGTTTCTGCAGTGTTGAACCCTTGTTAAGTTTCTGCAGTGTTGCATCCTTGTTAAGTTTCTGCAGTGTTGAATCCTTGTTAAGTTTCTGCAGTGTTGAATCCTTGTTAAGTTTCTGCAGTGTTGAACCCTTGTTAAGTTTCTGCAGTGTTGAACCCTTGTTAAGTTTCTGCAGTGTTGCATCCTTGTTAAGTTTCTGCAGTGTTGCATCTGTTAAGTTTCTGCAGTGTTGCATCCTTGTTAAGTTTCTGCAGTGTTGCATCCTTGTTAAGTTTCTGCAGTGTTGCATCCTTGTTAAGTTTCTGCAGTGTTGCATCCTTGTTAAGTTTCTGCAGTGTTGCATCCTTGTTAAGTTTCTGCAGTGTTGAATCCTTGTTAAACTTCTACAGTATTGGATAGTGTTTCTGAAGTACTGAATACTTGTTAAACGTCTGCAGTATTGAATCATCCACAATAGCATCTGTACAGTTCTGTGTTCTGTTCTGTGCATGTGAATCTCAGCTGTACTGAACACTGCACGCAGGTTTGTGGGTCTTCAGCATGTGAGTCATGCATTCATGCAGTACAGCCGTGGCCAAAAGTTTTGAGAATGACACAAATATTAATTTTCACAAAGTCTACTGCTTCAGTGTTTTTAGATCTTTTTGTCAACTGTTACTGAAGTATAATCACAAGCATTTCATAAGTGTCAATGGCTTTTATTGACAATTACATGAAGTTTATGCAAAGAGTCAATATTTGCAGTGTTGACCCTTCTTTTTCAAGACCTCTGCAATTCGCCCTGGCATGCTGTCAATCAACTTCTGGGCCACATCCTGACTGATGGCAGCCCATTCTTGCATAATCAATGCTTGGAGTTTGTCAGAGTTTGTGGGTTTTTGTTTGTCCACCCGCCTCTTGAGGATTGACCACAAATTCTCAATGGGATTAAGGTCTGGGGAGTTCCCTGGCCATGGACCCAAAACGTCGATGTTTTGTTCCACGAGCCACTTCGTTATCACTTTTGCCTTGTGGCAAGGTGCCCCATCATGCTGGAAAAGGCATTGTTCATCACCAAACTGTTCTTGGATGGTTGGGAGAAGTTGCTCTCTGAGGATGTTTTTGTACCATTCTTTATTCATGGCTGTGTTCTTAGGCAAAATTGTGAGTGAGCCCACTCCCTTGGCTGAGAAGCAACCCCACACATGAGCGGTCTCAGGATGCTTTACTGTTGGCATGACACAGGACTGATGGTAGCGCTCACCTTTTCTTCTCCGGACAAGCTTTTTTCCAGATGCCCCAAACAATCGGAAAGGGGATTCATCAGAGAAAATGACATTACCCCAGTCCTCAGCAGTCCAATCCCTGTACTTTTTGCAGAATAGCAATCTGTCCCTGATGGTTTTCCTGGAGAGAAGTGGCTTCTTTGCTGGCCTTCTTGACACCAGGCCATCCTCCAAAAGTCTTCGCCTTACTGTGCGTGCAGACGCACTCACACCTGCCTGCTGCCATTCCTGAGCAAGCTCTGCACTGGTGGTGCCCCGATCCCGCAGCTGAATCAACTTTAGGAGACGGTCCTGGCGCTTGCTGGACTTTCTTGGGCGCCCTGAAGCCTTCTTCACAACAGTTGAACCTCTCTCCTTGAAGGTCTTGATGATCCGATAAACGGTTGATTTAGGTGCAATCTTACTAGCAGCGATATCCTTGCCTGTGAATCCCTTTTTGTGCAAAGCAATGATGGCTGCACGTGTTTCCTGGCAGGTAACCATAGTTAACAGAGGAAGAACAATAATTTCAAGCACCACCCTCCTTTTAAAGCTTCCAGTCTGTTATTCTAACTCAATCAGCATGACAGAGTGATCTCCAGCCTTGTCCTCATTAACACTCTCACCTGTGTTAACCAGAGAATCACTGACATGATGTCAGCTGGTCCTTTTGTGGAAGGGCTGAAATGCAGTGGACATGTTTTTTTGGGATTAAGTTCATTTTCATGGCAAAGAGAATTAATTGCAATTCATCTGATCACTCTTCATAACATTCTGGAGTATATGCAAATTGCCATCATAAAAACTGAGGCAGTAGACTTTGTGAAAATTAATATTTGTGTCATTCTCAAAACTTTTGGCCACGGCTGTAAATTCAGTGATTTACTTTCTTAATTCACTCCTCATTGAATAATTATGCCCTCACTGTCCTCTGCAGGGTCACGCTTTTCTCAAAACCTTCTCCTTTCACAGACCAAGTGAGTTTGCATGTCAGGCTGATGTTAATGAAAGGGGTATCAGTGTGTTTACTTTTGATTATGCTCCGAGGTCGAGGTGCATGATGAGGTTTCACACACGACCCATGAGATATGGGGAAGCCGAGCCAAACAACAAATAAACCGTCAGTGCATTTTCTCCCCACAGAATCTTTAATACTCGCGTGACAGAATCATCTTCGATTGTATTTTGTATTAGTCGTATTAGTAAACAGTACGCGAGAGGCTGAACCGAATTTAAAAATGAGTGATGGAAAAAATGAAGAATCCCAGAGGGGCTGAACAGAAACACAGAGGGGGAGAGAGATTGAGAAAGACGCTCGGCCGGGAAGATTGAAAGTGAAGGATCGGGAAAGAAGTGCATAGAGAGCGAAAAAGACTGCAAGAGATAATTAATGGAAGAAATAAGACTCTCGGCAGCACAGGAAATATTACCAGTATCAATCTAAGTGTGTAGTGGCAGTGCAGCCGCCAGCGCAAGTTTTATGATATCCATCTACACCTTAAAGGGATAGTTTAACATTGTGGCATGTGGAACCTTTTTTTTTTTTTTTTTTTTTTTTTAAACTTACCCCATGTCAAATGAATTCTTTGATGCCTTTTTTCCCTGCGTCGTGAAGTGTGTGTGTGTGTGGGAGCTACTTAGCATAATGAATGGAAGTATAGAATCGGCTCAGCTCAATCCTTTCTAGGCAGAAAATCTAAATAGCCTTCCTGCTCATTCAAAAGTAGGGGCGCTCAGTCATTTTTTTGATACTGTAATTAATTTTAGCCTTTCCTGCTTTTAGCAGCCAAAGAGAAACTAATGGGAAATAACCTGGATCTCACAGACGTAGTCCAGTACTCACCTGCTGCGAGTAATGAAGAGTCTTAGTGAGGCGTAGGCATGTCACTACTCAATATTAAATTTCATTATTACGATTTCCAGGCCTTTCCTCATGACTTATCATATTGTATTTAAAAGACTGCTCCGTTATTAAAAAATAAAGTTTATAAAAGCTGGACTTTCTGTGCAGGAAAAGTGCAGCAGTACTTTTAAGTTTTATAATAGCAAGGCAGCGGTAGCTCAGTGGTTAAGACGTTGGACTACGGCTTGGAAGGTTGTGAGTCCCAAATCCCGGCACCGCTAATCTGCCACTGCCGGGCCCTTGAGCAAGGCCCTTAACCCTCAACTGCTCAGTCGTATAAATGAGATAAATGTAAGTCGCTCTGGGTAAAGGCACCTGCCAAATGCTGTAAATTTAAATGTAAATAATGTGTTTTCAGAATATTACACTACAGATGAAATAGATCATTTTTTCAATCAATCTTCGCCAGGTGATTGCCGATATTCTTACAAGTTTTTGTGTTGGAACTTTTTTTTTTTCCCACAAAGGTGAAAAAAATGTATGCAAATCAAGCTTGGTCAAATAAAATTTGCATAACATACTTAAGTGAAGAATTAATTAAAGAAAGAATTAGCGCTTTCATTAAATCAGTGCTTCGAAAGCATTTCAGAGTGGTAGAGACGTGTCACGTAGTGTACGGTGGGGCTGGAGAGTTCGTGAACCCTTTAGAATGGTCTATATATCTGCATACGTTTGACCTAAAACATCAGATAAAACGGGGCGCTCACTCACACCTGACCATCGTCCCATTGATTGAAAACACCTGACTCTAATTCCACCTTCAGATTAACTGCTAATCCTAGAGGTTTATGGAATTAAATTTGTCACAACGAGAAGTTTACACTTTCAAAGTTTTCATTCGCCATTCTGGCACAAACCTCACGTGTGGGCGGGGCTTAACAGCGATTTACTCTCATTGGCTAGTGAGAGTTGGATCGACAGCTCTTCCCTGACCTGGGAATAGAGACTTCAGTGTTGCGAGGTTTGGAGAGCGTTCTGGACGCGGTTCTCTGTATAGTTCTGGTGTTTGTACTTTGTAGTGATAATTACTTGCTCACTTAGTCGGTATATTAGTTCGTAGTTAATATTTGAGGTTTGGGTCGTCTCATACCACTACGTTTTCGAGATGAGCTCTCAGGAGCGGCACGGAGCGGCGGTGTCATCATCATCCTCCTCTTCCTCCTTCTCAGCTGGCCGCTCGTGCTATCGATCCAAATCTCACTAGCCAATGAGAGTAAATCGCCGTTAAGCCCCGCCCACACGTGAGATTCGTGAACGTAAACTTGCGGGGCGTGAACGAAAACCCGAAGACCACGTAACATTTTTTTTTTACCGCCCCACCGAGTTCACCGTTTTCAGTTTCAGAGTGTTTTTCTTCTCTCATTGTATAATTTTGTTCGCTTCTTGAAAAGTTACGTTCAATACTTTTGCCACAAATTTAATTCCATAGAGGTTCACATACTTTTATCACTCAGACATACGCAGGATCATTTTCCCTAAATAAATAAATGACCATGTATAATATTTTTGTTTAATTGGGTTCTCTTTATCTACTTTTATCTATTTTTAGTGAAAATCTGATGATGTTTTAGCTCA
>CM042549.1:3965000-4132500 GCA_023630585.1 Cranoglanis bouderius
TCCAAAGATTGATTTCCAAAGTGATAGGTTGATTTGGCATTTCCGAATTGTCCATAGTGTGTGCGATTGTGCCCTGCGATCGGTCGGCACCCCGTCCAGGGTGTCCCCCGCCTTGTTCCCCGAATCCCCTGGGAAAGACTCCAGGCTCCCCGTGACCCTGTGTAGGATAAGTGGTACATTGGATGGATGGATGGATGTTTGTACGTTGCCCGACCTCTTCCTGTTTCCGTTTTTCTCTTTAAACAATCACACTAAATTAAAAATTGCCCCTGCGTTCATTGTTGTCCACCTGTAAGCAGATAAATTGATATATTGGGTTCATCATCGAAGGAATATAGACCCGGTTTCCTCCGGGTACTCTGGTTTTCTCCCCCACTCCAAAGACCTGTGCTGTAGGTTGATTTGGAGCCAGTTGATTTTTAAGCCAGTTCCAGACGTGTAGCAGAAAAGAGGCTGTGGTAACAGCGAAATGAGCTGAACATAAACGCCACGGGGTTCTTTGGTTGCTGGAGTGTTAATATCTTCCCGAGGATTGAATTGTAAAAAAAAAGATGATTTCGAGATGAGATGATGTTCAGCTCTTTTCAGAGTGAAGAGAGACGGAGAGACAGAGAACTGACGCTGGCCTTGAGGCAGAGATGCACCACTTTTCCTGATGGACTGAACTTAAGGGTAGAACTGATGAACGAAATTGCAGTTTAATGGTTCACCAACCAAGACCTTGGTTTAAAACGGAGCCTGGGTCCTCGAGTCCTGTCTCACGACTCGTTTTGGCGATGTCACATTTCGGTTTAATTACAGAATCATTCGTCTGATCTGTTTCAGAGTATCGTTCAGCTTCAGGCACATCATTTGTTTTGTTGTTAACTCTCTTCCCCTCGCCTTTTTGTTTCAGTTCGAAGGGGGGAAAAAATGCACTGTGCTCCCATATTATCTGGATGTGCGTGCATAATTAGATTGCGATTCTTTATGAGAATCATTAGTGTGATAGGTGCAGGATTGTTATGGCTTTATTTTCTGCCTGTGATCTCGGGAGAGAGTTGGTGCTAATGCAAAAGAAATGAGACGATCACTCAAGCCCGGTCTCGGCCCTCTGTAGAGAACTGACGCCAGTGTTTTTTGTTTTCGGTTTTTTTTTCTTTTTCTTTTCTTTTTTTTTTTTTTTTTTTAAATGAAAATGGAATAAACAAACGAGCGAAAAGATAACTGAGTAAATGGATGGGTGAATGGACGGAGTGAAACGTCAGATCGAGTTTTTGTATGTACCAGTTGTCTTCATGATTACAGGAAAACAGGATTTACAGGATTTTGTGATTTGATTCCGAATGCTGACATATTTCCTGTAGAAACAGGAAGTCCTTTTGTCATGTTGCAATGCTTGACTTATTTACTCAGCAGCTGATGGCACTCGAGATAAGCCACACCCCAGACAAATCTTAAACGTGACCGTAGCATAGTGAACTAGCTAAATGTGGAGAACAGCAAGGAGTTTTTTTTCCAACTGTGGAGGATTTCTCCCCATCAACGACTTGAACGAGGACAATATCCTAGACGATGAGATGCCGTGTGTTTTTGGAGCTGAGCCGAGGTTGACCACTAATAGCGCCGATGGGGAAACACCTGACGTTTCTTCATGGTCGAGAAAATAATAATTTTACTGATAGAGAAGCCCTGATGTTGCATAAAGACGGCTTCCAGTTCTCAACCAAGCGATGTTGGGAAAAGGGAATAGCTTTCAGGACAACGCACAGCCGAAAAAACACAGATAAACCTAAACACAGAATTAGCTGCTACTGTAGAGTAAGACCCCCCCCCCCGAGAGCCACGCCCTAGGGAGCATCTAATTGGATGAACACAAGACTAGTACAGGATCAGTCATCAAAATTTTATTCATTTTCCCAGAAGTGTCAAACTATATAATTAAAATGGGAACATCTCCACTGTTTTTTTTTTTTTTGTTTGTTTTGTTTTGTTTTGTTTTGTTTTGTTTTGTTTTTTTTCTAGCTATTATATCATATTGGTGTCCATAACACTAAGGGACGTCCAAAACATTCTCAGACACCAGTTTTGTTTTCTGGGCCACTTTCATTCATTAGAATGCTGGCACTACACTGCAGAAATTTCTTTTAAATCTTTTAATCTTTTAATTGAAAAGATTGCATTCAGAACAGCTTTATTTATGCCGCAGAACAATTTCGACAGCTCTTTGTAAAACACAGAGAGAGAGAGAGAGAGAGAGAGAGAGAGAGAGAGAGAAGGCCGCCAGTATGGCATAATAATAATACCCGGAGGTGCTCAAAGTCTAATCAATAAAATAATAATTCACTTGTATATTCACTAAGCGTTTGCTGGATGAAATAAATGTGTTTAAGTAGCATTTCCTCTTACGTCTAGTCCCAGGCTTTAAACTTTAACTCTGTTAGTCCCAGTCTTTAAACTTTAACTCTGTTAGTCCCAGTCTTTAAACTTTAACTCTGTTAGTCCCAGTCTTTAGAGATTGTGCTATATTCGTCCCAGTTGTTATAGCTTAGGCTCTGTCATTCCCAGTCTTTAGTTCTTAGGCTCTGTTAGTTCCAGTTGTTATAGCTTAGGCCCTGTTAGTTCCAGCTGTTATAGCTTAGGCTCTGCTAGTCCCAGTTGTTATAGCTTAGGCTCTGCTAGTTCCAGTTGTAATAGCTTAGGCTCTGTTAGTCCCAGCTGTTATAGCTTAGGCTCTGTTAGTCCCAGCTGTTATAGCTTAGGCTCTGTTAGTCCCAGCTGTTATAGCTTAGGCTCTGTTAGTCCCAGCTGTTATAGCTTAGGCTCTGTTAGTCCCAGCTGTTATAGCTTAGGCTCTGTTAGTCCCAGCTGTTATAGCTTAGGCTCTGTTAGTCCCAGCTGTTATAGCTTGGGCTGTGTTACTCCTTG
The DNA here is from genome assembly GCA_023630585.1 of Cranoglanis bouderius. NCBI lineage: Eukaryota > Metazoa > Chordata > Actinopteri > Siluriformes > Cranoglanididae > Cranoglanis > Cranoglanis bouderius. The sequence goes on from CM042549.1 coordinate 3,967,908, forward strand.
TCTTTAGAGCTTGGGCTGTGTTACTCCTTGTCTTTAGAGCTTGTACTATGTTAGTCTCAGTTGTTATAGCTTATCATTACACATTAGGCATCTGATTCTTGGTCAGTGCAAGTCTGCAGGAGTCCTTAACACTCTATGATTACTTCCTAGTAAGTGGTTGTTTTCTTCTTCGTTTGGATATTTAGTTTATGAACATGTTTTTTTGTACTGTTAGTGTCTGTTGACTCTAATAACTGTGCTGCTGTGAGGTGGTGTCAGTGCTTTGTTGTGAAGCCGTGTGTTTGATAAGGCTCTTGCTGTTGTGTTATATTGGAGACAGCAGACACTTCACTCTCTCTATTTTCTTTGGTTTGACTGTTTGCCTTCACTCTATAAAGGTTACTCTCTCTTGGCTCTCATGCGCTTTCATTTTGGCACAGCAGTCACACCTTTCTCTGTACCACCCCCCCACCCCCACTCTTTCTGTTTCTAGTTTCTGAATGTGCCTTTCTTCTGAATGGTTTCCAGTCCCTCTCCTCTTCTTTGTCTTGTTTCCACTGTAAGAGTATGACTGAAAGGTTAACAGCAGCCTATTAGTCTGTAGTAGACTCCATACTGGCTTCTTATGTAAGACACATACACACATAAACTGTTAACATCTTATTTATGGTATATTTGGTGTTTTTCAGGGCATTGTGCCTTATAGATTCGGTGGTTCGCTAGACCAGTTTGATATGTCTTTACTTTTCCTTTAAGCTCTTTAGAGAGACGCTGGCTGAACTATGGAGAATAATTTAAGCAAATTTTGGAAAAGTCTTCCTTATTTCTGTTGGTTATAACCTGTGGGAGGTTACATTTAAAAAACAAAACAAACAAAAAAAAAAACCAACCTAAATATTTTGTAATTGTTAGCTGTTGGGATAGATTGTGTGCATTGACTATACAACAATGCCTTTAGGCTTTAGATACGATATCTCACAGAATTGATGAGAAAACTAAACAGACCCTGGGCAATTGAAGACTGGAAAAAGACCAGGTAGAGTTTCTAATCTTCAACTGTCCAGTTTGGGTGAGTCTGTGCCCATGACAGCCTCAGATTCCTGTTGTTGGCTGACAGTAGTGGAGCCCAATGTGGTCTTCTGCCGTTGTAGCCCATCCACCTCAAGGTTCAATGTGTCGTGCATGCTGAGATGCTTTTCTGCGCAGCACGGCTGTAAAGAGTGCTTATTTGAGTTACTGTATCCTTCCTGGCAGCTCGAGCCAATCTGGCCATTTTCCTCGGACCTCTCTTACCAACAAGTCGGTTCCACCCACTGAACTGTAAACTCTAGAGACGGTTGTGTGTCCTCTGTGCCCGTCAGTCCCAGTGAAGGAGTCGTGTCCTCTGTACTAGTCAGTCCTGGTGAAGCGGTGCAGCCTTCTACTACTTCGAAAATGCCCTTAGTGCAAGTGAGGAATGTTGATGGACCTCTTCACCAGTTAGTTTTGCTGCCCATCGAAGCAAAATTAAAGATTCACAGCTGAATCTGAGCTACAAACACAAGCAGCCCTTTATTTGTTTGTGCATGGTTTTTCATCTCAGCTTTGTAGATGAGCATAAACTTTAAAAAGTAATGATGCCTGGGTGAAGTCTGATACTTTCAGACTTTCAGAGTGTTACGAGTTACAGCTTTTCGCTGCATATTGATGCAAAAGCTGAACCGTCCTTTATTTTGTAGTGCTTGGGTTTTGTCTCATCTTGGTAGATGATGGATATTGAAAATAACGATACCTCAGCAACCTTAAAGTAGTGCAAAAAGTTGCTGAACCGAATGAACTGCTAGTTTCTACGAATTACTGTGTTTATTATGAAAACGTGTCCGTTTTTTTCATGGCGGCGAGGTGCTCGTAACGTGTGCTGGCAGTGAAATCGAGGAGATCCTGTGCCAATCTGTGTATTCACAAGTACAAAAGTGAGTGTGGAAAGGCCAAGATCCATGCAGACTGGAAACGAGAGGAAGAGAAAAATGGGAGTCATTCATCCTCCGCGCTACTACATACGTTAATGACATAAAGAGGGGTGATTATGGGGGGAGAGAGAGAAGCTGAAGCCGGGCGAATATGAATAACTGAAAGCCGTGAGATGCTGAAAGGCTGCCTGCAAATATGATGAAATAGAAAAGTCGATGGAGCGTGAAGACAAGTGAGACGAGAGACTAAGGACATGAATGTGTGGGTTCTTCTTAAATCCTTTGCTTTAACGTTAAGTATTTTCAATATTTGTAAAACATACTGTATATAGATTTTAAAACCGCTTTATAGTGGATACATTAGTCCTTCTTTTTCTTCCTGGAAACATCCAGGTCGCATCTCAGAGCCGAGGGCGCGGTGGCTTAGCGTTTAGCACGTTTGCCTGGCACCTCCGGGGGGTTGGGGGTTCGAATCCCGCCTCCGCCCTGTGTGCACGGGTTCAGCATGTTTTCCCCGTGCTTCGGGGGTTTCCTCTGGGTACTCTGGTTTCCTTCCCCAGTCCAAAGGACATGCGTTGTAGGCGGATTGGCATCTCCAAATTGTCCGTAGTGTGTGAAAGTGTCTGCGGTTGTGCCCGTCCAGGGTGTCCCTCACCTTGTACCTCGAGTTTCTTGAGATAGGCTCCAGGTCTCCCGTGTGACCCTGTGTAGGATAAGCGGTATGGAAAATGGATGGAATCTGAAACATTCTGCATCTACCTTGAAAGAAAGCAAGGTGCTGTTTTTCAAGTGGACAAATCAAACTGAGCCAATAGGTTACTAATATAAGATGAAGGAAGGGGGGGGGGGGGGCTTCCAAAGAGTGTCAGTTAATATCAGTGAGTTCAAAACACCTGCACAACTGTCAGTCATTCCAGATTCATATGTTGATTGGCTCAGCTGCTGTTTTTTTTTTTTTTTTTAATTAGCTGAAAAAAGACGCATCTCACCGTACTCCGATGTTCCAGGTTGGCAGGTCCAGTGTAGTCACATAAATATACATTTTTGGGTATTTCCTTTTCATCTCACCCCTCACCTTCAAACTGTGCAATTCCCGGAATATTTCTGGCTTAGTTTACGGCCCTCACAACAATGCTGGTGTGTCCTTTGAGTCTGACAACTCGATCGTAATGGATTTTAAAGTTATATGAAAACCTAACACACAAAAACGAATCCTTAATTTTACTGTATGCAACACTAACACTCAATACTCTTTGTCTAAAAAAAAAAAAGGCTCAGCCACCATTCAGTATGTGACTAACTCTTAAAGATCTGATCTATTAGCAGCTTAAAGCTGATATTTATAGAAAGGACACCTGTTGAGCAATGCAGTGTAATTAAGCAGAACTGCCTGGAGCACAGAGTACTTAACAAAAGTGATCTGCTCTGATAAGCGATTCTTTAAACCTGTACTCTGTACTCCGGCCCTGCCTTCTCCACTCCTCCGAACTTTATTTTTAATCATGTTCTCTAGGCGAAGACACATTTTTAATCTTAGAAGTTGGCTTTATAATGTTTGCATGCCTAAGATCCTTATATCAATGGCTCATTTTAATCGCACATACTTAACGATGTTGTTATGGGAAAATAATCAATTACGAGGTGGTGTGATGCAAAGTACCTCCCAGAAATGGATCATTTTCCTATGATAACAGCACGTCTCATAAATAGGTGTTTTATTCCCCTTATACCACAGCGATTTGCTTGATCGTGTACAATGTTTTATTTAATAAAGAACGCCATGTACTTTTTATCCATTTATACTTACATTTGATCTTGAGGAATGCCTGAAAAATAAGTTCCTGTTATTACTTATGCTAGAGCAGCTATTAACAGTTTCCTCACCTCTCTCTCTCTCTCTCTCTCTCTCTCTCTCAAGTGCTGACACTGGAGACTCCTTCGACAAATGTTGAGTAAACATCCTCTTAAAGAAAACTTATACAGCATATCAACGATTAATATTTTTCTTTGTTAAAGAACACATTTTTTTAAAAATCGGTTTATTACTATTATACAAATGCAAATAACTAATTAGCTAGGTAGCTTATGTTATGCCTAAATGACATCAGAACTTCCAGTTTTTGAACCACTGATGAAAATCCAGGGCTTTATCATTTAGAATGGAATCAACCCGTCCACTCATATACGTTACGTTTGGGGTTTTTTTTGTTTTTTTCCCCTCTGCCTGTTTTTGCATGCCTGGGCACGCATAACTACGTCCCAGCATATCTTAAGCCGCTCATACATGTAAAAGTTTCCCCACAAGCTCAGCAGGACACCCGCACCTCCTCTGTCAGTGCATTTTACAAATGTATTAGCTTGAGGTTATTTGTAATAGATGAGATATCAGATGAGACATGGACAGAGGTTGGAGGAACACAGTGATTTTTCCTAAACAGCACAAAATCCATGTTTCAAACACGGCATCGTAATGGGCTTTTTAATCAAAAAAAAACGTAATCATGTTAACGTATAGATATAGATTAATGTATTAGAACTGAGGGAAGCGTGTGTAAAAATGCTGAGAGAGTAAGAAATGCCACTGCAAGATTTATGCTCGAGGTTTGCATGCGATGAGGAAAGCGGTGCCACATTGATCTGGGAAGGAGGTTCTGCCGCCGTTCTGTATGGATCGTGTGCAAGATATCTCTCTTCATAGTTTAATGTCAATACAAGTTTGATTTTAAAAACTCCCAGTATCAGCTTCTTTTAGAAGTTATAGTCGCCTCCGAAAGTATTGGAACGGCGAAAAGACAAATTCTGTTTTTGCTCACTTGAAAAAATGGGTCGGGTTCAAACAAAATGTGCCATGTTCTAATCTGTTTAACACATTTAGATGTAAATATGAGGAACTTAAAGCTGAAATTCTGATCTATCGTCTCATATTCATCTCTTGATCTCGTACCCTAATGTCTTCAATATATATATAGAAAAATATAGAATTGGCCTTGCTGTTCCAATACTTTTGGAGGGGACTGTGGACATTAATAATAAAAAATTTTTTAAAAAGAAAGTTTGCATCAGTCTCTACTTTAAATGAATGTGTATTTAGACCAGGAGTGAAATAAACTACACACTCATTTTTGATTCGACAGAAAGAACGTTCAATTTGGAACAGAGAGAATTCTTTGTATCTGTCTGTCTGTCTGTCTGCGTCTCTCGTTTTTTTTAAATATGGATTGGATATGAATGTTATGCACTGGCAGCTTTGAGACATCAGTGCTTAGAGCGTCGTATTAACCAAAAGCTCTACGTTATTCGTTTCTGAAAACTGTAATTTATAAGAGGATGTCTGTTTTGGAGAGCACTGGGCATGCCATAGGAATTAGGGCTGGGTGATGTGACAAAAATATCATATATATGAACCGGGAAGAAAAAAACCTACAGGATCAGGATCGAACCCAGGACCCCGGAGTTGTGAGGCAGCAGTGCTACCCATTGTACTTTTACACCTTCTTCCTGATTTTGGATTGGTGTATTGCATTTATTATTTTTTTTTATGTTTGTGTATTTTTTCACAGCTTTATGTTTGTATATTGTTTCACAGCTTTTCACTCTCCTTCTTTTTCATCTCCATTTTAACGAAGGACCCTTTATGTTTTTTTGATTTCGTAGCTTCAAACGTCCCCTTTTTTTGCGCTTTCCATAATCCCTTTCCAGATGAAGCTTGGTGGAAGTATCCTGCTTTAATTAATCATCCATTTGACACGGAGGCCCGTTACTCCACGGTGTGGTGCAGACTTTATGACCGGGTCATTTAGTATGTGCAGTGAGAACCTTCTGAATTCTCAACTAACTTCTTGTCCGTCAGTGTCTTTTCCTCTCGAGAGGGATATTATAATGCTTTAATCAGTTTTCTTTTCATGAGCGAAACTTTCTTTAAAGCAACCACACTGTCGTGGAGCCAGAGATCAGCACAGGTTGGTGATTTTTCTGCTTAAAAGCACCTTCTAAAGCTGATAAGTAGTGAGTCTTCAGAATAAATTAAACCTGTCACCTTGCATATAGGCTTATATGCTGTACTAATGTCCACATCCATGAGCACGTATAGATGCAGCAGGAATGGATGATAAAATTGGACACAGGGTGCGATCCATCATGTCATCATGGTTACGACGTGCATTAGGAAGCCGTGATCATTTGCATCTAAATCAGATAATTCTTCAAGGGAAAACACGAGACAGTCCTTTAAAGGGATAGCAGTTAGCTGGAGAACCAGACCAGAACCAACCAACAGCTCCTGCAGTCAGGGAAATTGGGGTGTTACTGATCTTTCTCTGCCTTGCTTGGTTTCTCTAAAGGCTGGAAATATTAATTACCAAACCAGCTCTTATCAAGGGAACTGAACTTGCATCATCTTGTACCTCTTTTCCATGGACAGAGGACATGTTTGTCTTATTAACGTCAAGAGAGGAAAAAAGTTAGGGACTACCGTTTATAGCTGGTATAAAACTTTTTTAAAAAAATAAAAAAAAACATCCAGTGAGCAGCAGTTCTGAGGGCGGAAACATCTTGTCGAATGGCCAGACTGAATCGAGCTGACAGGAAGCCTAGTAACCATTCTCAAATAACCACTCTTTACATCCGCGGTGAGCAGAAAAGCATCCCAACATGATTAGAAAAAAAAAAATCATGTGTTATTTTTCCAGTCTTCAACTGTCCAGTTTGGGTGAGTCTGTGCTCATGATAGTCTCAGGTTCCTGTTCTTGGCTGACAGGATTAGAACCCAGTGTGGTCTTCTGCTGTTGTAGCCCATCCACCTCAAGGTTCGATGTGTTGCGCATTCCGAGACGCTTTTCTGCTCACCACGGTTGTAAAGAGTGCTTATTCGAGTTACTGTAGACTTCCTGTCAGTTCAGACCAGTCTGGTCATTCTCCTCTGATCTCTCTCAACAACATGGTGTTTCAGCCTGCAGACAAGATTTTTTTTTTTTTTTTTTTTTGCACCATTCCGTGTAAACTCTAGAGACTGTTTATCAAATACTCAAATCAGCCCACCTGGTACCAACATCCATGCATATTTTTCTTCAGTCTGATGTTCGATGTGAACCTTACCTGAATTTCTTGACCTGCATCTGCATGATTTTTTTTGCATTGCGCTGCTGCCACATGATCGGCTGATTAGACGACTCCATGAATGTACAGGTGTTCCTAATAAAGTGGACGGTGAGTGTATGTCCAGGGAAGGACCACTAGCAGCATGCTTACGCTAAACTCATTTTAAAGGTGAAAAACGCACGTCTTAACAGACTCCGCTTCACATTTGTCCACGCCTGTCCCCCACAGTAACGCTCGAACACAATAACAAACCTTTCTTTCTTTCCCCACAGTTCCTACACGTCCTCAGCGTCTGTGTCCGTGTGCCAGCGGTGTGATTTATAACCAGAACCTACAAGAAGACGTGATCGAGGTCGCCACTGGCTAACGTTTTGGGTTTTTTTTTCCCCTTTAATACGGCCGACTGCGCAGAAACTATGAGCCATCATTCATCCGCTAACTGGCTGCAAACTGCAGTTTGCAATTCAGAACCTCAGAGAACAGAGAGACTGTGTGTGTGTGTAGATTGTGTGTGTGCGTATAAATAGTGTCATGTATGTTTTGGTTCGGATGATGAAGTTTGATATTAATCGATGAGACGCACGCTGAAGGCATGTGTTACTCCATTACTGTTGTTATTTATGGTGTCCTTCTGCAGCTGCCTTACATTTGTTTGTAGTCTTGCAGCACTTCTGTCAGCGTCAGATTGGATTTCGCCGTACACGTTACAGTACTGTGCAAAAGTCTTAGGCACATGCAAAGAAACGCTTTAGAGCAAAGATGCCTTCAAAATAATGAAATTAAATGTTTCTACATTAAAAAAAAAAAAAACACCGTAAAGAGCAGTAAACAGGAATAAATGAAACACAGTCAATATTTGGTGCGACAAAATAATAATAAAAATAGTAGTCTCCGGTTCAATGTGTGCAGTTTTATAAGGAAATGAGCTGGTAAGTTTTATTGAGCATCTTGCAGAACCAGCCACAGTTCTTCTGGACACTTTGACTTTCACATTTTTTGCCGCAAAACCCAGCAGCCTTCATTGTGGGTTTTTTTTTTTTTTTTTTTTTGTCTGTAAGTGTCACTTACGTAATACGCTGCTTTCTTTAACGAATTTTGTGCTAGAAAACTAATGTTTGGGAATCTAAAATGTTTTTTGTACTGACTTGATCATGCAGAAGTCATAAAATAAAATGTATAATAATATATATATATATATATAATATGTCTGTTACAAAGTTTGTACTAAAAAAAAATAAAAAAAATAGGGTGCCTAAAACTTTTGCACAGTACTGTATGTCAGCATAATGTAGCTGTAATATAAATCTACAGCACTGTATAGGTTTGTCCAGTCAGACTGTAAACCATGCCAGTTCTTGATTTTAAAGTGAGGATCTAAGCTCTAATAGACTGTTAGACATTTATATAATTGGCTGAAATGGCAAATTTACCGACTGGAACGATTCTGCATTGGGGTAGCATCGATTTACTTTTTAATTTGGGACGTTAATTCCAATTTCCAGCACAGATTTTATGTCAAAACACAGTTTTTGCCACTTAATGCCAATTTGAAGTTTCCCCCAATCAAATGCACTTGGATTTCATGAATCAACCCCAAATTCCAGAAAGGTCAATCCATAGGATAAGAGCAGACAGTGTATGGAGTGCGAATTACATAAAGCTAAAAGGTGGAAAGCATGTCGCTCGTCAGTGTGACCTGTTCCCGTTCGTACCTTTGGGTCGGATCGATATTTAGCGACGAGGCAACGGATGTCTCGGGATATCAGCAGAGAAATCAGACTAAAGCTCAGCTTCAACTTAATCACAGAAACAGCAGGCGCTAAAAAAAAATAATAAAATAAAAATCCAACCAGAGCACCATAAACAACAGGGATCGATAATTAATTATATGTAAAATTTAAAGCCTCTCCAGAATACACTGGAAGTCCTGAACTAAAAAAAAATAAAATGTGTTCATAGACTGTACAGAATTTATTTCATGAATGCGTTTCTTCCCTTTAGATGTCTGAAAGCAACAGTTAAATCAGAATCAATCAGCCTATAAACTAAAGATGCTCGTAAACAAAAATACCGGTGCGGTTGATGTCAGGAGTCTGGGGGGGGGTGTCATTTTGTTCTTGAAGTTCAAAAGTCATTTACATGAACGCTATTAAAAATCACATAAGCAGTAAAGGGTTCCGGAGGCCAAATACGAATCAGATTTTAACCACGAGGCAGTGGTGCACCGAAGGGAATGAAAACGGAAAAACGTCCAGTTAGCGAGAGGAGAATGGTCAGACTGGTTCAAGCTGGACAAATGAAGATCGGAAAAACATCTGGTCTCGGTCAGTTTTTCAGCCGCCTTCAACATGTTGCGCACTCCGAGATGCTTTTCTGCTTACCACGGTTGTAAAGAGTGGTTATTTGAGTTGCAGTAGCCTCGGAACCACAAACTGCGAGCCAATAGACGACGAGACGGATGACTGTAGTGCATTCGTTGTTCGATCTAATTTATTATTAAAGGTCACACTAGTTTAAGTGTTTCCTTAATGTCACTTAAGAAAAGTCAAACTCGCATCACACGAGGACCAGCCACAATCCACTGATGACTGCGCCACCCAAATGGATAATACATTGATGCACTGTTCTTTATAATGCTGCAATAGTAGCAGTGGCTGCAGGGTGTTTTGGTATTAGCAAATATTTAAATGGTGATTATTTCTATCTGTATTCATAGGGCACTCTTCTGTAACCACCACTCTATCACTCCCTCGCTCTCTCTCTCTCTCTCTGTTTTTTCTTTTTTTCTTTTTCAGTTTTCATGTGCTTTATTGGCGTGACAAATAATTGTACATTTGTATTGCCAAAGCAAGTATAAAGGAAGGGTGGCGTAAACACGAGGGGAAAAAACAAAAGACAAAATCGAATAGAATACTAATAGATTAAATTTAAAAAAAAAAAAAAATATATATATATATATATATATATATATATATATATATATATATATATATATATATATATATATATAGTGCAAACAATGTACATGGATGTACGAATTAAGGACAATATAAAGGCACTATATACAGAATTGTATTAAGTTACATAATTGTAAAAAGAAGGATAAAATGTGTAAATTTACAGAATAAAAGTGAATTTACTAATAAAGGTAAGAAAAAATATAAAACAATAACAATAAAGAAGATCGATCATAACAATTACAAGCGACACAAGGGCGAGGCAGATCACTCACTGTCCCTAATATTGTGGCAGGCCGAGACATATTGTGCTGCTAGTCTTTATCTTCTCCTAGTAGGAGGGGGAGATTTTCACTGTTTGATAAATTATCAAATGTTTGGTGTGTGTGTTTAATTTTGGGGAAGAATTTTTCTCTGATGTCTGTGTATTTTGTGCATCCTGTTAGGAAGGGCAGCTCCGTCTCAACTGTCTTTCGGTTGCAGTGTAGGCACGACTTTTCTTCCTGTGAGAGCCATGTTTTCTTGTCTCTGCCTGTTTCTATTGCTAGGGCGTGGCCATTGAGTCTGTACCTGGTCAAGGTGCTTCTCAGTTTTTTTTCTCAGTCACTGTGTACAGATAGTCTGCCATGGTGTTCTGTCTTTTCAGGGCCAAATAGCTTTGAATTTTACTCTGTTGTTGTGTTTGGGTTTCCCAGTAGGTGATCTCGCTCTCTCGCTCTCGCTCTCTCTCTCACGCTCTCTCTCTCTCTCACACACTATGTGCTGAACATATGGCGACTGCATGCAGGAGTTCTCTCCTGATCCACGATCACCACTAATGAACGATTGTTAATCATGGCTTTTTATGAATGATTTTTAGCTTGTCTTCAAGCAGCAGGTGCAGGATTGTGCAGCGCATGGAGAAAATGACTGCAATGAGCCGGTCTCGTATTTTTTGATACGGAATATGCAGACGCTGGATTTTCTTTCACATCAATCATTGAGAAAGATGTTTAAGAGCTAATAGTGTGTTGAAATCGGGGGAAATATAGTGAATGAGCTACTCGATTTTGCATTAAAAAAAAAAAGAAGGAATCCATGATCACGACTAGGATTGGGTATCACCTGAAATTTTTTGATACCGATCCGATACCCTGTATTTGATACGATATGATTTTTTTTTTTTTCCCCCCGATACATTTCTTGCTGAGACTCTTATAGGTGTGTAGTAGCGAATTGTTTCAGTGGGATGCCTCCTTAAAATTTGAAAAAGCCTTTTAAGGTGTAACCTGCATCTGAAAACAGCGGTCACTTAGAAAAACTAACACACACACGGTTGTGATAAGTGATAAACAGCGAGCATGATGATCTAACACCGACGATCTAGCTCGTTAGCCTGTATATGTAGCACGCTGCTTTGAAGTGAAGATCAGTCTGGTCCATGATGATTTACCTAATTGCCTCCAGCAACATGGAACATCTAACATCCTCCCCCTGCTCTCATTAATATTTACTCCTGTGTTAGTTTGATGTTTTCTGTACAGCTTAATGTCCTCTGTACAAACCCTGTACTGTGGGTGTAAACAATGAGATGAACCTTTAACCGTTCTATGTTTTATTCAGTATTTTAGTCTCAAGGTATTACACCCAAGCTGTACACCGTGTAATGAAGTTAAATAATGAATGCAGACCGCGTTGCGGTGTGCTGTTGTAGGAAAACGATCAACGGCAGGGTGGCGTGATGTGGCACAATGTGAAGCGGAGTTACCGTGACGGCACCAAAGCTGATGATTTGCAGATAACAACACACTACAAAGTGTCGTATTATTCTCTCGTATTCTCTCGAAGACTTTATCGCGACGGAAAACTTTTACAAACTGTTACAAAGCACTGAAACTGGAGACTCCTTCCATGAATGTTAAATAAACGTACAGAAAACGTAACCATATCAACAGTTATGGGTTTTTTTTTTTTTTGCTGTTGTCGTCTATTATTACACACTCAGTAAAATTGTACTAAAGTGTACCTTTTTTTTTTGTTGCTTGGGTTGTACATTTTTGTGTGTATCCTTGTGTCTTGTAGACAGAAACGTGGACGTGTGGAAGTGTTCCTTGAAAAATTATTATTTCCCGTACATAAATGAACCATAGTTAGTTTTTGGGGTAAAGATTTAAAGGTACACCGTATGCACATACTAAATGTATATACTGTAAGATGTACCCTTCAGGGTACCATACCAGCGACAAGCCAAGGTACAGAAAATCATTTCTGGTATAGAATATCAGTCAGCACCTTCTGGCCAATCAGAAATGAGAATTCAACAGTGCTGTGGGAGAACATGTAACAATTTCCTTCAAACTTGTACCTTCATTTTTTATGCCCAACATGGTCTAGTGTAAGGAACCATAGTGTTCTCCATAAGCACTCCCGAAATCCTTGTGCCCATCATCCTGCCTGGTTAAACTCTGCTTCTTATTGGTTGGTGCCTGTCGTCCTACGCCCCCACCTCCTCCGACACTCCCCCTTGTCAACAGCGCATGTTCCCGTAACGCACAGCAATAATAATAGCTCAAGTACCGTCCTCGAAATCCCTCCTTCTCCCTAACTGTCTTTCTAACACACTCAAAAGTCAAAAAGGACAGAGGAGGGAAGTTGTAATTGCTGAGGATCGAATCAAAGCCAGTGAATTTTATTCAGCCATATTAGGAACACCTTACAAGTAAGGAGGCTACATGGGACCTGTCTGTTTTAGTCCTGTCAGTACATCGGACTTCACTTCAGGGAGGCCTGCAGCTGTAATTCACCCCTTTCTTTACTTGTAGAATTTGTGAGCAGTCATGCAAGCCAGAATCTAAAGTCGTGTTGGTGTCGGATACCGAGGTGATTAGCTCTGGCAGGAGGCGTGGCCAAGTTAAAAAAAAAAAAAGAAAAGTGGCCTAGAGTGCCAAATACATCAGCACTGCCACAGGGCTCATTGCTGTAAGTTGATAAGAATATCACACGAACCAACATGGAACAGTTAAGGTTAGTGTTAATATCTAACAATAACAATGATCATGCGTGTGTAAGGAGTGAACCACTTTGGAGTGTGCTCTTATAGGAAAATAATCAACAGTGGAGTTACAGTTGATTAACAGCAAGTGTTTTATTTCTCTTTTAATCAATTAAAGCACGATACAGCATGCATTCTATCCCGTTATAATTACATTTAATGGTATGGAATGCCGAGAAGACTTGTTCTAGCTTTTCACGTTAGCAGCCGTTAGAAAGCTCTGATGCTGCAGACGCCAGTTAGATGCTTTTCTTTGCTGATGAACAACATGATTTTAGTCCGTTTATGTGATGTGTTTACCATCTAAGTCCCTTTTTCGAATGAGTTGTTACTATAGAAACGATAACGTAGAACAAACGCATCAATATGTGATGTGAATTACTGGCTGAACCGCAGTTATAGAAAATTAACACCACCTGACCAATCAGAATTGAAACAAAAGAACAACAGAATTGATATCATATGGGTTTAGTAGTAATAAGTACACCCCATGGACATTTGGACAAGCAAACATTTGATCATGCCTATTAATGAAGTTGATATACTTGAACAAAACTACAAGGAAAATGAGCTTTTTCAATCATTTATTCCACAGAAATATCAATAGATGTGACATTATTCTGTGGAAAAAGTAAGTACACCCTTGGCCTCAGAAGCTAGTATTGCCCCCGTTAGCAGAAATAACTTCTTATAGGCGTTTTTAATTAATTAATTAATTAATTGTCCACCTCTCTTGCTTCATGGAGAACGGCGCTCCCCTCTCTGGCCTTGCGAAGAACGTTGCTCCTCCCTTTGGCTAAGCAGAGGAAGTTGCTCCCCCCTCTGGCTCCACCTCGTGCTCCATTCCCCCGTCTGGCTTTGCGTTGGTCGTTGCCAGGTGGCTGTGCTTCACCCCGGACATAGCACCACCCCTTAGCAAAAGAAATTGTTCCACCTCACCTACTGAAGAACGTTGTGCTTTCTTCTTGCAGTGCTAAGGGTGTTGCTTTTGAGAAACTTTGTGGACATTAGGGCCTGTGTATGCACTTGACCCCCTGTGTTAGGAGGGTGGCTCTGTCATGTAACCGGGACTTGACTACATATCCCAGCAACCACTGCATGCACGCGAACACGCACACGCTTCACTTTTTATAAAGAAAGTGGCCGTTTATTTCTAAGCATCTTTGAGGATTTATGGTGGTAATTTATGGTGGACTGACCAGACTGAAAAAACACCTGCGACTAATCTGTTTTATTTGTAAATAGTTCACTAGAGTTATTTGTTTTTCACTTCTGAAGTTTATATTTTGCATTTATGGTGTTGAAAGAAAAAAATAATTTTTTAAAAAAAAACCAATTCGTTTAGCTTGTTTTCTTAATTTTTTAAATAAAAATGCGAGTTTTTTATAGCCGTTTTTTTTTTTCCTCTTTTCTAACCCTAACCCTAGAAGCACTTACATCAAGACCGTATCTTATATTTAAAAAGTAATAAAATAGTCTTAAAGTCTGAAGCTGTGCCGAAAAAAATGATACCAAACACCTGAGTTAAAAACATTTGTAAACAAAATCTGTGGCAAAACGTTTCGATACTTTTTAAGACTTTCAAAGGGTTAAGTTACATTCTGCACCCCTCACACTGTCTTGCTTTTGTCTCTCTTTGCTCTAGTTCCGTCGTCTTGTTTATGTCTTGCGTTCGTAGCTTAGGTTTCTGGTATTTCTAGTGTTTATAGTATTTGTTTTATTTTTATTCAAATTTATTCTGCACTTGGATCCGTCTTCACCTCACCCTTACGTGACAGATAAATGTAGGGGTGTAGGTTCCATGTGACTGATCTCTTTTTTTGTTAATAAAATGATAATAATAATGAATAAATTTTGCGATGAAAGCTTTGCATAGAGTTCAGTTTTGTTGACCTTTGACGCACATGTATGTTTGACCTGTTGGATAACAGCGTAGAAGAGATCCAGCCTCTCAAATACGACACCAAAGATCCCAAATTAAGAGATCAAAATTAAGAGAGTGCTAATTTTATTAGTGTTTAAGTGAGCAATTTTATTTATTTATTTATTTATTTTTTTTAAATCGACTTCCTGATCTGACTATGAATTATAAATCTAAAAAAAAGAGGATGCTGGTCACATGTCTCATTACCGAGACCAGAATCATCTGCACATGCAAAGTGACCGATAACACCGGCAGATAGCACCGGATTGCATCTGTATTATTTTTTTTTTTTATACAGACAAAAATGCACATTGTTTTGCATTGTTTATTACATAGAAATAAAAAAAGGAGTCTTTTAAGATAAGCTATATACTTTATTGCCCCCTCGGGGACGCTTAGCGCGGCAACGTACGCAATTATACACACAGCATATTCAATCACACATTCACATGCATACATTTTCAGTCATCATTTTTCAAATTTTGTTCGAATTTTGTTCGAATTGAATGAAATCATGAACGCAGTGTTGTGAATCAAATCAAATCATGACCGAAATGCATCGTAATTGATTCATTGATCAATTAATTGATTTATCGATTGATTAAATCGGTAAATCGGTTAATTAAATAATAGTGTCATGTTTTGAGTATTTAATTTTGGCCCCTTTGGCATTCCATAGTTTCTTGAGTGTATTTACAACTCAAAATCTCAATTTCAGCTTGACATATTGTGTAAATCAAACAATCAGAAAGTGGAGCTGGATTTAATACTGCTCCTTACTCAGTGCCAATATAATGAAAGAAAAATCGACTTAAGTTCAAGGTCAGAATCATGCGTAACTGCGACCGTGTGCGTAACTCTTGTGTAAACGTCTGAATAGTCTGTAGTTACATCTCGGGTCTGCATGCATGATTTCGGTATTACAGTAAATCCGGCCCTGTATGTCTTCCCAGTTGTTGTTTTTCTTTCTAAAATGCCATGTCTTCTTCTTTTTCCTTTCCTTTTATATTTCCAGTCGACCCTCGAGCATCATTTAAAGTGCCAAGCAGGTAAACCTATTTTCCACCTGGCACAAATCCATCTAATCTTCCTGACCACTCAGCTGCTTCTTTATTCACTCGCTCGCTCCGACTCATTTAATTCCATTCAGTCCTCATACTTCAGACCAAGCGTGAGTTATTTTCCACGTTTTTTTATTCATTCCTTTTTAGTGCGGTGTCAATTGACACAGGCTTGAACTGGCTTTCCTTCGCTTATTGATCGCTCACTGAAGAACCATCCTGATTCAGTGTCCGCCCTCCGCCTTCATCTCCATCTCCTCCACCCTTCTCTCGGTCTCTCTCTCAGGAATATATTTATCTCTTGTTTTGTACCTCTCTGTTTAATGTTTGTGCCTGCAGTAGATGAGACTCACATGTCTTGTTTGGCCTAATAGAGAATTATCAGGGTTTATAGGGCAAATCATGAGACCTGAAAACCCAGCTGACCAAAAAAAAAAAAAAACCCCACCCCCCAACGCTGACCTGTCAGTTTCGATGTTTGGTACACCACTCTTCCCGTGTGTGTGTGTGTGTGTGTGTGTGTGTGCGCCCATGCTTACTTACACATTGGTCCACTGCGAGAAAGAAATCTTGTCCTCATATCTCATTGACTTTGACCCAGGTCATGGTTGTCACTGGCAGACAGACTGGTTTAAGTATTTCAGAAATCTCCTGGGATTTTCACATGCAACAGTCTTTAGAGTTTACACAGAATGGTGCGAAAAACAAAAAACAGACCATCCATTGAGCGGCAGTTCTGCAGGCAGAAACGCTTTGCTGTTGAGAGAAGTCAGGGGAGAATGACCAGACCGGTTTGAGCTGAGCTACGGTAACTTAATCACTCTTTACAACTGTGGTGAGCAGAAAAGCATCTCAGGACGCACAACATGTCCAGCCTTGGGGTGACAACAAGAGAAGACCACATGATGACCACACTCCTTTTACCCAAGAGTCTGATGCTACAGTGGGCAAGACGGGGCGAAATGACACCCGGCGTTTTTTCCGACCTTTAGCTCTCCAGGAATAAAAACGAATCAGCACGTGATGTGATAACTGTGATAACGCTAACTCCGGATCAACTTTGGGAGGCATCACACCACCCCATAGTTGATTATTTTCCTATAACAGCAGGTCCCCAAGTGGTTTACTCCTTACTTACAAAACGTACGGTTTTATTCGAATCGATTCTCGCCTTGTTGTTTACTTGTTGGAAAGCTTTCCAATAACACCGTTGTCCCCGAAACCATCTCGTGGCCACGTCATTTCGATAGAAGACACAAGAAAAGCATGTGATGCGTTCTGTTTGAACCTCCAGCCATAACTGTTTATGTGTTTGGATCTTTTGATCAAGTGTGATTCGGAAAGCGGAGATTAAAAAAAAAAAAAAAAAAAAAAAGTTTCCGTGAAAAGTTTCTTTGTGTGTGTGTGTGGTAGCACAACACAATCGTGCCCCTTCATGCACCGCTCTTCTATCGCAGCTCATTATGGTGCTTTTCTTCTGAAGATGAATTTGAAGAGGATGTTTCTGTTAGGTTTTTTTTTTTTTTTTTTGTCCATGAAATCCACCGCAAATTGGTTCTAATTTTCAAGCTATAAAGAGGCTTCTTGTTCAATAATGTGCATGATGAGCCCTGCTGGTCTCTGGAGCGACAGCAAACAAACTGATATTTTTAGCTTAGCTATAATCTTAGCACAGGGCTGAAGAATTCTAAAGAAGTCCTCGTCTCCCTTTATATTGCACTTTTCTATATGACGTGAGGTGAAGAGTGCGTTAAAGTCTTCAACTCGGGGGTTTAAACATCTGCTCGGCCCTCAGCGTTTGATTGC
The DNA here is from genome assembly GCA_023630585.1 of Cranoglanis bouderius. NCBI lineage: Eukaryota > Metazoa > Chordata > Actinopteri > Siluriformes > Cranoglanididae > Cranoglanis > Cranoglanis bouderius. The sequence continues at coordinate 3,985,712 of CM042549.1, forward strand.
CTTTGGCAGATTTCTATAAACCCTGAATTTAAAGAGGGCAAAGAGGCTTTCTCATCAACACTAGGAATCTACGCCGACTTTCAGATTCTTAGTTTGCAGTGTCTCTTGCAGAATTTCATTGTGCCTCACTGAAGAGGTGTAAATTCAGCCATCCTATCACAACTCTAAGCTTTGATGGCACTCTTAAAAGAACATTTAATCCGGTCAGGTGGAAACGAATCAATTGGCGGATTACTGGAGTGGAGAGAACCGGGTGACCTCTTGTGACTTGCATACTTCTCAAGAGTCTCTCGAAACACAGTAATGATGACAGAATAGATTTTCAGTAGAGTATTGTGATAGGATTTGTGTAGCAGACGTGGCGTGAATACAGCAGTAGATACTCGAGTTCTCTTGGGGTCGTATTTAGAAAAACTCATGGCCAAAATACACCGATCAGCCGTGAGATTAAAACCAGTGACGGGTGAAGTGAGTTACATCGATTATCTCGTTACAGTGGCACCTGTCAAGGGGTGGGATATATTAGGCAGCGAGTAAACAATCAGTTCTCGAAGTTGATGTGTTGGAAAAATGGGCAAGCGTAAGGATCTGAGCGACTTTCACAAGGGCCAAATCGTGATGGCTAGACGACCGGGTCAGAGCATCAATAGAACCTACCAAAAGTGGTCCAAGGAAGGAGAACCGGTGACAGGGTCTTGGGCGCCCAAGGCTCATTGATGCGTCGTGGGGAGCGAAAGCCAGCCCGATCCCACAGAAGAGCTACTGTAGCACAAACTGCTGAAAATGTTAATGCTGGCTATGATAGAAAGATGTCAGAACACACAGTGCATCGTAGCTTGCTGCGTATGGGGCCGCGTAACCGCAGACCGGTCAGAGTGCCCATGCTGACCCCTGTCCACCGCCGGAAGCACCTACAATGAGCATCAGAACTGGACCGTGGAGCAATGGAAGACGGTGGCCTGGTCTGGTGAATCACGTTTTGTTTTACAGCATGTGGACGGCCGGGTGCGTGTGCGTCGCTTACCTGGGGGAAGACATGGCACCAGGATGCACTATGGGAAGAAGGCAAGCTGGTGGAGGAAATGTGATGCTCTGTGCAGTGTTCTGCTGGGAAACCTTGGGTCCTGGCGCTCATGTGGATGTTACTCTGACACGTACCACCTACCTAAACATTGCTGCAGAACAAGTACACCCCTTCATTGAAACAGTATTCCCTAATGGCAGTGGCCTCTTTCAGCAGGATAACGCTCCTGCCGCCGCCTCCAAATTCCCCAGATCTCAAGCCAATCGAGCATCTGCGTGATGTGCGATCCAAGTAGGCCTCACGTGCAGCGGATCTGCTGCTAATATCTTGGTGCCACAGCATCTGGGACCTAGACAATATTAGGCAGGTGGTTTTAATGTTATGGCTGATCAGTGAATAGTCTACACCACAATTTACTACAGTATATAATTAGTATATGATTGTCTTAATTTACTTAGTACATTACGTGCCAGGTGTATTCATATTCACTATTAGTCAGCATAAGCTACCTGTACTAGCTATACAGGTGCATCTCAATAAATTAGAATGTCGTGGAAAAGTTCATTTATTTCAGTAATTCAACTCAAATTGTGAAACTCGTGTATTAAATAAATTCAGTGCACACAGACTGAAGTAGTTTAAGTCTTTGGTTCTTTTAATTGTGATGATTTTGGCTCACATTTAACAAAAACCCACCAATTCACTATCTCAACAAATTAGAATACTTCATATGACCGATAAAAAAACATTTTTAGTGAATTGTTGGCCTTCTGGAAAGTATGTTCATTTACTGTACATGTACTCAATACTTGGTAGGGGCTCCTTTTGCTTTAATTACTGCTTCAATTCGGCGTGGCATGGAGGTGATCAGTTTGTGGCACTGCTGAGGTGGTATGGAAGCCCAGGTTTCTTTGACAGTGGCCTTCAGCTCATCTGCATTTTTTGGTCTCTTGTTTCTCATTTTCCTCTTGACAATACCCCATAGATTCTCTATGGGGTTCAGGTGTGGTGAGTTTGCTGGCCAGTCAAGCACACCAACACCATGGTCATTTAACCAACTTTTGGTGCTTTTGGCAGTGTGGGCAGGTGCCAAATCCTGCTGGAAAATGAAATCAGCATCTTCAAAAAGCTGGTCAGCAGAAGGAAGCATGAAGTGCTCCAAAATTTCTTGGTAAATGGATGCAGTGACTTTGGTTTTCAAAAAACACAATGGACCAACACCAGCAGATGACATTGCACCCCAAATCATCATAGACTGTGGAAACTTAACACTGGACTTCAAGCAACTTGGGCTGTGAGCTTCTCCACCCTTCCTCCAGACTCTAGGACCTTGGTTTCCAAATGAAATACAAAACTTGCTCTCATCTGAAAAGAGGGCTTTGGACCACTGGGCAACAGTCCAGTTCTTCTTCTCCTTAGACCAGGTAAGACGCCTCTGACGTTGTCTGTAGTTCAGGAGTGGCTTAACAAGAGGAATACGACAACTGTAGCCAAATTCCTTGGCACGTCTGTGTGTGGTGGCTCTTGATGCCTTGACCTCAGCCTCAGTCCATTCCTTGTGAAGTTCACTCAAATTCTTGAATCGATTTTGCTTGACAATCCTCATAAGGCTGCGGTTCTCTCGGTTGGTTGTGCATCTTTTTCTTCCACACTTTTTCCTTCCACTCAACTTTCTGTTAACATGCTTGGATACAGCACTCTGTGAACAGCCAGCTTCTTTGGCAATGAATGTTTGTGATTTACCTAGTGAACCAAACTGAGAGACCATTTTGAAGGCTCAGGAAACCTTTGCAGGTGTTTTGAGTTGATTAGCTGATTGGCATGTCACCATATTGTAATTTGTTGAGATAGTGAATTGGTGGGTTTTTGTTAAATGTGAGCCAAAATCATCACAATTAAAAGAACCAAAGACTTAAACTACTTCAGTCTGTGTGCACTGAATTTATTTAATACACGAGTTTCACAATTTGAGTTGAATTACTGAAATAAATGAACTTTTTCCACGACATTCTAATTTATTGAGATGCACCTGTAGACATGCTCCAGGGATACCAGTAATCTTTGCTATTTTTTTTTTCCCTATCTCTGTTTTTCTTCTCTGTACATGATTAATGAGAGGTCGTGTAGGACAGGATAAGATGAATATACAGTTTTACGTTTTTATTCCTTAAGGAGTACATTGTTCTTCTTCTTCACCTTCTTCTTCTTCTCCTCACATAGGAATTAAAATAAACTTAGGAAATAAACTTGAGTGGGGGAATGACAAGAAATGTGTACCACGGGCACCATACGATTGGAACATTTTCAATTTTCATTACAAAAATGACACATATTTGGTACAAAATGTTAAAATTTGCTTGCAAAGTTGTAATAATTATTTTTTTTTAATGTTAGAAAAAAGATATTTCTCTGAAAACTGCGTTGTGACCTATATTTCTTAATAAGCTCATGTGTACGGATTTTTGAGGTTTAATAAAATAAAATAAATTTTAAAAAACAGTTTAATTTGAACCTTGTCCCAAAAAGAACCAGCATTTTCAGTGTGCACTGTATAACTTTATACTCATTAGTATGTGCATTTCTAAATACACTGAACTGCTTCTTTTCCTGATGCTCTAGACAGTATTGTTTTATTCATATTACACATTGATTATATAACGATATGAGTGAATTATGCTTCAGATCATCAGTCACATAAGGAGACGTGCATCGTACACGGAGGTGAGACAGAGGCGTCTACTGGACCTGTCTGCTGCTTCATGCCAGTCTTTTTCTGGCGTGAATATCACGAGGTGCGAACACAAATGCAGAGCGGAGTAAATCAGTGGCAAACGAACAGAGGTGAGGGGTCGTATCGATTAAAGCGGCCGAACGCTTTCTGTAGAGAGATGAGATTTCTCTCTAAATCTTATTCTGTCGACTCGCTAATACCGAGTTCCAGCACTGTATGTGTGTGTTATTGTTTATGCAGCTATACATCCAGCGCTCTGTGTGACAGCCGGATAGGTATGCATGAGCTCAGTGTTTGCCAGCGATGCAGTGCGCAATGCGCAATGCAGTGATGAGACGTATAGCCTGCCTGCTTTGGTGAAAGAGTGCCTTCTAAAGTTATCATAATTCATGGCAAGCGCCAAATACAAGCCCGAGTGAACCTGTAGTCGGAAAAAAAATCAGAGTGGCCTCAGTGAACTCTGAGGACAATAATAATAATAATAATAATAATAATAAAAATAGTAATTCCTACTGCTCTGGGTCACCAGGTGTGCGGTTTTGAGCTCCATTGTCTGGTCAGAACTCGCGTTAAAATGTCCGGTCCCACTCTAAATACATTCCATTTGTTTTAAGACACACACACACACACACACACACACACAGCATTATAGGTTTAGCGCTGGCGTATGTTCCACCGATTCCTCTCGTTTTTACTTTCCACCCTCGAGCAATTTACTTGTCGTGCTAATGAACAAATGACACGGAAATGACAGCCGAAATAGACCATTTAACGATTAACAGCGCCAATCGAATCAAACCCGGCTGCAAACTGTCCTCTGTGAAAATATCAATAGGAGAAACTCCAGCATTTTCCTACGATACAAGTAACCCGGATAAAACATCTTATAGCTTTTAAACAGAAAGTGAAGTTACATTCACACACACACAGCGACTCGCAGCGACAAAGCGACAGGAGACCATTCGTTTCCAGTGAGAGCTGGTGACCATTGGCGACTAGAAGTGGGCGTGTCCAGCGACAGGACAATCTTGAGAAAAGTTTGTTATGAAAATTTGGAGCACCTCGGTGCAGCGACAACCAACGGGAGTGACGACGGTAGAGGTAGAGCGGACACGATCGGTGATCCGCCGCGCTGCCTGCGAGTCTGAACTGCTTCGTGGACCCTGACGGTCCGGGGCGCTTTCGCCGCAGACAGATGGCTGTAATGGCAAAGCGCACAAACTGCGTCTCCTTCATCTCGTAGGATATGATGCATATATATACACTGGTGAATTTTATATACAAACGTTTCATTTTAGCGGCAAGAAAACTGGTTTGTCGTCGAAAGTGGAATGCTAGTTGTGCCACCCACTGATAAATGTCACTATGGCAACCAGTAGTAGGAACGCCTGCTGGCGACTTCATAGTACAGCGACCGGCAACTTGCAGTGATAAAATCGCTGTATGTTTTTATAGCTATTTAAATGATATCAGGAAGTAACTTGCTTTCCGGACATTAAATGTGACTATAAATGGGTTCAAAGTGTAGTCCTTTACTAAATAATAATTGTTAGTACTGGCGAATTGTTGTAGTATAAGAGGAATAAAACACTTCCGGATGTGGTGCTATTTGAAAACAACCACCCCGTTGTTGACTATTTTCCTAAAACAGCACAGCCCCGAGTGTTTTCTTCTTTACTTATCTTACACACACTGCGTGAAAGGGATTGGTTGTTATGTCAGCAAGTAAAATAAGAACAAAATGTTGTTTCTTAGTTAACGTGCTCGCGAGTCCGGCATGAACAGACGAGGGAAGGTCTCCTTCCTTTTCTTCTCAGCGAATTCCCCAAATATTTCAGTTCCGACCCAATTCCGGATTGGTCTGCGACCCCGCAGACGCGAACGCAACGAGACAGAAACGCGTCGAGATAAAAAGTCTTGTCAAGTTGGCCCGGACTCACCGTTTGAGGGGGAAGATTGTGGAAGTAATTCACTTCAGACTCATTATTCGCCTCTCAGATCATCTTCTGAGAAATCTTTCACTTTCTCGCGTCATTGAACCGATGTTTCTGACCGGAATCCCCGCTAAATCATCCACGCTGTCGATTGTGTCGGTATGCTTATTGGGGATTAGTACATTAGTAGAGTATCTAGATCTCTCATCTCACATCTCTCTTTCTCTGACTTTCCTTCCTCTCTCTCTCTCTCTCTCCCACACACGCACAATTCTCTTTCAAACAAATGATGTGTAGGCGTGTGTGTTTGTATATATTTTTTATTTATTTATCATCCCCCCCCCCTCCCCCCGCCTGTTCTAACCTGAAATGATTAAAGTCCTGACCTGAACTATGAATTATCTCCAGAAGGGATAACACTAGAGCACTCGTATCTAAACAGATTAACGCCGTCCGATCTGTTGAACTGAAGTAACCGTACGATCGGAGCGCGGTCATCACGGTCATGTTTATAAAGTTTTCCACCGTTTTAGTTTGAGTGTAACTTCCGCCGTCAGTGTTTTACTTTTGGCTATGCGCTAACCCCAGACTGCTCAACCCAGAGCGAAATCGTTCTCTTTGTACGTGTTCCAGCCCACAGCTGTTAGCCAGCCTACGCATCAATAATACACATGCTATATACAGTATTTATAGCCCGCTGGAATTGGTTATATGATAATGGACTTGCATAAGCATCTTTTTTCGCGTTTTTCGATTTCTGCACTGCTCCAGGTGAGGAAGTAGTTATATCACCAGAAACTACTTTTCAATTAATTTTTTTATCTTCTCCCCCCCCCAAAGTACATGTTTGAGCCTTTACAAGATGGTCCCAGTCTGAATCAAGAGTTACCATTGTAAAGTTGAGTTTTATTCCTCTTTATACCACAGCAATTCTCCAACAAATTTCGCCACTTTTTGTTAATTAAAGGATGCCATACTTTTTATCCACCTGGCCTGCGTTCGCGCTAGCGAGCGACAAGGCAACAGTCCATTTTCTACAAATTCATCAACAGCACAGCAACTTTATGCTGATCAGGCATGACCGGAAAAATGGCGTCATATCCGATCAGCTGGCTCGACTGAATTCCTCGGACCAACCTTATGCGGTACAGCATTTTTTCATTCCCCCTCTCACAACTATAGTTCCTACCTGCAGTTACAGTAGCTCCTATGTGCTGCCTGACTCGCGGGGGGACATGTTACAACCGTTCTTCCAGCTGATTTGTTATATATGACCTTTCATTAAACGTGTATAGAGACATTACAAAAAAAAACAAAAAAAAAGCTCAGAAGAAAGTGGCTAATACGAAGAATAGGCGATGAGTGCGTTATTTATTTTGGTTTACAAGTTAAGAGGAGGACATATAGAGAAACAGGCATTAGAGCCGTGCCACACCGGATCGTCCATGATACACCAGTACAATTCCTCAAACAATGACAAGAATTTGTCATCCCATGACACTGACGGTGTAGTTGATGCCGTGTTTACGCATCAACCCTGGTTTGTAGTTTAAGAATAAAGTCAGAATCGGTATTTACATTTCAAGCTTGTACTTGAGAATCATTAACGTACTTGTGAATCGTTATTGTGTTTATTTACGGCTGCGGCTCAGGTGGTAGAGCGGGTCGTCCACTAATCCACTAATCGTAGGGTTGGCGGTTCAATTCCCGGCCCACATGACTCCATGGGCCGAAGTGTCTTTGGGCAAGACGCTGAAACCCAAGTTGCTCCCGACGGCAGGCAGGTGTCATTGGTGTGCGCGAGTGTGTGAATGAGACACAGTGTAAAGCGCTTTGTGAACCGCGAAGGTTAACAGGCGCTATATAAGTGCGGACCATTTATATACTGATATTTTGATGTTCTGCAGCATCGTTTGCACTATTTAAATATCATATGCACTTTTACATTTATATATTAGTTTAGATCATGAATCCTGTGAGTATCGGCTCTTGCATTTCCACTGGAATCTTAATTTGAGAATAAAATTCATATTCTATATTTTTAGCCCGCTTAATTGGTAGAGTTTAGTATTTGATGATGGTCAGGGTTAAGTTTGACTTTTTTGGACCAGTGTACGCTGATGTGACTTGTGGCCAAGAAGACGTTACTGTTTTCATATCCGTATTTCATTTCATGTTCACATCCCGCAGAAAGTACCATGAAATATCACCGTGATACAGTTTTAAGCCGATATCGCCCGTCCCTAATAGGCATACGGTGGTGCCTCTGGCGCTCTGCCGGTCTGCTAACAAAGCTAATACGAAGACTGTCACGCCTGTCATACATCACACTCTTTCCACTTTATTAATTTATTAAATACTCTATAAAGACAAATAAATCATATACTGTAGTAAATTGTGCGCTGACACTGACAGGTAAATGTTAAATAAACGTCTCCTTACAGAAAACTTCACCATATCAACGATCACACCCAGGCTTTAATCCGTTTACGCGGAACGTCCGCCCTGTGAACGAGCTGTTACTATGGAAACGATTACACAATAGAACGAGCGCATTAATATAAACCTGTGACTTACCTTTGACCAGAAAATTAATCAGCACCTACTGACCAATCAGAATCGACCCGTAACCTATGAGGCTTAGATTGTGAAAAACTACTCCACACACTAATCATTAATAACACTAACGACACACGCATACGTTACTGCTATTTAAATCTGCACACTGTTTGTGATTACAGCTAACGCTGTTGGGGTTTCAGTGTATTTTTGCTCGTGTGAGTAAAAGGAAACTAGAAAAAGCAACAGACTGTGTTTTGTGTTTTTTAGGAAAGAGAAAAGGTGGGAATAGACAGTAGGGGGGAAAAAATGGTAAAAGAGGTCAAACATTATTTTTGACAGCTTGCATCATCACTCCGTTACAAGTACCCACTTTCCTCCCACGTAGCTCACGCTCGGATGTAGAATTCGAAAAACCGATGAACATACGTGCCGATGCGCACGCGTACAGTTTGCCCTTGCATGAAAAAAGATACGACGTGACTCCAGCAAGCAAAATCTAATCCTCTATACCGAAGCCGTGTTCCTAGACGATTGCTGCAATTTTGCATCATTTCCCAGGAAGAGGAATTCATTTTAGTACGAATGCGTTTGAGGCCATTATAAATGTACTTTTCCCTTAGAGAATATTTTCCCAGAAATGCACTTGGGCTGACCTAGAACCATATTTTTTTACAAACATCTCAGATGCATTCACAATGGCTTTAAAAAAAAAAAAAAAATGTGTGGGTGAATAGAGAAATTCGTCACGTTTGTTTGTTCGGTTGCCTGGTTACAGAGTGAAGCCTCACACTTTAACACCGTTTCCATGCTGAAAGTGAGAGCAAGGAGAAATATTTATCTTGACCCGCATCGTGAACTCTTTGGTTAGCAGTATGGATGGCTATGATGAATATTCATAAAAGCAGAGTGAGTTTTTTTTTTTTTTTTTTTTAACCCTTTGCCCCACGGAAACTATATGTGGTGCGTGGCAATAGATCCTTAAGACTATAGTGGGATCTAGGGGAAGCTATTTCACATAATATATGTTTACATATAGTCCACAAGACACAATGATGACTGAATTTACACAAATGAACCAGTTCAAAAGTTTACAGTTAAACTGCCCAATGTTCTTCAGAAAAACCCTCGAGGTCCTGCATGTTCTTTGGTTTTCCAGCATCTTCTGCATATTTGACTCCTTTCCAACAGTGGACTGTATGATGCTGAGGATCCGTCTTTTCACACTGAGGACACCTGAGGGACTCGTACACAGCTATTACGAAAGGTGCAAACATTCACTGATGCTCAAAAGGCAACACGATACATTAAGAGCCGCGGGGGGGGTGTAAACTTTTGAACAGGATGATCGGTGTAAATTATTTTGTCTAAAGAACTCATTTTTTTTCACTCATACAGCTTCTGAAGTGCAGTACTAAGATATTTTCATGTTTCCCAGAAGACAAAATAATAATTTACATCGATCATCTTTTTCAAAAGTTTACACCCCCCCCCCGGCTCTTAATGTATCGTGTTGCCTTCTTGAGCATCAGTGAATGTTTGCACCTTCTGTAAGAGTTGTGTACGAGTCCCTCGGTTGTCCTCAGTGTGAAAAGATGGATAGTAGTTTTTTAATCTGTTGCCTGTGTGTAGATACTCAGTGCAACAGTACAGTAGGCGAAAGCATGACAAAATGGATGTAAGCCAAGTCATGAGGATGAATAGATAATCTAGCTTAGATAAAATCCTATTTTAATTCATGTCCATCATCGGATTTAGACATCCTCAGAATCATTCCCCCCTAGTGCTAACGAATCCACCTCTTCATGTTTTGCCCAAACAGCGTCTCCGTTCGGAGATCAGACCTTTGAGATGAAAGGAGGTTTGCTGAAACACTTAGCACGTTTCTTGTATTTTGCTTAATGTGGAGTCATGTGAAACAGTTCAATGTCAAGCAGTGATGCTAAGGACCTCTGAGAGGAAGTTTCATCCGAGTTTGGGCTGTGGTGTTAAGTAAAATAAAATCAGTTCAAACGTGACCTTTTTCGTTTTATCATTGCAGGTTTTCGGTGCTGTCAAAAAGTACCAAAGAACAAAGGCTTAGTAATGCACAAAGACTCAATAGTACACGAGCGGCGTTTCTCAGAAAGAGTCCTTGCTTGTTCTTGCTTTTTTATGCCAAGTTGCTCAAGTGTAGGGCGAGTGCTGAAGAAAGGAAGGGGTAAAATACACAGAGGTGTTCTTGGTTCTACACTTGTTTCGAATCGTGATGGTGACTTGAGTACTAATGGAAAAAAATCCCATAACCTAATGTAACGGCATGACGATAGAACACAAAGCATCTCATAACACCAAGTTGTTTGGAGTAAATGTGTTAAAATCTCATTTTGAGCAAAAAGACAGTGGCAGAAATGGGCCCACCAAAGAACGTTGATTCAGAATTAGTCTGGAAGCCCTGGTTAGCAAAGTTGTGAACATGTTTGATAACTTTAGCTAGTTAGCATCATCAGGAACCAAACATCTAAGATAGCTCAGCACATCCTAGACCGTTACAGGAATGTTCTCCATTCTCATTTCCTCGCAAGTCCATATACACAGTGGCTTGCGTAAGTATTCACCGCCCTTCCATGTTTTGTCATGTTTCAGTTTGGAACTGAAATGGACTTGGATTAGGATTATATGTCAAGAATCTACACAAAAAAATCCATTGCATAAGGCGCAGAAGCAACTCTGCCTAGAGGAGGTCTTCACCCCAAAAAATCAGTGACAGGGTAAAGTTGGGGATTAGTCACAGAAGTAACCGATTTAGTAAGAACTATTTTCACTCTAACCCAAGTCCAATCTTGGTGTTGTTGAGAAATAGCCGTTGAGTCTTTAGCTGGGAGTCACTATGAAGAGTTGAGGATTTCCAGGTGAAATCATCAGAGTGTCGTGCCACCGTCATTGGTAGAAAACGTGTCAGGCAGGAGTCACAGGTCAGTCCCTCCAGGATTTTGCGATCGTAGGAATTAACGGAAAATCAAGCAAACTCTGCAATATTCAGAGGAGATTGCGATATTTGAAAATTACCACCGATTTTCTGCAGATTCGGGCCAAGATGCGTCATGTGACGTCGTCACGACGCACCTTCAGCCAAAGCTCTCTTCGATTCATGAGCATTGAACGTGTGTACAGCTAAAAGGTCTCATTTACCAACAAACGACGTGTACAATTCAAGTATTTCAAGTTTTCCTCAAAAAAAAAAAAAAACCCACAAAAACTCCGCAGGTTTGGGGGGAAAAAACGGCAAAATCAAGCATTTTTGGCCGCAACGATCACAGTGGATACAACTGATTCACACTGATTTCCATTTTTGTGTTTACTCCAAGATGACATGAGAATTTCACACTTCATAACCGTATCAGTCAGACGGAGGTTAATGCCGTGTCATATAAACAGATTAAGCCCTGCAATTTAAAAATTAAGCTCTGATCGTTATTTATATGTTGATTCATTTTATTTTTCATCGTATTCGAATCAGAGATCTTTACAGTTCGATTGATCCTGTGCCCAGCGTAGCCTCAAGATTCCTGTTCTTGGCTGCCAGGAGTGGAACCCCATGTGGCCTTGTGCTGACGTGCGGTCGACATGTTGTGCTTCCCTGAGATGCTTTCCTGCTCACCACGGTTGTAAAGAGTGGTTATTTGAGTTCTCGGAGTTTTCCCGTCAGCTCCAACCTGCCTGTCCGTTCTCCTCTGACCTCTCTGATGAACGAGGCGTTTCTGTATGCAGAACCACCGCTGACGGGATGGTTTTTTTTTTTGTTGTTGTTGCTGTGTGAGAAAATCCCAGGAAATTTATGAAAAACTCATACCAGCCCGTCTTGCACCAACAACCACGCCACGATCAGAGTCTTATATTTTATGCCTTAATCCTGTTGACTGATTTGTTTTCATTTTTTCATTGAATCCATCTCATAGGAAAACTAATTTGTCTACTGCTCATTTCATCTGGGGGGGAAAAAACAACATCAGATATAAGCTGACGTGTTAGTAAACCCTTTGTTAAGGATTATGACTTTCACTTTTTAATACTTTTGAAATTTATCATGTAGAAAAAAGATTGTTTTTTGTTGTTTGTTTTTTTTTTTTTAGTAGAAGAAGGCAAGTATGATTTTATTTAAAGCCCTCAGTGTCTGATTCACGTTAAATAAGTAAGACTGCAGCAGATAAAAAGGAAAGCTGGATGTTGTAGCAAAGTTCACGAGTAAGATCGAAGTAGCCTGATGCCAATCAAGTTAGCGAAGGAAACCCATCAGCAGTGTTTCACGCGCGGACACGACTCCTTGTCTTCCCGAGTTCATGTGAACGTTTCAATTTTCAAGACGACCCTCTGCATAAACCTGCCGGTGCCGTTCATCTGAACGTGAACCGTCAGCCCAAACGTGTCTCTTCGCTGGAGTGGAGAAGAAAAGGTGATTATGGCTCAGCCGGTGTGTGAGGTCATTTTGGTTAAGCTAATGTTAGCTGGATAGCTAGTTTGTTTGTTTTTTGTACCTAGGAGCAATGAGCGACTTTAAGAAAATGGTGGATTATTGGAGTAGATATCGGAGTATAATTAAAAAAGGTCTCTCTTAGCTGCTTTAACTACTAAACACACTTGTCATAGAGCCAGTGTGTCCAAGCAGACTCTCAGGATCTCTCTCTCTCTCTCTCTCCCTCCCTCCCTCCCTCCCTCCCTCATATATGCTCTCATGTAACTTTCAGTCCGACTTCTCCCAGAGCAACTTGATTAGGTAGAGGAAAGAGGCAGTTCTGTCTATGAAAAAAAAAAGGTCCTGCCGAAATATACAAACATTATCCAAAAGTGTTTTTTTTGTTTTGTTTTTTTTTTTGTTTTTTTCCCCAAAAAGCAAGTTGTCTTCAAACTTTTGAAGAGCAGTGTATAGAAGTGAAATGTGATTGTACCACCCAAGATTTATCATCCTGTTAAGAATGTCACTTTAAGGCATTATGTATCATTTATAGTTCAATGAAAAAAGATAGTTAAAATCCTGGTTTGGCAGTAGTGGTAAAGGATATTGGGGGGGGGGAAATGATTGTGTCAGCATATGAAAATGCTGAAAATTAAAAAGTAAAGTAGCAGTCAAAAGTTTGTAGTTTTCTACTGGTTTAGAATAATAACGAAGATATTAACACTATTAACTAGCACATGTGGAATTGTGCACTGACCAAGAAAAAGTGTTAAATAAATTAAAACTGTTTTAGATTTTGCATAAGATCAGTTTTCTTTGTTTTGTTTTTTTTGGTTGGTGGTGGGTCACCAGTGAGTCCTTAAATATCGTTTAGTTCTTTACCACAATTTACATATTGCTTAATAATGAACAAGTTATTTGGCGTAGAGACTTACTTTAAATTGTCGCAGAGAAAGATCCACTTTTAGCTTTGTAGTATAAATAAAAGGTTTTTTAAAAACAAGATTACAATATTGGAATTATAAACATGCACGCCACAAATGTTTCTTAGCTTTTTATACAGTCTAAAGCCTTATTTGTGCTGGAAGAAAAGATATAAAACATAAATCTGTTTGAAATAGTGGCATTTAAATAAATAAATAAATAAATAAATTTAAATCTAATCAGAAATTCTCAAAAACATTTCATACGTTCGTTCATAGATATGTCAAATGTCATCATGACCCAGCTCCTGGCATGAAAGAAGTCTGGTTACAGAGTGGCAGGCTGGAGCTGCAGTCAATCACAAGTGTGTAAACAAACGGGAGTCTGATAGGAAAAACACTTCAGGACTGATGGCGTTTGTAGCTTTTTTGGCTGAACAGGTAATTGGTTGGATGATCCTTAACAAACCAGTTGAGAAGTTTAGCAAAAGATCTCACCATAGCCGACTAGTGACTAGACCCAGGGCTTGTGCTCGCCCTTGTGTGTATATCTAATATCTCTCTTCACTTCCCATATTCTGAAAGGTCAGACTTTTCACTACTGATCAGAGGCCACGCCCACTTCAAGTTTAGCTTCGGGTACAGATACGGATATTTGGCGCATTAAACCGTTCCCCATATATATATATATATATATATATATATATATATATATATATATATATATATATATATATATATATATATATATATATATATAGATGATTTGCTGTGTCGACCCCTGAAGGGAACAGCCGAAAGGAAAAGAAGAGATATATATATTTATAGTGCTGATGTTGATTGAATTACTATCTGAAGCGTTCATCAGCTTATTGTGATCAGATCGTTGCTATCCAGTCGCACCACAGCAGAGCTGCTTTTACACGACAACATCAGCCAGACATCCAGATAACAAATGACTGATGGCCCACATTTACCACTTTCATCTCGCCCACATTAACCCTATGAAATGCTGGCATGTGCCTGAATAAATAACTTTTCACGACTTTGATTTAAAGCACACACACACACACACACACACACACACACACAGCATCGCATTGTGTTGAATCTGCTGTAAAAAAGCAGCAGCATGAATGAAATGTAATTAACGCTTATGAAAAGAAGTGACAAGTTTCGAACAAGCTGAACAAACACAAGATGATTACTGTGGTATGGTTCGTTACATATTAAAACCTTCACTGTCAGAGAAAAAAAGTAATTAATGAAATTCATGAGCGGAATTTATAGAACGTGCTGCATGGTATGGAGTATTAATCACGGCAGACTGTGTGTGGGGTGCGTTTCGGTTAGGAGAAAAAGGTTTTTATAATATAATTCGCTTACCATTGTTGCCTCTCATCAGTCATCTGGACGTCAACCAAGAGAAGAATTAAGTCCTTTAGTTTGTTATACAGTCCCCTCCAAATGTATCGGAACAGCAAGGCCAGTTATATTGTTTTCTCCATACATTGAAGACATTTGGGTTTGAGATCAAGGATGAATATGAGACGATAGATCAGAATTTCAGCTTTCATTTCCTCATATTTACCGCTAGATGTGTTCAACAACATAAAACATAAACCTTTTGTATCAGACCACTCAATTTCTAGGTGAGCAAAAGTATAGGAACAGATAAGTCTTTAAGTAAGTTAATGTAACTAAGACTTAATATTTGGTTGCATATTCCTTGCTTGCAATAACTGCATCAAGCCTGCGACTCACTGACATCACCAAACTGTTGGTTTCTTCCTTTGTGATGCTTTTCCAGGCTTTTTTTATCACAGCCTCTTTCAGTTGTTGTTTGTTTCAGGTGGGTTTCTCCCTTCAGGAGGTGAAATGCTGCTCAGTTGGGTTAGGGTCTGGTGATTGACTTGGCCAGTCTAAGACCTTCCACTTCCCCCCCCCCCCGATAAAGTCATTTGAGTTGGCAGTGCGTTTTGGATCATCGTCTTGCTGCGTGATGAAGATGCATTTCTCTGTAAATTGGTCGACAAAATCTTCCTGTAAACTTCTGAATTCATTCTGCTGCTACCGTCATGAGTTACATCATCAGTAAAGATTACTGAGCCTGTTCCAGAAGCAGCCATGCAAGCCCAATTCATGACACTACCTCCACCATGTTTCACAGATGAGCTTGTATGTTTTGGATCATGAGCAGATCCTTTCTTTCTCCACACCTTTGCCTTTCCATCACTTTGGTAGAGGTTAATCTTGGCTCCAGAACTTTTGTGGCTCTTCTCTGTATTTCTTTGCGAATTCCAATCTGGCTTTCCGATTCTTACTGCTCATGAGTGGTTTGCATCTTGTGGTATGGCCTCTGTATTTCTGCTCTCAAAGTCTTTTTTGACCGGTGGATTGTGATGCCTTCACCCCTGCCTTGTGGAGGTTGTTGCTGAAGTCACTGACCGTTGTTTTTGGGTTTTTCTACAATGTTTCTGTCATCAGCTGTTCTTTTCCTTGGCCGACCCATTCGGTGTCTGTTGCTCAGCACAGCAGTGGTTTCTTTCTTTTTCAGGACATTCTAAATTGTTGTATGTGCTATGCCCAATGTTTGTGCAATTCCTCTGATAGATTTTCCCTCTTTTCTCAGCTTCAAAATGGCTTGCTTTTCTCCCATAGACAGCTCTCTGATCTTCATGTTGGCTTATCCTTTTAACAACAAATGCAGTCTTCACATGTGAAACTGAAGGCTAAAACCCAAACTTAAAGAGTAGATGTTCAGAGCTATTTATTGTTTAAACAATCAGTCTAACAGGACACACCTGGGTAACAAGAAACACCTGTCAGTCACATGTTCCTGTATTTTTGCTCGCCTAAAATGTGCTATGTTCCATGTCGTTTAACCGCATATACATATTAATACCAGGAAATAAAAGCTGAAATTCTAAATATTCATCTTTTGATCTCAAACACAAATGTGTTCAGTCTACAGCTGATTTACCCCCAGTGAAATACGGGAGTTTGTTTTGTTTGTGCAGGATGCAGGAACATGTGACTTTCACGTACGTCACGTGGAGGGCGTGTAGGGTGGTCACAATATTTGAATAAATAAATAAATATTTTTGTTAGTCATCTGGATGTGAACAAAGAGAGGGTTTACTTTCTCAGCTTTGTTATAAGCTAAAAACAACATCTTGTATTCTCTTCTTTCGCTTGCTATGCATTCTCAATTTTTTCCCCCAGCTTTTCAACTCGTCTCTTGCCGTTCTTGTCTGCTCGATGAGAATAAAAGGAATAAAAGTACCGTGCATGTGAAAACCCCTTCTTAAGAGTCTGAAAAGTGGGGCTTCCTTTCAGAAAAGAGATCACGTACGACCCCTTTAGGAAGCTAGAAGCCTGAACTTTTATCTTGGAGTTTATACTGGTGATCAGAAAGACAGATGAGTTTTGCAAGTCTCGCTTTATCCCCACTTGCACTGCATCTTTGAACGTGACCCGTCTCGGCAGTTTAAAGAAAAAAAACTGTCCGTTCGGATTGTACGTGTTAATTCAGCGTAGGATTGAGAAAAATATCTGCTCTTTGAGAACACATCTCCTGTGCTGGGAGAGTGAACTCGAATAGCGAGGGAAGAAAAACAAGGCGGAGGACAACAGATTAACCTAATAATCTTTTCTGAGAAGCGCCACTGTGTGTGTGTGTGTGTGTGTGTGTGTGTGTGTGTGTGTGTGTGTGTGTGTGTGTGTGTGTGTGTGATGCTGTAGAGAGTATAGAACTCAGGAGAAGAGAGACAGAGGATGACAAGGCCACTGATGATGAAGGATATTCTTTTGTAAGGTGAAAAGGATGAGGGTCAGTGGACCGACCTGCATTCGTGTTCAGTTTAGTAATTGGAGAGATGAAGCATATCCTCACGATTCTCATGCCGCCGTTGTTGGTGGGTTTAATTTTTAGATCCTTCTAGAAGAGAACAGCATTAATATCAAAGCTGCTGATATCCAGGCTTAATCCGTCTGTCTCACAGGTGTCCGTATATTACAGTGCTGTGAAAAAGTATTTACACTGTTCTTCTTTTTTTTTTTGGCGTGTATCTCATATTAAATTGTTTCAGAAATGAAAACAAAATCTAAGATAAAACAAAGGCAACCTGAGTAAACAGAAAATATAGTTTTCAAATGATAATGTTATTTATTGAAGCAAAAACGTTATCCAATACCAACTGGGCCTGTGTGCAAATATATTTGCCCCCTGTAGTAACTAATTCCCCAAATCTATGAAACTGCATTCATAATGGGGACTAGATGCAACCAGACCTGATTACTGCAAATCCTGTTCAATCAAATCAACACTTAAATAGAACTTTTTCAACAGCATGAAGTTAGTTAAAAGGTCTTACCCAGTTACACACTATGCTAAAATTGAAAGAAATTCCAGAAATGATGAGGAAGGTGATTGAAATACATCAGTCTGGGAAGGGGTACCGAGCTATTTCAAAGTCTCTGGGACTCCAAAGAACCACAATGAGAGCCATTATCTCCAAATGGAAAAACTCGGCACAAGAGCAGAAGTGGCCGACCTTCCAAAATTCCTCCCAAGAGCACAGCAACTACTCATCCAGGAAGTCACAAAAGAGCCAAGGACAACATCAAAGGACCTACAGGCCTCTCTTGCATCAATAAAGGTCACTGTTCATGACTCCACTATCAGAAAGACACTGGGCAAAAATGGCATCCATGGAAGAGTGACGAGGTGAAAACCCCTGCTAACCAAGAAGAACGTTAAGGCTCGTCTGAATTTTGCCAAAACACACCTCGATGATCCTCAAACCTTTTGGGAGAATGTTCTGTGGACTGAGGAGTCGAAAGTGGAACTGTTTGGAAGACAGGGGTCCCGTTACATCCGGCATAAACCAAACACAGAATTTCACAAAAAGAACATCATACCTACAGTCAAGCATGGTGGTGGCAGTGTGATGGTGTGGGGATGCTTTGCTGATTCAGGGCCTGGGCAACTTGCAGTAATTGAGGGAAACATGAATTCTGCTCTCTACCAGAAAATCCTAAAGGATAATGTCCGGTCTTCAGTCCGTAAGTTGAAACTCATGCGCAGCTGGATTATGCAGCAAGACAATGAACCAAAGCACAGGAGTAAATCCACCTCTGAATAGGTCAAGTCGAAGTCCTGACTTGAACCAACTGAGTTGCTGTGGAAGGACCTTAAACGGGCAGTTCATGCTCTGAAACCCTCCAGTGTGGCTGACCTTAAAACAAAGACTGAAAGTGAAAGACTGATCTCCAGTTTTCGGAAGCGTTTGGTTGCAGTTATTGCTGTTAAAGGTGGCACAACCAGATTTGAAGTTTAAGCGGGTAAACTGTGTTTCACGAGTGATACGTGTTGGATAACTTTTTTTTGCTGCAATAAAAAATAATAATAATAATAAAAACTGTATTTTGTGTTTACTCAGGTTGTCTTTGTTTTATGTTGTATTTTGTTTGAAGATCCACAACTGTTTAGTATGAGATATGAGAAAACAGAAGAAATCGGCAAATACTTTTTTCACAGCACTGTATATTAAAGGAGATTAAAGAGGAACAAAATGACAAGTTTAGCACGTGTCACAATCCATTTTTCTCTGCATACTGCATTTGTTTTTTATCACAATGTTTGAATTAAGCATTTAAAGCACCGTTCTTTCTTTTCTTTCAGACTTCCGTGGTGGTGAGTAAACATGACTGTATGGAGCGGCGATGATTCCAGAGATGATTTCACTCCTCAGCCTAAACGTCCTGCTGTAAGTCCACTCTCCCTCCTGACTTGATGTTTAATTTCAGGTGAGCCATTGACTCTTCTATAAAGTGCCTTCTGGAGGTTGTCTTTAAGGGATTTATCTGCACAATTTTATGAGTACTTTAAATGCACTCGATCAGCCAGGACTTTTTTATTTGGTGGCTGGATTCAGCCCCGGCACCAGAACATTTTAACTTGGGGGGGACTATCCTTACTGCCCGGAGGTGCACAGTATGAGTGGCCGTTTAGCAATCACATGGGTATGATTTCATTTTGCCAATACAACAAAATGATTCCTATTATTACCTCATTATTGTGCAGTCCGTCCATTTAAGAAAAAAATTATTTTGTTTTTCAACTGATGAGTTGTGACGTAATGGCGTAGTAAAAAGAAGCAAAACATACATTGTCGTATCGGACCAACGTCAGCATTGGTTCGAACGATGTACCCACCATACACAACCATTTTTAAATCGCAGTTAACGTAAGACCGCGTTATAAAGATAAACCGCTCAGTCTAAAATAGATGAAGTTCCAGTTACACCTACTGTTAAGGCTTTTTCCCGCCCCTACCACATGCTTCCAATCCCTGAACCCACTTAGAGTGAAAGCTGAGTCTGACAATGAGGTCGAGAATCTCCGGCACGGAAAAACAAAATGCAGCATCTGCTTCCACAGAGTACTCCAACCATTCCCTTGAGGTATACCACGACGCAACAAACGACCGTTGCTGGATATCGCAAAAGCGAAGAAGGAAACGTCGTAACTTAACTTGATTCGGTTTATCCTCACCGAGGTCGAGAGGCGTTCTTGGGGAACCAGACGTGCCCGAGCCAGAGAACAAGGGCAGAAGGTCAGGCGCTGCTGGCGAGTTTCCTGAGTTGCTGTTGGGTGATTGCAGTTGCATTGTCACATCTGGCAACCCACTACCGGACAGACTTGCCATATATTTTGGATATCCATGTCTCATTATGGTCATCTTAACTGATCATTCCAGCTAGGTATCAGTGACGAATCATGCAATTGCAAGAAGTTCACTGATAGGCTACACGGTAAATATGAATCTCCGCCTACCACCTGTCTGACGGGTCCTGTCGGGTTTTTGCCTGATCTGTTTTTACTGGCTATGCTATGATTAAAAATTGATCAGATTTACAATTCACGTATAAATCGTTTAGTTTTTAAAAAAAAATGTTTTATTGAAATTAACATCAAGTTTTATGTATATTTACTTAAACAGTTAATGATTTTTTTATATTTATTTTTTTTACCTTTTCTCACCAGCCTCCCCACCCCCCAAGTTAACCATGTAACAAGATTAAAAAGTACACAAATAGAGAATAAAATACCCTCATCTGCCACTTTTTTTTTTTTTTTTTAAACTAAAATTGACACCGTTACTATGGTAACGTTCACATGGCTAGACGCAACCATCGGTCACGTCCTGTTTACACCAATTCTGCAGTGACTCATGGAACAGTTTTGCTCTTCAGTCAAAGACATCTGATATCCATCATAACTTTAGTCAATGGAATTTCATTTTCGGTGACGTTTGCAACGCATTTAGAAAGGAAATGTACGACATGGGGTTGGAGAGTCCTCTTTTAGAGCGTGCTCATTTGACACCAGTGATCTCTGCTACTTCCTTCCCCACTTTATTTTTCTTCATGTCTCCGTACACATTTATCGAGAGGAGGTCGTGTATAACGGGATGAAATGAAACCACGATTATAAGTTTCCATTTTTGCGCCTCAAATTAATTGCAGGTAGGAACTGAAGGCGCGAGTGGTGACCTGAAGACACGGCAGACCACACAGGAGGATTGAGCCAAGCATTTGGATTTGTCGCTTTCAGACCGAATTTGCTTGTTGCTTGCTAGTGTGAACATCTGTGTATTATGGTTCCTTATTCTGGCCTTATCTAAAGAAAGCACTGTTGTGTGTTGCACGTAGAGAAAAGCGATAATTCTGCTTGTGGTAGCTAGTTTAGCTGGCTATTGGACTAATGGCGCCCAAGTGGCGCGACAAATTGGCGCGTTGCGGATGTGTGTGTGCTAGTGTTACCATCAGGGAAATTAATATCGCTCACAAGTGTCTCTCTCTTTGTCTTAATCTGCAGACAAATTACAAGTGTTGACAATAATAATAATAATAATAATAATAAGTTCCACTGGAGCATGTCGCGGGTGTTCGTTATAGGCCACTGATCCCAGTTAATTAGTGTTGCTTAAAGTGTCTGCGGTTAGAAGTTTGTCGCATTAGTCAGAACTAGTAAAGATGTATCTGGTCATAGCGCGAGATTTGACACACCCCATCTTAACAACAGACACTTGATAGCCTGTGGGTAGCACAACTGTGTTTAATAGCAAAGTGTGTCTTAAAATACTTAAAGATTATTTAACTATAAAGCAAATCTCCACCACTGTTCCTGTTATAGTTGATGCATGAACTAAAACATCAAACACGTCCTCTGTTTACTTCATTCACTTACGACACATCTTGGCACTAATCCATGGGTTTGGTACTGCGTGAGCGTATCGTCTCGTACCAGATGTTCCCGATTAATGTTTTGGCAAAATCTCAGGAGTCTGATCACAATCTGACAAACTGGGGATGTTTCTAGCTGATGTACAGTACAGTAATTAAAGCTTTTAGTGACACATTTGCACTATACTGGGGGGGGAAAAAAACATGTGCTTGATCGGTTTTGTTGATTTATAAGTCGATTATCATAGTGACCTTCACTGAGTCCAATTAAAACTGAAGCACAAACACACACACACACAGACTTAGAAAGATCAGATTTGTTTAATGGCAGTCAACTGGAAAATAGTGTGCTTTCTGTTGTCCACTCGGATTAGTGCTTTTTGTCCATTTCCGCATGCCCTGGGACGGTCAATTTGAAGTGGACCGAGAGCCATATTGGGAACTCCTTGTAAAAAGTCCAGAGGATCAGTAGGGGATAAAGAATATCCTGGACGAATGAATTATTTCCTAATAAATGCTGCGTTCAGGACAAGGGCTCAAGAAAAACGAGGGCTACAAGAATTTCCATGATGTCATCATTCAGTGTGACATTATTCAGGATTCTACCTAGTAGTATTTATATAATAAATAAGGATTAAAACACTTGGGGAGTGTGCTGTTCTAGGAAAATAACCAACAGCAGGCTTGTGTGATGAAGCAAAGTTACTGCTGCCACCCCAAAGTTGATTCTTTTCCAACAACTTTTATTTACCTCCATCAGCCTTTTTTTTTTTTTTTTTTTTTTTCCCCCCCGCTCTTACTTGAAGGTAATAAGGCAAACAAGTCCTCTGTCATGAAGACTTTTCCATGGTGGAAAACCCACTCGCTGACACTGGAGATTCCTTCCATCTTCATGTTAGATTATGCGTTGCATTCACTATATACTGTAAGACTGTAAGTAACTGTGCAAGTTGTTGCTATAGAAACGATAACGGATTACAATGAGCGCGTTGATACTTCATAAACCTGTGATTTGTTTGCTGCTGTTATAGAAAAATGATTCAACAGCTTCTGACCAATCAGAATGGAGAATGTGGTATAAATAATAATAATAATAACTGATCCTTATCGTATAAAGTACCAAACATTCAACATGTAAAAATGTGACGCTGTATTTTTGTCGTTCATTGACGTATAAATTGGTCGACGCACTGTTTCAGTCCTACTAATTAGATAAATAGATATTTTAAGCTTGGTCAACTTTCATATCTGTATGGAACAAGCCTCCAGATGTAATGGGTCTTTATAAAACGAAGTAATTACAATCAGACTAATCCCGCACAGTGACAGCACGTCTGGCCATCGAGCTATCGTCTTGCGTCGTCATGGTGTTTGATGCCTGAGAGAGCTGTCTAACAGAACATCATTTTAAAAAAATTGGATGTCAGTGGTGAGAGATATTAAAAGAATTAACCTGGGTCTCATAGATCCTCATGCATTATGCACTCTTTTTGAATAATTGAGTACCATGATTGGAATCTCCCACACAGATAATCTGAAATGGCGTAACGCTGTCAGCTCCAGAGACGTTTCCGAAACAATAAATCAGCCTTGTCGTCTCCAGGCCAGCGTCTTCTCCGTCTGCACCCTAATGTGGAGATCGATATCAGCTCGAATCGATGGCATCCTGAATTGAAATTTGGCACAGGAAATGATACGGTGTGGCGCGTGGCCTTCTCCCCCAGCGTGAGACGACTCTTCACCCGAGGCTAATTTCCTCTGATTCGGTATTATCATCGCCTGCAGTGTTCACTCGCGAGTGGGATGAGGAATGAGTCGAGGAAACGTCGTGGATATGGATACGGATGATGGAGAAAGAGAAATGGGAGTCATTGTGCTTCAGTAAAGATCGCTGACTGCTTATTGCCTTGAGTGATGCATTTTATCTCTGACTGAAAAGTTTAGCAGTAAAGCCTGATCGAATCGCATCAGTGCACCAGTCTCAATATTTATGATCAGTAAGCACCAGTGAGTGTGTGGCAAAGGATGTGAGGTTAAATTGAAAAGATGTAAAAAAAAAAATAAAATAAAAAAAAAACAATAAATATATATTTTGTTAAATTAAAAAAGGGATGTAAAAGATTGGAGGTTAAATTCACATGTGCAGATTCTTGCACATGCCTCTAAATCAGTCCCAATAAAGAAGCCTGTGTGTCTGTAAATCTCAGTGAAGGAGGCGTGGCCTCTGTGTCTGTAAATCTCAGTGAAGGAGGCGTGGCCTCTGTGTCTGTAAATCTCAGTGAAGGAGGCGTGGCCTCTGTGTCAGTCCCAGTAAAGGAGGTGTGGCCTCTGTGTGAGTCAGTTCCAGTAAAGGAGGTGTGGCCTCTGTGTGTGTCCCAGTGAAGGAGGTGTGGCCTCTGTGTGTGTCCCAGTGAAGGTGTGTCCTCTTTGTATTTCAGTCCTATTAAAGGAGGTGTGGCCTCTGTGTCGGTCCCAGTGAAGGAGGCCTCCTACATCTGAAAGCTAACACTTTGTTTTAAAGGAACTGTTTGCTCAACACTGAATTGTATCATTTGTAATCATATGAAACAACTCTAAACACTAGCATGTTGTTTCTCTACTGTAACCTTGTAACGTACCTTGTATACCCCGAATTATTGCTCAGGCTTCAAGATGCATGTCGTATCGTCTCTGAAGCGGAAATGCACAGCACTGCTTGGCACAAGATTTTGACAGTTTTTATTCACACTTCTAGTGTCATGTTCAGAGTGTAAAGTCATCACAGCTTTTTCCATCATTGGCACACAGGCAATTCTGAGATGTGGCCAGAGACGAGCGTCTGATGTTTGTGTTTACGTGTGTGTGTGTGTGTGTGTGTGTGTGTGTGTGTGTGTGTGTGTAGTTATCCTGGGGAGTGAAGATCAGGAAGAAGCTGAAGGCCATGGCTCCGTTTTTTGGCAAATTCAGGCCGCTGGTGGGACAGTGCTGCCATCAGTGCACCCCTGAGAGTCTGGTGAGTGTGTGTGTGGTTGTTTGTCTCTTCTAAAAGCCGAAGAACTATTGATTATGAGTGCATTACGACGCCAAGGTTTGGCTCGATTATTCCGGCCGCAGGTTTTACGACGCGTCTTCGAGGGAGGATCTAAATGATTTTGAACACAGATCTAAGTGAGAGCAGAAGTTACAGGAGAAGGAAAAAAAAAAATCACACACTCCGGAGGTTCACCGTCTCACTCGAGCGTGAAGCAATAGATGACTAAGCTCAGTTCTAAGAGCTTCAAATCCCAACGCAGGCATCGCGTATGTGCCACTAGGAAGTGTAGGTAATGGAGCTGGAATTGGGTGGTTATTGATTCAAATCCCCAGGTATGAGAGCGTTTTAATCGGATCGAGCCGAGCGCAGCTGGGGGATCTGAATTCTATCCCGGCCAGCTCATGTACCGGCTCCCGTTTACAGCCTCCAGTTTCAGATTGGCCCCATGAAAAACAGCTGGTCCCCTTTGGTTCGTCCCGAACATGTGGTCCTCGTAACAGCCCGATGAAGAGGGCGAGTCGAGTTGAAGCGAGACATGAATCTGAAATGAGCACACAGTGCCCTGATCGTGTGTGGCCTTGATGTTTAACTCCTGTTTTTTAGGGTCGTCAACCGCTGCAGAGCACTCCTTCACTCGGTTTCCAGAACCTTCTGTTTGTGAAGGAAACACACACCAGGTAAGATGAACAGGCATGGGACAAAATAAGCTGTAGAAATAATTACAATAAGCTTTAGTAGAGTCTCCAGCCATCGCAGAAACATTCAAATATCTCTAAACTGTTCTTAATGTTATTTCTATTTTCATAGGAATTTCGAGACCTTGGAATTTTAAGGTTCTATCCGACTTTTTTTTTTTTTTTGCAACAAGTTACTTTTCTTATTTGCATGCCGCTGAATGTGTGTGTGTGTGTGTGTGAAGTTTTATACCAAGTAAAGCTGGAACGTTTTCCACCACAGGACGGTACATTTTTCAGCGTTCATGCATCAGTCTTACTTACTACACAGAAAAAAATGCATCAGTTTTAGATTAGATTAGATTAGATTCAACTTTATTTTCATTGTGCAGAGTACAAAAACATTACGATACACATGTATACATAAAATATTATGTTCTATAAAAAAAAAAAAAAAAAAGAAGTGCAGAGGTGTGAGGTAGAGGAAGTAGAGACCATACATACATAAATTTTGGATCTAAATTTTAAATCGCTAAATTTATCCCCAATGAGCAAGCCAGTGGCGACGGTGGCAAGGAAAAACTCCCTGAGACGACACGAGGAAGAAACCTTGAGAGGAACCAGACTCAAAAGGGAACGCATCCTCATCAGGGTGACACTGGATAGTGTAATTATAAGTAAATCCCTTCTATAACTGTATGATACATGATATAAAGTGCAACTGTGTAGTCAGGAGATTCAACACGGTCTCAACATGAAGTCTATTCTGCTGAAATCATGAACTGTCCACCGATGGAGACCCGAGCACAAAGTCTGTTTGTGAATTGTTTGTGGAGGCTGTCCATATGGGCCCATCCTCAGCAACAGCGAGCGACCCCCAGCGACGAGAACCCCAGAAGCAGGGCACCAGGATGGGCCAGGTCGTTTCAGAGAGAAGAACAGGTCAGACCCATCGCCACCCCAGGAGCAACACGCGTAGAACTTGTGATGTGACGAAGAAGAAAAAGAAAAAAAGGACAAATATTTGATGTTCCTGGTTGGAAATTTTGCCTGTGAATTCTTTTAGGACTCGTCTTCCCTCAGAGATTTTAAGAGTGTAATGTTCTCTGTTATTGTCGCCGTTACTATGGAAACCTGGGTTCGAATGGCGCGTCTCTCACGCAGCCTTGTGCGCCGACTTCATAAACTCCATTACAGGAGACAAATAAGATTTAGCATCTCGGAACCCAGGGACAAGAGGCTCTTTTTCTGCTGGATGTTTAATTTCTTCTCCGTTTCATTTCCCCTCCCTCGCTCTTGTCAAAGCTGGAGAACTTTCACTTTCGCGCTGCTTCATCGGCCCTCGTACCGTTCCGACGCGAGAGCTTTCTTCAAAAGCCTGTCTTCAAACACTTAATTTCTCACCCGGATTCATTTTCACGCCACTCCAGAAAGCTCTTCTTAAACTTCATGTCCAGGCTGCCGATGTGATCTGACTTCAGAGCGGCTGATAAAACGTTGTTCATTTTCCAGTACTACAGACAGAACAGCTTCAGAGCTCCTTGTCATTGATTCTACCAGTCTTCAGAAATGTACCCGTCGGAAGACGGTTTTTATTTTAAAATGTACCCTCTGTCTAAAATGGCTTTTCAGATTTCTCCAAACTGTTCAATCAGGCTGAGATGTGGTGAGAGCGAAGGCCATATTGTATGAGTTATGACTGTATGATTGTTATTCTCATCGAACCATTCAGTGAGGTCTCGGGCCCTGAGGGTGTCGGCGGGGTCTTCCTAGAAGAGACCACGCCCATGGGGGCAGAAATATAAATAAAGGTGGTTAGTCAAAAGGACGGCAGTGTTGATTTGCCGGGGCGCTTCTCTCCAAGGGAACAAGTGGACCCAAATAACACCAGCAAACATAAATAAATGCCCCCCCACTGTATAACAGAGCTGCTGTTAATTTGTCATACATCTGTAGTAAATATCGCCAAAAAAAAAAAAAAAGATTTGTGCTAATTTTGCAGGTCAGACATGTTCTTATGTGTGTGTGTGTTTGTGTTGTAGGTACCGAGGATGGCTGGTAAGAAGAGTGTGCTGTGTGCTGTTTATCTGCAGCCGGAAAGTCGACTCGGGTCCTGCTGGAGACAGACTGCTTCGGATCTGCAGCACAGACAGGTAAAGATACAAATCTGCAGTCCCACACTGTCTCTGTTTCCACTCTCTGACACCATAAACACTCTGTTACCATCCACATGTCATGAAACTGCACATTACAGAACACTAGTCTAAGCCCAGAGCTGAGCAGCTAAGCCGTACGTGTTTTGCTAAAGGGCCTAAGAGTGTAACACCGCGTAAACATGCCACACGGATTGCATTACTGTTAACTACATGTAATTAAAAAATAATACCCAGACACGCATCCCAATATCCGAAACCTGGTACCGCATCAAGTTATCCGAGTGTGTTGCGGTGCCCTGTGACGCTGTTCAACAGTGAAAATTTTGGCCATGTGAAAACATTTCACTCTTTCTACAAGGGACATCCTGTAAAAGGACTACATCTAAAAATGTATTATTCCTCTTTTCCGAGGAATTTGTTTTCGACAACATTTTTCCAAACATACCTGCAGCCTCTCCTGTCTTTTCTCTAAGGTCCCGAAGCTTCCTCGATTAATGTGAAAGTGAAAGGTGAAAGTCGACTGGGCGTGTTGATTTGGTGTGTTAATCTGGGAGATGAGCTGGCAGTAAAAAGCGCTACTGAATGGAACATTTGGGACATTTTAAGTCCCATCGCTGTCCTTTGTTTTGTGTTTTTTCCCCTCAGTCCTAGCTCAGTTTTCCCAGGCCATCGCCTCCTCTCCTTCCTCCTTTTTTTTGCCGTAGGCCCTGACTTAATTTGTTCCTTAACATTTTAATAACCTTTAATACTCTGAAACAATATTCTCACTTTGCAGTGTTTCTTCCTTCGAGGCCAGAAGCTGAGCTTCTTTGGGACACTGAGTGTGTTTGTGATGCTGTGCAGAAAACAGCGTGGCTTTGTGTGCAGAGCAGGCTGCTATCCTGTGACTCTGTGTGTGTGTGTGTGTGTGTGTGTACAGGGTGAAGCGGGTCCTGACTCAACAGAGCGGTGTGAAAGAGTGTGGAGAAGACACCCGAGGAATTCTGACTCTCACTGAGACATTTCAATCTCCGACCTTGATCCGGTCTGAACATCCACAGAACCTGCACACAGAATAATTAAAAACTCAATATAGCACAACACAAACAGTTTTTAAAAATAAAATATAGCTGCCAGCAGCGATTACGGGGCCAAGCACGACAGCGGCAAAGTAAGGACATAAGCAAGCATGATTTTAGCACGGTCATGATTTTATGACAAACCGTTCAAAGGTTATAAGCAGAAATGTGCTTTTTTTTTCATATCTCGTGAACACTAGGTGGTGCTCTTCCGAAACTGTGCAGGTACCCTCATGGCATCATGACCATGACGTAGGTTTGGTCTGACTATGCTGAAGCGTTACAGAGATATAGCATCACGTCCATTTTGGCGTGCTCGCTGTCGAATTCTTTTGTGCATCATTCCAGAAGGGTTTGACCAATCAACTTGAGTTTCATCACTTTTTGTCGGCATGGTCTGAAGATGATCTGATTCGGTTTTGGCGAAAAATTGGACAAACAGTCTAGGAGGAGTTCGAAAAAGTATGGTTTTTTTTTTTTTTTTTTTGGAAAATTCAAAATGGTGGACAGCAAGTTGATACCTAATTGGTATAATTGTTCTCTGCATGAGCCAAGGAGTCTAGCAAGACCAGTCTTATGACAATGGGCAAGAGTAATCAAAAGCTATTAGCATTTTTTTAATATTACATTACGTTATTTTCATGTCTCCTGGCCAGTAGGTGAAACTGTGTAGGTACCCTCACGTCACGATGACTACTAGTGCGTCCCAAATCGCACACTTATACACTATTCTACGCCATATTGTAGTATAAATGGTGTGATTAGTGTGTTCGCACTTAAAAACCCCAAAAAACAAAGTGCACTTTAAGTGCCCGGATGATTCCCACTCATTCAACCGAAAAAACGAAGCGTGGAATGATGGATGCTTCACGCGCTCAACGGTCGCAGCTTTCCTTACGTACCGGATGGGGAGGGGCTATATCAGGCTCAGATGCTGAACGAAAAAAAAAAAAAAAGAAAGATGTTTACATTGCCAGTAGCCGTAGCCACAACCACAACTTACTATGTTGATTTTAGATTGTGCAAGCAAAATTCGCCTGCGGAGACGACCACGCCTCCTTCTGACGGTGACTGAGGTCATGTTGGGCATAAAAGGAAACATTAACATAAACAGTAAACATTTTTGTTATCTGTTTGGCTATTTCGCTAATGCTAGCGCCATCGCATTACGTGCGTTTGACGTGATTTGCAGTACAAAAGTACAATACCGAAAGTGTGCCATTTGAGACGATACTTCTTTTTTGAGACCCTTCTAAAATTCATACACTAGACAGCAGAGTGTATAGTGCATAGTATAAGTGTATAGTCATGTCATTTGGGACACAACTTGTGACGCATGCTAAGTTTGGTCTAAATACACTAAAGGTAGGAGGTCAATACATTATACAGAGCAACAATTCAGTAACTGTAGTTTTACCTGATAGAATGCTCAGTAAGTGTATAGGGCTTTGCCTTCTCTCTCTGTCAGGCTGGTTGGCTGGTTGCTCTTGCGGTTCTTCTCTCTGATGTTCTGCAGTGTGCAGGTGAACCTCAGCCAGATGGCCGCTCTCCATCGAGCCACACAGCTGGTGAGCTTCTCATCACACTCCTCCTTTCCTCCTCCCTTCATCCCTGCTTTTTTCTGTTCCCTTATACTGTATCTTCGTTCACCCACCCCTGTCAGCATCGTCCCCCTTCTCTCTCACTTCTCCCCATTCAGAGCTGTATTCAGAGTCAGCGACTTAAGTTTAATAGATATCTCAGCACCGAGGGCGTGTCAAACGTAATATGATGTAATTTCAAAATGAAAAATAAAAAAGACTATATATGATTAAGAAGATGGCAAGCATTGAAATGCATCTAAAAAGAGTTTAGTATATCGGCAGTATATTTCCGCATGAATAGTTCTAGTTGTAATGATCACATTAATCACTGCAAATTTGGTTTAACAAACTGGTTTCCGTCCCTCTCCTTATACAGCAGCTAAAAAAAATAGCACTTGATCCAGCACATCCTATTTAACTTGAAGCCGCCTTATAATAAATCGAGGTCATGGAATTGTAATACACGGGTGTTTTTTTGTTTTTTTTTCCATTCAGTGCACTCTGATGTAAAGAAAACATGCTGACAGTTTAAAGGATAAGCTGACCAAGCACTCCTCTGCCACACTTACACCTCACTTTAAGTAAATGGATAATTTAATCTGTAAACCGTTTGCTCTACGAGATCAGCAACATACCGTAAGACAAACGACGTCTCCTCCAAAGTCCTCAATGCAAACTAAAGCAGAGCACAGCACTCGAGGGGACACTCAGGAGACACTCAGGTGAAACTCAAGTGCGCAGCCTGAGAATCGCACTTCTCTATGCTCTTTGTTGCGTTTGAGTCCTTTTCATCTGTCCAGGTGCAGCACGCTGCATTGTGATTTTGAAGTTCACGAGGAGGACTTTCTGTCCTCCAGACTTCTAGCAGTCCGATCTTACATCATGATCATCGTTGCATCCAGTGCTGTCACTCAAACTTAACTTGTTGATCTGATCTAGTTGATCTATCTGTCTATCATATACATCATTTATTTATTTATTTCTTTATTTATTTATTTATTTGTCCTTTTCTCTTTTTAAGGTGTTTGTAAGGAGACGTCTCCATACAAACTGTAAAAACATGTCCGTGTGGTTTGAAGCATGTTTTTGACTGTATATGTTCATCCACAGAGCTCTCACACACTCAGCCATGAAGTGCCATTCACGTGTGCGTGTGTGTGTGTGTGTGTGTGTGTGTGTGTGTGTGTGTGTGTGTGTGTGTGTGTGTGTGTGCGTGTGTGTGTGTGTGTGTGTGTGTGTGTGTGTGCGCGCGCATGTGTGTCGCAGAATATCCCGCTGGTGTATGTGTACATTCGTCAGGGTGCTGTTGATCAGGCCTTGATCTCTCTGACTCTTCTCTGTCACAACCTGAAAGTTCCCTACTGCGTCTATCCAGCTCGAGTTCACAACGGCTTGATGAGGTAAACACTCTCTTCACAATTTCACAAAGTATATGTCAGGCTAAAATGTGATGAAGTCCACATCACTCCGGAGCTCAGGGAATGGGGTTTTCTGGAGGGAAGGAAGGAATGATGGACAGATAGACAGCTAGATAAACAGACAGGTAAGCAGGATTATCTCAGATAAATATATGGACAGATGGATCCGTAAATGATCGTGTTAGGTAAGCAGGATTACATGATATATGAACAGAAGAAGAAAGAGAGAAAGAAAGAAAGTAAAACATGAGAGATGGATGGATGGATGGGTGGCTGGAGAGGATTAGATTAGCCATGTTAGAAGAAAAAAAAAGACTGTACATCTGTCTGCATGTCCGTTTGTCTATCTATCTGTCTGTCTGTCTGTCCCACCATTCGTCTATCTGTCTGTCTATCTATGTGTCTATATGTCTGTCTGTCTATCTGTCTGTCTATCTATTTATCTGTTCCTCCGTTGGTCTGTCCCTCCGTCTGTCTGTACATCTATCTAGCTGTCTCTGTCTGCATGTCTGCCTGTCCATTTGCCTGTATATGTCTGTGTACATCTATCTGTCTGTCTGTCTATCTCTCCATCTCTGTCTGTCCATCTGTCTAGCTGTCTCTGTCTGTACATCTATCTATCTATCTGTCTGTCTGTCTGTCTATCTGTCTATCTATGTATCTATATGTCTGTCTATCTATCTATCTGTTTGTCTATCTATTTATCTGTTCCTCCATTGTCTGTACATCCATGTAGCTGTCTCTGTCTGTCTGTCCATTTGCCTGTATATCTGTCTGTACATCTATCTATCTGTCTATCTCTCCATCTCTGTCTGTCCATCTGTCTAGCTGTCTCTGTCTACCCGTCTGTCCATCTGCCTGTATATCTCTGTCTGTACATCTATCTATCTGTCTGTCTGTCCATCTCTCCATCTCTGTCTGTACTCTACATATCGCTCTGTCTGTAGATCTACATCCGTTTTTCTATCTGTCTGTCTGTCCCTACAACTCCCTGTCTGTCTGTAGATCTGTCTGTCTGTAGATCTGTCTGTCTGTCTATCTCTGTAGCTAGACAGCTCGTGGTGATGTAAATCACCTCACTAACGAACTTCCTGTTGTTTTTTTCCTTTAATTTGTCTGTAGATTAGTCAGGAAGGAAAGGCTTTGTACAGCTGATGAAGGATTTGTGTTTGTACTAATCCAGACAAGCGCAGCCTGTACTGGAGTGATAGTGAGCTACCCACGGTGCATTATGGGTAACAATCACACTGCCTGAGAATAATACTTTGTGTACACTCAAAATCATTTGTCCAAACGTCTCAGAACAGTGGATTCTATGCACTAAACACACAAATTAGGCTTTTTGCCGTGTGTAAGTCTTATATCGTCTCGCTTAGTGTAAAAACTAAAACTTATCACCTTACAGACTCTGACCGTCTGAAAACGACACAGGTAACCTGTTTGCAAACTGTCTTGTATTGGCAGCCACATTGGACAAGTCAGACTCAACAAACTTGTTCATTTCAGTGTGTTCAACTAAGATCTTTTTGAGCCAGACAGCAGAACTGCACCAGCGTGTACTGCTTTACATATTAAATAGTGCAAAGAGATAAAAGGAGGATGAAACATAAAGTGTACGTGTTTATTGTAGGTTATAAATGAAGGCCAGCTGTGGGGAGAAAGGAAGACGGAACGTGTGTTATTACCGAGGTCATAAGACTAATTAATAACCACTTATTCAGATTATACTGTGGAGAGTTCTTAACATATTCACAGTCTCAAGGGTGATGCGTAAACATGCCTTAATGTGGTGCTCCTGCTGAGTCCACACACACACACACACACACACACACACACACACACAGCGTGCTCTACAGATATTTATGATCATCGAGCACTGATTATACAGAAGGCAGATTATAGCAACGGACATGCAGCAGTAATGAAGTCTTCATATATGTAATGTCCATTAAATGTGCTGCACGTAACACAGCTAAATGATGTGAAGTCCAAAGTGTGTAAAGAGAGATCTTAACCTTCAGCCTGTGAACATAGCAGACATCCCAACTCTCTCGGAAGTTCCGGGAGTCTCCTGCATTTTAATAGTGGATCCCTGACGCCCGCAAATTATATACAATATCCCGGAAGTGGACAGGCTTTGGAGAAACCGAGAGAGCGCGTGACAGACGTGGTGAGAGAGTGACCCTGATTGGTCTCTCTTTGTGCTAACTAACCTATCAGTGTTCTCGGTAGGCGGGCTTTACAGTCAACCTCTCTCTCTGCTCTCTGTCCCCCTGGGATAATGGATGAATGGATCATGTCAACAGACAAAGAGATGGAGAGAGATAGACTGGCAGATAAAAAGACAAGTAAGCAGGATTATCTCAGATAGGTAAATATATGGACAGATGGAGTGGTAGATGTTTGATTAATAGACAGTTAAATCAGATAGATAAATAGACAAATAGATGCACAGGTAGACGGGTGGATGGACAAGCAGACAGTAACAACAGGGTTTAAACAGACAGATGAACAGAAATTGTTAAATGCGTGGGGTAGACACATGATGGGTAGATGGACGGATAGAAAGAGATAAATGGCTGGACGTGTTGAATGGACAGATAGACAGATAGCTAGATGGATTTGTGGATTGATTAGAAAGATACATGTAAAATTTATTGGATGAATGGATAGATGGATGGTTGGGGATGGATGAATATATTGGATAGATGAGCTGATGGATGGATGGATGAAAGAATATATGAGATTCATGGTTATTTAAGATGGATTGATTAACATATATGACGGATGGATTGCTGCAATGATGGTTGGATGGATATTTAAAATGGAAGGATAAATATATTGATGTATTAATGAACAGATAGATAAATATATATGATGGATGGATAAATAGTGTATTGCTGGATGGATGGATGGATAGATGAAAGTATAAGATTGATAAATGTTATATAGGCTATGTACGCTGTATAGATGATAGATTGAGAGTTGCCTGAGAGATGAGAGGAGCTCAGTGCCCTTGATATGAAGCAGTCTTGGTGAACAGAAGCATTGTATGATGTCATTAATTGTTAAACGCAGTGTCAGTTTGGTTGACAGCACACTGCTGTAACTTTGCTTTTTCAGGGTCATCCTGCAGAAACTGGGCATCATTTTTCTCCCTGATCACGCAGCCACGGAGCAGGAGGCAGAAAACCACGGCTTGTACTCTCCCATCATGACCTCGGTAAGTCCTACAAACTCTACCCTGGCTAGGAGGCATCACGTTTCACCTGCAGCAAGTTTTGACAGTTTTGAAAGTTGAGTGACCGTGAAGGCCAAACACAAACAACTACTTTTACCAAACAGAGGTTAGCGAAAAACCCTGCTTAGTTCTCTCTGCTGTTTCACAAACTGTGAATGACGTGTTTTGTTTATGGCTGATTTTCAAGGTGAGAAAGGCTTGCTGTTTGGGCTCAGTGAATTGTAAAGAACAGCAAGTTGATGTTCAAGTTTGGCATGCCCTTACTGCATCCCTGCAATACTTTAATAATTAAATATATACGGAAAATAAACTTAAACTTTAATGCATTAGGTATTATAGGCACTGGCCTACAGTCTTTTTTTATAGTCTTTACAAAGAGAATTGCTTTTAAAGAAAAGAACAACTTGCCCCAACTCAACGGACTTGGCCATTAATATTTACATTCATTCATTCATTCATTCATTCATTCATTTTCCTTTTTCTGGTGGGGGATGTGCTGGCAACAAGCTGAGAAGGTCGCCCCAGATTTCTTTATCCCCAACCCCAATTTCCAGCTCCTCCTGGGGCATACCCAGACATTCCCAAACCAACTGTGAGATACAATCTCTCCAGTGGTTCCTGAGTTCCTGAGGTGCCCAAACCACCTCACTGCGACTCGTCTCTATTCAGCGACCCAGCGGTTGTATTCCATCACAGAGAGTAAGCCCAGCAACTCCGCCGAGGAACCTTGTTTCCACCGCCTGTACATGCGACCTTATTCGTTCGGTCACTACCCACAGCTATATAGTGACTATAGGAGAGGATAGAGATGTAGGTCAGTAAACACAGAGCTTCGTCTGAAAACTGAGCTCCTTATTCACCACCACAGAATGGTACAGAGACTGTAATGCTGCTGCTGCTGCTGCTGCTGCTGAGTTGATCTCAGGGTTCGTACAAGGTGCTTGAAGTGCTTGAATTTGGCTTTTTGAAATGTAAGTACTGGAAAACGGCCATTTTTTATCTAGTGGTGCTTAAAAAGTGCTTGAATTATAAAAAGTCAATAAATACGAAATCGCAAAAAAAAAAAAAATCTAAAGTGTTTATTTTTGATAGAACATGAATACAATCCTTTCTCTCAATATATGACACCCCGCTGCAGCGCCTCCGCCTCCTCCTGCTTCCTGCTTTTTGCTTATACATTTTGACAGAGACAGCTTCGGTCCACTTCTCAGACCCCTTTAGCGACTTTCGGGGCAAACCTTAGCTACTTTCCGTAGAAGAGAGTGGCCAGTACTGACCCGCAAGCCTGAGGTCCTGCTTTTTCGCTGCAGGTACGTCTCACTCTCTCTCTCTCACTCTCACTCTCTCTCGTTCTGTGGCTACTTTATTCAGTGAGGGGCAGAGAGAGGAGCAGCACATTCAGTGTGAGAGAAAAAATAAGAAAAACATTTTTTTTTTTCATTTTTCAAGTCATTTCTATCATTCTCTTCCAGTGATTATTTTACATGTAAATACAGCCAACGTCCAGTGTTGGGGAGCAGCTAAGTGAAAGTAGCGACGCTACTAACTTAACTACATTTTTCAGTATTGTGACAGAAGCTTTTCCAGTAACGAGTTACTTTTTCAAACGATTAGCGATGTTGCAACCAATCGTTACTTTTTTTTTTTTTTTTTTTTTTTGTCCAGTTATAACGGTGCTCTTCATTTGCATATCTGCGGTGCCCGCTTGCTTCACAGGAATTAAGAGTCTCACTGTATCTCACATGGACGGGAACTGACCATTTGATGGACACGCAAAGCGACCAACCACAGTTTGTTACGTGATGTATGGGGCGTGTAAATGATACCATAATAAATTAACACTGGAGTTTATTCTCTGATACAGAGAATATTACTGGCGCTTTGTTTGTTACTAGGCAACACAACACAACGTTTACATTTACTTAGAAATAAAAGAAAATAATCCAATAAGTTTATCAGTGCATGCCGAGGGATTTATTTTATGTTCTGAATACAACAGTCTGATTGTATTCCTCGAC
Source organism: Cranoglanis bouderius (assembly GCA_023630585.1). Classification (NCBI taxonomy): domain Eukaryota; kingdom Metazoa; phylum Chordata; class Actinopteri; order Siluriformes; family Cranoglanididae; genus Cranoglanis; species Cranoglanis bouderius. The sequence goes on from CM042549.1 coordinate 4,022,729, forward strand.
ATCTCGTTTAAGGGAGCAGCAAGAGAAGAGGTTCCTGTCTTAACTTGTTTATTATTTATTATTATTTCCATGATTCATTAATCAGTGGTTAAAAAAGATTATGATATTAGTGTTACTACGAACAGGAATGGAGACCGGACACACCCTTGACCCTCGAGTCCTCCACCTTCAACGGTTTCAGCCTAATGCCAAGCAAGCCAACACAACTCGCACTGAGACCGGATCACACCTGGATACCCCGTGCTCCTGGAGTACCTCCAACGACAAATGTTAAGCCACAACTTCAAACACCTTCTCCAAATCCACAAGACATGTAGACTGAATTAGCATACTCCCATGAGCCCTCACAAGGCTGTGCAAGACTGAAGAACTCCCCTAAATCCTCTTCTTGAATCCTAGATCAGACGGAGTCTCCTCCCCAGAGGTCTCATTTATAGAAGAGTGCATAGAAGTGGTTCTAATTCGGAGAAAATTGGTATTTATCGCACGTGTATTTATCGCACGTAGGCAGTGGACGCTGACAAATCCCACACGTTCTAAATTGCTCAGCGGCCTGCTTTTGATACTGCTTGTTGCAGACAACATGGCGCACGTCCAAAGGTCCAAGAAAACTGAACTTTGCCGACAATGAAGTAGAGATACTCTTGCACAAAGTACAGCAAAACAAAACAAACAAACAAAAAAAAAAACGGTTTAACACTTTTGTGAGGGGTTTATCTAAGAAATAATTACGAAATGACACAAGCCGGTCATCTCCGGTACCACAATGAAAGAATCGCGTGTTTCACTCGGCCATGTTCAACACGTTTCATTCTGACACGGACAACAGTGTTTAGCATCTGTAAAATGGGGGAAAAGGCTGGAATGCGACACGGAACATGTCAGAGCTGGCATGCCTGCGTTCAGTTTTGGTTGCTGATTGATTCACACTGCAGATCACAGATGGAGGCAGGGATTGACAGGGAGGAAATGTCTGTGTGTGTGTGTGTGTGTGTGTGTGTGTGTGTGTGTGTGTGTGTGTGTGTGTGTGTGTGTGTGTGTGTGTGAGAGAGAGAGAGAGAGAGGAAAATGTTGAGGATGAATGCACCAAACAGTACTTGAGCTTATCGCCCCGTTTAAGATGGATTTAGGCAACATCTCACTGTGCTACATGTGCACATGTGTGTGTGTGTGTGTGTGTGTGCGCGTGTGTGTGCGCACGCAGATGTTTGTGTGTGTTTGAGCAGCAGATGGTGTTACCAGACTGATGATGCGTTTTGGTTGCGGGTGGTGTTTTGTTTTCCAGATTTGAATATGGAGATGGGTTTCTTTCTCTCTTTTTCACTTTTTTTTTTCTTTTTTTCTCCCTTTTTCTTTCTCACCCCTGACGAGATCTTACTGGTTATGCTCACATGCAGAGATTTCCACCGTTCTGTATGAATTCATCCTGATATTTATCTTGAACGGCACATTCTTCACGGGAAAAGCTTAATTTTTAAGAGTGTATGTCGTTTGACCCAGTTATACGCACGGATGGAGCGAGGTTTAATGCCAGCGAAGAGCGTACGAGTCGGGTCAGCGCACTCAGCTTTTTTAATTGTGCTGCTTGTGCTTTTAGTGAATTTTAAATTAATTCCAGCAATAGTCACCCAAGTGTGATTATTGAATGCGCAGCGAGATGAAGAGTTTGTGACCGCCCAAATGTTTCTCCGCATTTCGTTTTTCGCCTGAGATTCAGGAGCAGGAACGCTCTGGTTGTTGGAAATAACCGATTAGCTTCCTTGTATTAGGTTTAGGGTAGTGATAACTTTGTATACTTTTCTAATCTTAAATGGAGATTCATTGGTCCATATGTTCTTTTATGATTAATATTCCAATAATTAGTTTATATGTAGCTAAATATGGTACTGCCGAAAACTGTTATTTGAGAATAACATATGAGATATGTTATATGAGAAACGGGATTGCTAGCTACATGGCTTCACATTACATCCCTTTCATAAGGTATTATTGTCTTTTTAGCGATAGAAGAGTAAAATAAAAAGAAAGTAGCTTGTGCATTTTTCAAAATTCCTTTATGAAAGGAAAAGTCTGAAAACAGAATCTAGCCTTGCTGGCTGGAGCTATCTAAAAACACTCTGAAACACATCAAGGAAGAGAATTCCCGTGTGAATGATGCTTAATTTTGCGTTCCACTTCCAGCAGCACCGTCTCCACTGTAACACTTAGATGGGAAGTACATCTCAGAGATAAGATCTGCAGCCAGACCCTCCTTATCCCCCTGTTCTCTACGTGTTCCTGCACTTAACAGACTGTAATCTTTCTGGGTTCTCGGTTTTCGGAGCACGCAAACCAGTCGATTTCATTATGGCAGGATTGTGAGGCAAGAAACCAAGTGGCGTGGCAGCAACTAAGTGGCAGTAATGCAGTGGCAGTGAAGTAACTGTGTGGCCGTGACCTAGTGGCGTCATGTAATTGAAGAGGCAGCGGATACGAGTGCAGATTTATTGGAAAAGGTGAAAAGAAAAAAACTAAAGCAGTGAAACTAAAACTATGAACAAAAACACAGAAGCAGTGGCAGAAACAGAATGATAGTGGCAGTAACTGGTGGTAGTAACTCATTGTCAGTGGCAGTATCGCAGTAGCTTTCAAAATGGGAACCTCATTGCCTATAGGAGGGCAACTAGTGTAACCAGTAATTGGTATATATTTTCAACTGCCAGCAGAAAGGGGCATATCTGAGAACTAAGGCATACACAAAGATGGGTCTCTGGCACATGATTTAATAGGACTACAGAATACAGGTATTCTGCTGTAAATCTCATTGCCGTCATAAAGACTTCAAAATCCGTCACATTTTATATCAGCGCCTCCTGTTTAGTTCACTTTATTGCACTTAAACGTTTTTTTTTTTTTCATTTGTTTGTCTGTAGCTGGTTGGCGAGCTGATGATGGCAGGGGAGAGTCTCAGCGTGGGTGTGTGTGAGGAGAGTGGACGTGGAGGACAGTGGCTGGCACGGATTCGTCAGGCCGTGGCTGAGGGCCTGGTTCCGGACGTGAGCGTGGTGCCAGTGGGAATCTCCTACGACTGTCCTCCTTCATGCCTGTCCACACACCCTGGGGTACAAATAAAGCCATGAATTATTTAGTTAGTTAGTTAGTTTTGGGTATTAATTTATTTTGTTTTTTGGGTGTGTTTTTTCGACACCCAAGGTTTGCAAAGGAAAAAAATAAATTAAAGCAGACAAAATAGTAAGTACACACACTCCAATATGAATGATGCGTACTCCAGGATGAAAAATACAGAGATGTATGCTCACAGGTATTATTTGGGTCGTGAAATTCTTGCAGCCAGGGACACTTCAAATAAGGTAAAAACGAGAATGATTCGTAGCCATTTCAAATTATTCCGGCATAATAGTACATTCAAACAGTACAGACAGACCACAATACAGGCACCTGTACTATCGAACATTTTATAGTTCATGATTAAACCAGTGCACAGCAGGTGAGTTCTAACAGGGAGCCTGTGCTTTTGATACACATCCACCACACTAAATCAGACGTTTTAAAGCTTGTGAGCTTATTAAAAGCAGCGCCCCAGCAGGGCCCAGGGAAAGCAATAATAATTGCCGTTCTGTCTGAGTGGCCATTATACAGAACTACTATCGATGAAAACATAATGGATGGTCACGCTTCTGTAGCCAATAACAGCAGCTACAGTAATTAAAACAGTATTATATTTGGAGACAGAGATGTCGATATTTAAAGGAAGTACCAAGCAAGCACTATGTCTCCTGCACAGTGGCACATCAGTCCATCAGCGTAAAGCAGATGTCATTTAAGTGGTGGATCTTTTATAATCACAGTACCAGCGATGACATGTTGCCGGTACATCACCTGGGGGCATGCTGTTATAGTAAATTAATCAGTGACAGAGTCGTGTGATGCAGCTCAGCACACAACAGAGTCGCCGTTACCGCCCCGAAGTGGATTGTTTCTTAAACCATTGCATCAGAGACCACAAAGTGTTAACTCCTCTGTCCAGGAAGATTTTTCCCATGGCGGAAAAACGCGCTGACACCGGAGACTCCTTCCTAACATCAAAGAATCCTTCACTGATCAAAAAGGATACGTTTTTCTTTGTCAAGTACCAACACGTTTTTAATCCATTTATATGGCAGGTCTACCGTACAAATCCTTGTATACGTTGTTACTGTAGAAACGGTAACACAGTAGAACAAGCGCATTAATATGAATCTGCTGTTATCGAAAATTAATTGACACCTTCTGACCAATCAGAATCGAGAAGCTATCGTTTGTCCAACATGGTGTACGCTGTTATTGTAGACTAGTAGCGTACATACTGAAAATAGAAAACATAAATCAGTAACAACTTTGACACTATACAAACGTATTTTAGGAAAATACAGTCCGGTCCATAAGTATTTGGACAGTGACACAGTTGTTGTAATTTTGCCTCTGTACACCACAACAGTCTATTTGAAATGAAGCAATCATAGTCCCTCCATTTTCACAGGCTCGAACCTAATTGGACAGTTGACTGATGAGCAGTTTCGTGGCCAGGTGTGGCTTGGGTCCTCGTTATTAATTAAGCAGATTAAAGAGATAAAAGGTCTGGAGTTGATTCCAAGTGGTGAATTTGCATGTGGTAGCTGCTTATGGAAACTCTCAATGTGCGGTCCAAAGAGGTGTTGATGCAAGTGAAGGAGGCCATCATTAGGCTGAATAAACAAAACAGACCCAATCAGAGAGACAGCACGAACTTTGCAGGAGTGGCCAAATCAACAATTTGGTACATTCTTAAAAAGAAGGAAAGCAACACCGAAAGGCCTGGAAAACCACGGAAGACAGCTAAAGTGGATGATCACAGAATTCTTTCCTTCTAGCCAAGTCAGGTTCAATCAAAGTCTACAATCATGAGACATCTTCATGAATGTAAATGCAGACCTCAAGATGCAAACCAGTTCTGATGCAAGATTAACTTGTACCTGAATGATGGGAAGAGAAGAGGATGGTGAGAGAAAGGAAGGGCTCTTGTTCCAAAGCATACCACATCAACTGTCAAACATGTGGAGGAAGTGTTATGGCATGGGCATGTACGGCTGCCAATGGAACTGGGTCGCCGGTGTTTATTGATGATGTGACTGCTGATAGAAGTAGCAGGATGAATTCTGAAGTGTATAGAGCTGTACTGTCTGCTCAGATTCAATCAAATGCTGCAAAACTGACAGGACGGCGCTTCACGGTACAGATGGATAATGACCCAAAACATAGTGTGAAAGCAACCCAAGGGCTTCTTAGGGCAAAGAAATGGAATCTTCTTAAATGACGAAATCAGTCACTTGACCTCAACCCAATTTACCCTGATTTTCACTTACAGAAGACAAAACCGAGAGCAGAAAGACCCACAAACCAGCAGCAACTGAAGGCAGCTGCAGTAAAGGCCTGGCAAAGCATCTGAAGGGAGGAAACTCAGCATTTGATGACGTCCATGGGTTCCAGTTTTCAGGCAGTCATTGACTGCAAAGGATTTCCTTCCAAGTATTAAAAATAATCCTAATATTTATGATTGTTATTGTGTCCAATTACTTTTGAGCCTGTGAAAAATGGCTGTAATTCCTAAACGATTAACGCAATGTTTGTGTTAAACCACATAAATTAAAGCTGAAAGTCTACACTTCAATCACATCTTGATCGCCTTATTTCGAATTCATTGTGGTGGTGTACGGGGTCAACGGTACGAAAATTTTCCCGCTGTCCAAATACTTATGGACCCGGCTGTATAAACATGTCTATAAGGGCGAAGTTATTTAGAAATATGAGTGAGTAGACTCAAGATTTAAATAAGTAGCTAGTTAGCAGACTCATTCGTGTGAGCAGCAGACAGAGCAGAGCTCCGGTGCTGTAATTGAATGGAAATGGAAATCGTTTCTAATCCAGTCTGTGTGAAATCCATTTAACTGTCCGGTGTGATGATTCAATACGCTAATACCTCCAACCTCTCAACCTCAAACGAGTCATATTGCGCAAATATGTAAATTAGTTTAGACCCCCACCCTCCACTAACGCTATCTTAAGTCATTCCAAAACACTGTTGTATAGAGAGCTAACCATATTTCCATAGCCAAATTTAGTCACATTTCTAATATCACTCCTCCCAAATCTCTTAACCCAGTGAAAGTGCAAATAAACAGAAATAAACGCTCACTCATATGCTAGTTCGCTACATGACATCTTTGATAGTGATTTAAATAACCATCAGCCACGTCACACACCAATTTTGTGCTTGTTTTAACCAAGTTTGGTAGCCAAAGTTACTGTAGCAAACCTGGTTGTTGGGGGGAAAAAAAGGGGGGGCAGAAACATGCCCTGACCTCACCGCTTTAAAATCTGAGAACTTTTAAAACGGTCTCTGCGTTTCTCGGGGTCGGGCTCGCTCGTATTTTCCTGCCCACAGCCTCTCATTGAAGATGAATAGGGGGCGAGCGATGATGACCTCTCGATTCAAAAGCTCTTTATAGTTCCGAAAATATAGTAATTAATTCCTAAATAAACAACATTCAGAGCTATAATGTATAATTCTGTATGCTTTTTGGAAATGACTGTTCTGGCTGTGTTTATTTTTCATTGAGTGTGTGTGTGTGTGTGTGTGTGAGAGCGAGAGAGGGAGAGAGAGAGAGAGAGAGTGAATGTGTGCGTGTGTGTGTGGGTCTCAAACTGTCCTAATGTTCCTGACTAATACAGTCGATGTCAGTTATTATGATGATTACACTCACTAATTTCTCCACTAATGGCTGCTCACCATTAGAGCCTTGTGAAGAATTGTTTTCTCTGAGCTCAGACTGAATAATCTGCCGTGTGTGTGTGTGTGCGCGTGTGCACAGCCTGGCATGCTGTCTGTACTGCGGTTTGTGCTTTCCCTTCTGAGTGCTGATGAAAGAGGAGGTGTGAGGATCCATTTCGCTCAGGCTTTCTCTCTGAAGGTATGACTCACACAGAAACATCCACACACTCGCTCTCTCTCACACACACACACACACACACACTACACATATTCACTCACTCACACAGGCACATATGTGTACACACTTTCACATGCAAACTGTTGGGTTCAGGTGTGAAGTGTGCAGGAGACTACTGGGATTTAAAAAAAAAGTTTTTCTTCTCTCATTCTATCTCATTCTTTAAGTCCTGTAAGTTGCGAGGTGGGGCCCACGTGGATCGGACTTGTTTGTCCAGCACATCCCACAGGCGCTCGATCGGATTGAGATCTGGGGAATTTGGAGGCCGAGTCAACACCTTGAACTCTTTGTCATGTTCCTCAGACCATTCCTGAACAATGTTTGCAGTGTGTTTGCAGATGCGTTATCCTGCTGAAAGAGGCCACTGCCATTAGGGAATACTGTTGCCATGAAGGGGTGTACTTGCTCTGCAGCAATGTTTAGGTAGGTGGTACGTGTCAAAGCAACATCCACATGAATGCCAGGACCCAAGATTTCCCAGCAGAACATTGCCCAGAGCATTACACTGCCTCCGCCGGCTTGCCTTCTTCACAGTGCATCCTGGTGCCATCTCTTCCTCCATATAAGCGACGCACACGCACCCGGCCGTCCACATGATGTAAAAGAAAACATGGTTCATCAGACCAGGCCACCTCCTTCCATTGCTCTATGGTCCATTGCACCCATTGTGCTCCAGTAGCTCTTCTGTGGGATTGGACCAGACGGGGCTGGCCTTCGCTCCAGTGAGGGACTTCGATGAGCCTTGGGCACCCATGACCCTGTTGCCGGTTCTCCGGTTCTCCTTTCTTGGACCACTTTTGGTAGGTACTAATCACTGCATACCGGGAACACCCCACAAGACCTGCTGTTCTGGAGATGCTCTGACCCGGTCGTCTAGCCATCACAATTTGGCCCTTGTCGAAGTCGCTCAGATCCTTACGCTTGCCCATTTTTCCTGCTTCCAATACATCAACTTTGAGAACTGACTGTTCACTTGCTGCCTAATATATCCCACCCCATGACAGGTGCCGCTGTAACGAGATAATCAATGTTATTCACTTCAGCTGTCACTGGTTTTAGTGTTATGGCTGCGTTCATGCCATGTTGGAATTATTAGTCGTAATTACTAGATGACAAACCGGACGTTCCACTCGGAGCTCGGACTCGGAATTAAATGAATCCATGTGAGATGACGTTGACAGCTGCAAAATTACATTCGACTGTATTGTATGTCTTTCTTTTATTTTCAGATTAATCATGCATGATTAAGACGTTAATAATAAAATTATATTAATTATTACACAGGAATATTACAAGATAACTACTTAACTACATTTTACTGCTGAAGCTGTCGCCATTTTCGCAGTTTCCACATGACGGTGCAGCGGTCAGTTGAAGCTCTCCGAAAATTCCTAGTTTACAAGTTGTAATTACGAGGACGTGAACGCTTTTTACAAGTCGGAATCTCGTAATTACGACAAGGCGTGAATGCAGCTTATGACCTGAGGTATGTGGACACCTGACTATCAAACTCGTATGTGCTTGTTGAACATTTCATTCGAGAACCACGGGCGTTAACATGGAGTTGGTTCTTTCTTTGCTGCTGTAACAACCTCTACTCTTCTTGGAAGGCTTTCCACTAGATTTTGGAGCGTGGCTGTGAGGATTTGTGTGAATTCAGCCACAGGAGCATTAGTATGGCCAGGCTGTGATGTCAGGTGAGTAGGGCTGGCGTTCCAGTTCATCCCAAAGGTGTTTTTGTGGGGTTGACGTCAGGGCTCTGTGCAGGAGTTCTTCCACTCCGAACTTGGCACACCTTGGACCTCGCTTTCTCCTTTCATGCTGGAAGATGCTTGGACCCCTTAGTTCTAGTGAAGTGAAATACTAATACAGAACATTCTAGACAATTGTGTGTTTCGAACTTCATGGCAACAGTTTGTGCAAGGCTATTATATGGGTGTGATGGTCAGTGTGTCGGTCGAGGTGGTTTGACATCATTTGTTTGGAATCGGTTGCTTCATGAAAATCCTTGGATGCTTTGTCGAGTGTTTACAGCTCACTTTACATTTTACAGTAAAGAAAAAAGAGCAAGGAAGAAATGATAAGGACAGTTAATAGTGGTGGTAGTAACGTTTGCTAGAGGTGTGTGTATACAGTATGTTCACATATATTAGCAATAAACAGCACTGGCTTTAAAGACTCTTCCTCCACAGGGGGACTGTCTCACTAATTAGCTGTACACATTGATTTCATCAAGCTCTTTGTTTCATGCCCTAAACCCCACATTCCATTATATACAGTATGCGGAGTAATCCTTACTGTCAGACAGTACTTCATTTCAAATCAAGTCCTTTAACTTGTTTTAATAATATTCTCATTTCTCGACTCCTCCTTTGTGTGAACGTGAACTCTTGCAGCATGTCGGCACGCTGTGTGTATTTTTGGTTATAGGAGGTGTGTGCGCTCATGTGAGGAGCGAGTGCGGGTGCTGCAGGAGAACGCTGAGTTCTCACTACGCATGCATGTTTTCAACTGGTTCATTAACTCATTGTTTTGCTTTTTTAGCGACTGATCCGGGGTGAAAGGTTTGTTTAGGTTTTTACGCTGACATACTGTATTTCTGACCAATGAATGCAAGTGCGTCGTCAGCCCCGCCCCCTTCCTGTAGCCATATTCAGATATGTGCAGCGTGAACATAAATTCGACCAAATAGAAAATGTATTCAGTTGTCAGATTCAGATAAAACATGATCTCTCTCTCTCTCTCTCTCTCTCTCTCTCTGTGTGTGTGTGTGTTTGTGTGTGTGTACTGTGATGAACAGTATGTGTTTGGATTTGATCAACTGGATAGTGTAATGTCCTATAATCAGTTGTACAGCTCTTAATTGTTTCTAATAAGTCTCTCTATCTGTCTGTCTCTGTCTGTCTCTCTATTTGTCTTTCTATCTGTCGGTCTCTCTCCATCTGTCTCAGTCTCTCTTGGTCTCTGTCCGTCTCTCTCTGTTTCTATCTGTCTCTCTCGGTCTCTATTTGTCTTTCTATCTGTCAGTCTCTCTCCATCTGTCTCAGTCTCTCTCTGCCTCTGTCTGTCTGTCTCTCTGTTGGTCTCTCTGTCTGTCTCTCTCTGTCTCTGTCTGCATCTCTATTTGTCTTTCTCTCTATCCGTCTGTCTCTCTCCATCTGTCTCTGTTTCTGTCAGTCTGTCTTTATCTGTTTGTCTCTCTATTGATCTTTTTCTCCGTCTGTCTGACTCTGTCTCTCTCCATCTGTCTCTTCTCTATCTCTGTCTGTCTCTGTGAGTCTGTCTCTCTCTCTGTCTGCCTCTGCTTGTCTTTTTCTGTGTGCCTCTTTGCCTCTCTCTTTATCTATCTATGTCATGTCTGTCTGCCTCTCTCTCTCTCTCTCTCTCTCTCTCTCTCAATTCAATTCAAAGTACTTTATTAGCATGATTGTTTACAATACTATATTGCCAAAGCGTCAATATAGATAAGAAAGGAGAATTATAATAAGCAGTATGGTGTGTGTGATCAGAGCAGTAGTTGGTTTCTGAGCATGTGCAGCTCAGAGATGAATTTGGCTGCAGCAGGTGCGTGACTGCCGTCCCCCAGTAGCACCTGCATTTGGACTCCGCCCCCAGTAGCACCTGCATTTGGACTCCGCCCCCAGTAGCACCTGCATTTGGACTCCGCCCCCAGTAACACCTGCATTTGGTTTGTTTCTGATAGGTTGGAAAACTGCGGTAAGAGCTTAGAGAATTTCTCAGAGTATTTTTCTCTTGTGTTATGAAAGGTATGACCGTGAAGGAGAAAGTGAGTCTCTGTCTCAACCTCACCTGTCTTACAGTGACAGCACACTCTTTCTTACTTTGGAAGCCATGTTTGCTTGTGTCTGCCTTTCTCTAAGGCGAGGCTGTGATCCCTGAGCCTGGAGTTTGTAAGGATCTGTCTGTTTTGTATCTCTGACACTGAAGAGGTATTCTGCCAGCTTGTACGTTCTGTTTATGGCCCGATAACATTCTGGTTTACTTTGGTTTTTACTTTCACTTTCCCAGTGGTCCAAATATGCATTTTTACTAGTTTTTAAGTTGTATTTGGTTTATTGTAATTTGGTTTAGTTTAGTTGAGCTGGTCTGAAACTGATTGTTAGATGTTAGTGGGTTTGTGAGTTTCAAAGCCAGCTGACAGAGGGGACTGGTTTTAGGGCTTAGCTCATTTTTTAGGGCTTTGTTTTGAAGAGTATTAGGGGAGCTTGATTTAAGATGAGTCCAGAATTGAGTCCTGCCTAATTCAGCCCCGCATGCGTTAGTTGGCGTTCTTCTCCGAACTCTCCAGAACGTTTCGACAGAATTGTGCATGCAGGGAATCTATGGGGTGTTTGTCCCATCTAGAGTAGTCGTCCTGACAGAGCGGGCCCCACACTTCACATCCATAAAGAGCTATAGGCATAAAAATACTGTCAAAGATTTTGCGCCGAATTGTAACGGGGATGTCTACTTGGATAAATTTCCCTTTAATGGCATAGAAAGCTCTTCTTGCTTCCTCTTTTAATGCGTTCACTGCCAGACCGAATCCACCTGAATCGCTGATTTTTAAGCCAAGGTAGTCGTAATGTAGAGTGTGTTCTAGGGCAGTGTTTCCCAGAGTGAAGTTGTGCCGGGTATCCTGTCATCTGGCTTTTTTTTTTTTTTTTTGGGAAATCATTATTTTAGTTTTTGTCTTAATTGCCTGTCGGGGCCCACTTGTGTCAGTAGCCCTTGTGCAGTGGCTGACAGCAGCACCAGGTCGTCCGCATAGAAGAGGAATTCCACCTCAGAATTATTTCAAGTGAGGCCAGGTGTTGCGGATGGTTCCAGTAACACTGCTAACTCATTGATGTATATGTCGAATAGGGTTGGAGTCAAATTGCAGCCTTGTCTAACTCCACATCTTTGGGGGAAGAAATCTGTTCTTTAATTGCCAATTTGTACCCTGCAGCTGTTGTCTGCGCACATGGATTTAATGTCGTCATACATTTTGCCCCCTATGCCAGATTGGAGCATTTTGTAGTATAGACCATTGTGCCAAATAGAGCGAAAAGCTTTTTTGCATAGATCTTGCCTTTGTCTTTTTGGTGTACGTGCTGGTTGACTAGGGTGTGTAATGTGTAAATGTGGTCGGTAGTGCGGTGGTTTGGTAGGAATCCAATCTGACTCTTACTCAAGACATTGTGCTCAGTGAGAAAGGCCTGTATCCAGGCATTGAGAATACAACAGCAGGTCTTCCCCAGATTACTGTTCACACAGATGCCTCTGTAATTATTGGGGTCAGATTTGTCTCCACTTTTGTATAGTGGGTATATTAAACCCTTATTCCAGGGATCTGGAAAAGAGACAGATTGAAGAGTTGAAGGCCTTCTGCATTACGGTAGGGCTGAGCTTCAGCATTTCTGTTCTAATGTTGTCATGCTTTTCAGGGTTTTAGCTTGTTAAGTGTGTCTGTCAGTTCTTCTGGGGTAATCTGATGGTCTAAGGGGTTTTGATTGTTTTTGATTGCGGATTCCAGTTGGCAGATGGTGTTTTTGTATTCTCTGAGTGCTTCACAGTAAGTTTGTCTAATTCATAGTTATATAATCCATAGTTTTTTGTTTAGCTTTCTTGTTTGTATGGAGAAGGTCAGCTTTGACTATACATTTTTGATAGGTTTCATTTATTTGTTCTACTGCAGCGTTTACATCAATTTTGTTAGCCTTGAATTGTGTGAAGATGGAATCTATTGATTAGGTTGCTGATCTCTTTGGGACTAATTGCACTAAGGAACTCAGATTCATATAGGAGCATGCGGTGGTGATCCTCTGGTTGATGGTGTTAATGAGGTTGGCAGGTTGAGCAGCAGAGTGGAGATAGTGATATTGGCCTCTGGAAATTCTTATGACACTTATGACAACTCTTTCTCCCTGTGTGTGGAGGTCATTGGATCCTGTGTGGATGATGATGTTCTGCGGGTTGTTCGGAGTGGACTGGCAGAGGAGCTGGAGCGCACTTTTGGTTGTGGGGCACCAGAATTTGCCAGCCCTGTGTGTGGGGAAGAGCTTTCTGTGGTGTAAAAACTTGCCGTTTGAGTCAATTAAAATGGCTGTTTTGGGGGGATGTGTCTTCCGAGAGTGTTGTGGGGTGCGATGGCGGGTTTGAGGGTTGTCAGCTTGAGGAGGGCTGTGTTCAGCTGGCTGTGTGACAGTGCTGCTGCTGGTCTCCTGGCCGTTCTCTAAGATGGCTGCTCACTGTCAGTCTGTGAGTCTGTAGAGTGGTGGCTGGGGGGAGCTTGATCAGTTGTTCTGCTTAGATCCTCCAGTTTTGCATTAATGCTGTGCAATAGGTTGTCTTTTTCTTGGAGTTCTTTTCTTATTTTGCACAGAATGTCATTTAGTGCTTTGTTATGTTTTTGGAGATCTTTTAGTTTCAATTTCAGCAGGCCTGTTTTGTTGCTGCTCTCTTCTTTGAGAGTTTCCCGCTCCTCCCTTAGCTGTTCAACAGTGTCTTTTTCTTTCTTTGAAAGTTTGTTTTTTTTTTTATCCAGCAATCTCCATTTCCAGTTCTGAAAGGCACTCCTGGAGGAGCCTTGTGTATGTGTGAAGTTGGGGCTGTGGCCTCTTCTGTTGCTGCAGCTGTAGAGGGGAGAGAGGTCTTCTCCTTCTCTGCTAGAGCTTTCAGTCCTTCAAAGTCGCTCTCAAATTGTTCAAGACTATCCTCTGAGCCCTGGATCATTACAGTTCTGTTGTGATACAGATTAATATTGGATTTTGGTGTAGTGTCCAGGCACAGTTGTCTCATGGCTTTGTTTCCACCCATTTTTAGGTCTGAGTGCTGAGTGCCAGGCATTTGGGTGTTCTGCATAGAAGAGTAGGTCTGCTTTTATTTATTTATTTTTCCTCATTTGCATGCATGAAGTCTGCTCTGAGAGTTTCTGGAGATTCTCTGATTAGTTTGGTTTTGAACTTTTTTCGTTACATCGTCAGGGTCTGTGATGGCTGGGCTGCTGAGGTCCCGCTCCTCTACTGGAGAATGTTTGTCCATTGTCAGTTGATTGCTTTGTTCTTTAAGGTTCTGATTGGAAGTTGTTAGACTGGCCAGCTATCCAGACGTCAGAATTTTTAATTACATAAACTACTCTCGACTCAACGACTATTGGCATCTTAATGGGCCACTCAGTCCTTTGTTTGGCCTAGAAGGCTTCACGCTTTCCTCTTCACACCTCCGGAGAGAGCTCTGGGTTGTTGTTGAGCAGCCAGGTATGCCTGGGCGACTTGTATTATTTAAGATGTTTTTTTAGTAGTAGTAGTAGATTAGTGGTAATTTTCTTCTGAAACTACCAGTCTCTCTCTCTCTCTCTCTCTCTCTCTCTCTCTCTCTCTCTCTGTAGGAGATGTGTGACAGTCAGAAATGTCGTGTGGACGGACGATGCCCCCTACAGGACCTCCTGCTGCCAGCTGTCCTTCACAACAGGTTCTCTCTCTTTCTCTCAGTCTGTCCCTCTGATGTCACGACTCTATCCCTCTTGACTTCATCTCTTCATCTTTTTGTTTCCTCTTCCTCTTTTCTTTCCCTGTCTGCTTCATTAGCCTGTGTCTTTCCTTCCCTCTCTCTATTCATTACTTTCTCTCACTTTTGATCTATGACTCTATTTCTCTAAAGTCTCTCTACTCCCTCTTTCCATCTTGCTCTCGCTATTCTCATTCTCTCCCTTCTTCCTTCTTTTCTTGTGTCTATCTCCCTGTTTCCCTCTGCTCATCTCTTTGTCTGTTGATGCTTCTCACATCTCTCTCATCTGTCTCTCTCCCTCTCACTTACTCGCATACTATCTCACTCTATCATTCCCTCCATCTTTTTCTCCTGTACTCTCTGTCTTTTTTCTCTCGGTTTTTTGGCCTCACACTTTACTCATCTTTTACTCTCTATTTCATGAATTGTTCCTCATCTCTCTCCCTTGCTCGCTCGCTCGCTCTCTCTCACACTCTCTCTCTTTCTCTCACTCTCTCTCATTACTCTCTCATCTCTCTCCCTCGTCTTTTCCAGTTTTATTCCATTTATTTTATGTCTTCATTTTGTCCCATGCCCCCTTCTTGTTCTCTTTTTTTTTTGTCTTTTCTGTTTGACAGCAAAATTTCTTTTCACTCATCGCTCACCACATCTCATCTCATCTCTCTGTCTGTGTTTCTCTCCAAAATGCTATTAAAAACGATTTGCTCCATTTTCTCTCTCACACACACACACACACACACGCACATTCTCTCTGACTGACTCTGTGCCTGTCATGTGCATTTCACTCTCTCTCTCTCTCTCTGGCTGTCTGTCATACAGACACACACACACACACACACACATTAGTGTGCAGAAATAAGATGTGTGTGGCTCTTTTGCGAGCTCGATCTTTTCCCGCAGCTTCAGCTGTCAGTCAGCTTTAGAACTCGGCTTTCAGGCGGAATGTCACGGAAAAAGGTCACCGTCCCCCCATAGCACCTCCGTCCCTGCCCCTCTCAGGCCCTGAAGCTGTGTGTGTGTCTGTGTGTGTGGGAGAAAGAGAACTCCTCTTGAGCTTTCAGAGTGTGTCTGAGGATCTCAGGCTTTTCTGTTTAAACACACATCGACAGTGCGTCGTTCTTAAACAGAGTTTGAGGGTGAAACACAGATGAGCGTCTAAGATGTCAGTTTCATGAGATCAGTTTCAGCCTGGGTGTGAATTATAGTTGGAACAGTGTGATCAATTTACACGGTGATAACCAATCGAATATCACAGGTTTTCTGTATATCACAGTATCTGCCACTAGGAAAACACACACACACACACACACACACACATATATATATATATATATATATATATATATATATATATATATATATATATATATATATATATATATATATATATATATATATATATATATATATATGTGTATGTATGTGTGTATATATATATATATGTATGTATGTATATATATGTGTATGTATGTGTGTATATATATATATATGTATGTATGTATGTATATATATATGTATGTATGTATATATATATATATGTATGTGTATGTATATATATGTATATATATATATATATATATGTATATATATATGTATATATATATATGTATATGTGTGTATATATGTGTATATATATATATATATATATATGTATGTATGTATGTATGTATGTATGTATGTATATATATATATATATATATATATATATATATATATATATATATATATATATATATATATATATATATATATAAAACTAGCATGGCAGTGTATAGTGCTGCTTAGCCAAAAATTGATTGCATTGCATTGATGATGCAGTTTTGTTGAGTTCTGGTCAACAATAGGGGCTCCACAACTACACATTTCTACTGGTTGACCAGTAATTCAATAAGGTATTTGACCAGTTTACTTTTCTGCCACTAAAGCAAAACGTTTTCAGGACAAGGTTTATACTTGACACGTGACTGTGTACCCGTACAGAAGTAGTGGCAATACGAGCA
The DNA here is from genome assembly GCA_023630585.1 of Cranoglanis bouderius. Classification (NCBI taxonomy): domain Eukaryota; kingdom Metazoa; phylum Chordata; class Actinopteri; order Siluriformes; family Cranoglanididae; genus Cranoglanis; species Cranoglanis bouderius. Next base: position 4,039,245 of record CM042549.1, read on the forward strand.
GCATTGTTCATACTTGTGCCTGAGTATCTTATGTACATCTCAAGTATTGAAAACAGTGTCCACTAGATGACACGTCAGAGTCAATACATCCCAGTCCATCTGGCTTCCAATACACACTGTAGAACGTTTAGCAATTTCCAGCACAGTGATGTTTAAACAAACTGACTTGAAATGTTCCACTGTCATCGTGATTGTCGTCATGATCTGCATCTCAAATTGGAAACTCTGACCTTATATTCAAATGTTTTCATTAATCTAGATAATCAAGAAGACTGGTACGCAAAACAGAGCTCTCAGTAGGAGTAAAGGCTACATGAGAGGTTTTGAAAATTCAAACACTACGCATAATAAGTAGACCTGTTTTCAATAACTGTAAAATAGTGCATAAGCATGAGATTTGAGCTGGTTAGTCAAGACCCTCAGTACGTTTCCCAGGTTTCAGCTTCTCCAACTGTCTCTTCACCTGGCCGGTAGTGACAGATAGGTCGGGGGAGCGAGTAGTGATTCCATTAAGGATGGCTGTTGGATGAGGGGGGTGATTGGGGAAGGTAGAGATGCGAATCCTCTGAAGAAGGCTGTGTGATGAGAGGGGGGTGATTGGTTCTGAGAAGAGCAGGGAAGAATTGGTGTGGACGACAGGGTGGGAAAGATGTTTGATCTTGATCTTGGGGGGGAGTTGGAAAAGAGTGGTGCTGAGGGAGTGGAGGAGATAATGTGAGAGGGCGTCATGCTGAACCTATTGAAGAACAAATTCAGCTCACTGGAGCTTTCTAGATTGCCCTCCACAGGTTGTGATTTTGCCTTGAAGCCGGTGATCTGCTTCATGCCAGCCCACACCTCCTTTGTATTGTTCTGCTGAAGCCTACCCTCCAGCTTCCTTCTGTAGGCTTCTTTGTTCTCCCTCAGTCTCACCTTCAACTCCTTCTGCACCCTCCTCATATGTTCCTTGTCCTTCTTCCTGAAAGCCTGCTTCTTTTTGGTCAATAGTTCCTTCAAGTCCTTGGTGATCCAGGGTTTGTTATTAGGAAATACATCAATATCTATGTAAGTTAGCAAGATGAGCCTAAGCCTTTCTATGGTAGGGAAAACCCTAACACAGTGCTATATGGCCTCCATTATTTCAGGATACCTGTTGCAGTCATCATTACATACACAGTTAGAAGCAAGTATAATTCAGCCTTTATAGCTCGGCCACTTTCTTGGATGGACGATGCAATGTCTACAGAGTGTGGGAGATTTTTCCCGCCACTTTCAACTCCGAAAACGAGTCTGGATCAGCCTCTTTGAACCAGCATGCAGTGCTGATCTGGCTCTAAACTAGCTGAGTGGGACTGAATAGCGATGCGCGACCTGTCCCGTCCGAATTCACAGTGCACTAATTTAATTCAAATTTTACATGGCTTTAAAGGACAACAGAAATAACTGCGGGAGGAGTTCCTTCGGGAGCGATGGACCCACCTCTCCAATTTATGCAAAATGATATCAAAGTGATAAAGGAAAAGATCATTTAAAAAAAAAAAAGACTTCTCAATGTATTCTTCTGCAGTTGACTGTAGAATTGGCTTCATCTAGTCTGCAATATTTCTTTGAGACTAAAAAGGTACATTTAGCTTTCTTTACCGTCTCCTTACTGTTTTCCTTACTGTCTCATCATATTGCCCAGCCCTATACGTGTCAGTTGTAATGGTGGGTCAGTGGTCATTACTGTGTTAGAAAGAATGAGATTGTTTCCCTCGTGTCCCACAGGAAGGAGAACATATTTGGGCAAAAAGATGTTTCCTGGCTCCTTCCACCGACGTTTCTGCCTGAACTGTCCCACAGCGAGAGGCAGCTGAGCGCCGCTTTGACGCTGCACCTGATGCATTGTGAGTCTCACACACACACACACACACACACACACACACACACACACACACACACACACACAGGTTTGTTTACTACATAATTATTAATGTAGCTAATTAATGCTATGCTGCATCATAATCTAACTCTAAGAAAACTTTAACATGCAGAAGTTTGCAACGTTTTAAAGTAAATACATGACTTTACTCAATCGTAGTAGAAACATTACTTAAAAAGCCGGAAAGTGACATTATCTATCAGACGTTTCTGTATCTAAACCTGAACAGACCAAGGCCTCTCCCATTTCTATTCGTTTATTTTCTTGATCGACTGCTGCAGCCATGATGTCAGAGTCTGTTGTGTGGTATTGAGCTGCATCGTGCAAGCACACCATTCATGCTCTCCACAGATAGATTGTCGATAAGCCTGTGGATCCTGCTGTGCAGCTGCACTTTTAAGTTGGTGGGGTCTTAGCCCTTGATCTCCGTACCGCGCTGTGTGATATTACAAACCAGGCGTGGACTTTTTTATGTGTAAGAGACGTTAATTCAGAATATTCTCCCACCGTCACACCGTCTCCTCCCGACGCTGCAGAGTTCCACGCCGAGCTAAAACTCGAGTCGAGAAAGGGCTCGCAGAAAAACAAACAAAATTCATTCCTGTCTGGTTTCCGTTTGGTAATTTCAGAGAAACAATATTTCTCATTTATTTACGTAATTGGTCCAAAGCTGTGGAGGTTGTTTAGGTTGTTTAAATTCCCAAAGGATTAAAAAACACATTTTTCAGTGTAGGACATTATGTTAATGCTAATAAGAGAGCATGACAGATGTGTTATTTGTGTGTTGTTGTTGTTGTTGTTGTTGTTGTTGTTGTTAAATTGCCTCTCAGCGGTGACCAGCAGCATGGCTGTGATGTCTACCAGTGCCATGTCCTGTTTGCTCCTCCATAAACACCGCAGGGTGAGGAAACACAGCTGAACACATTTACATCACACTGACTCTGTCTTTATGGATCTCTGTCGTTTTACATAACGCTCCACGTGCCTCATTATATATCGCTCTTTAAACGATGCATTTATTGATCTGTTTAAAGCCCAGAACGCTCACACACACACACACACACACACACACACAGAGTGTGGATCCACAAACATTTAGGAGAGGAAGAGATGTACAATAATAGGTGATGGATAGTCGGATAACACATATTTCTCTTTGTGGTTTAATTTATCCACTGCTCATTTTTACTCTCTTTGTTACTCTCTCTCTCTCTCTCTCTATCTCTCTCTCTCTCTCTCTATGCTATCCTTCCTTTCCTCTGTTTCTGTGTGTTTGTCAGGGGGTGCGTGTGTCTGTGTTGTGTAGAGATTTGTGTTGGCTGTTGGAGGAGGTGTTGTTCAGGCGCTGTGATGTTGGTTTTGGAGGCTCTGTGCTCAGTGTGGTGTTCCACGCTCTCTCTCTGCTGCGTCCCCACCTGCTGATTGCTGCAGCGCCCCCTTCAGGAGAGCCGCTGGTGACAGCTCGACCCGACCCACACACACTGCTCACACTTGGCCGGCACAGCCAGCTCCTCACACACGTCTTCATCACCGAGGCTGTGGGAGGTCAGTTTAATAAACATATACATCATACCACAGGATGTGTGTGTGTGTGTGTGTGTGTGTGTGTGTGTGTGTGTGTGTGTGTGTGTGTGTGTGTGTGTGTGTGCTGGAATATTTTTTCTAAATATTTTATTTTTGCCACCTCCTTCACTATGACTGAGGCACAGAGGCCACACCTCCTTCACTATGACACAGAGGCCACACCTCCTTCACTATGACACAGAGGCCACACCTCCTTCACTATGACACAGAGGCCACACCTCCTTCACTATGACAGAGACACAGAGGCCACACCTTCTTCACTATGACAGAGACACAGAGGCCACACCTTCTTCACTATGACAAAGACACAGAGGCCACACCTCCTTCACTATGACTGAGACATAGGCCACGCCTCCTTCACTATGACTGAGACACAGATGCCACACCTTCACTGGGACAGACAGACAGGCCACACCTCCTTCACTATGACTGAGACACAGAGGCCACACCTTCACTATGACTGAGACACAGAGGCCACGCCTCCTTCACTATGACTGGACACAGAGGCCACGCCTCCTTCACTATGACTGAGACACAGAGGCCACGCCTCCTTCACTATGACTGAGACACAGAGGCCACACCTCCTTCACTATGACTGAGACACAGAGGCCAGACCTCCTTCACTATGACTGAGACACAGAGGCCACACCTCCTTCACTATGACTGAGACACAGAGGCCACACCTCCTTCACTATAACTGAGACACAGAGGCCACACCTCCTTCACTGGGACAGACAGAGGCCACACCTCCTTCACTGGACCTGACACGGAGGCCACGCCTCCTTCACTATGACTGACACATAAGCCACGCCTCCTTCACTGGGACTGACACATAAGCCACACCTCCTTCACTGGGACTGACACATAAGCCACACCTCCTTCACTGGGACTGACACATAAGCCACACCTCCTTCACTGGGTCTGAGGGATGCACAGTGGTAAAGGAATCGTATTTGATAATACAAGTAGTAATAAACAGAGCTGTGTGTGTGTGTGTGTGCAGCCTGTGCTGTCTCTGCCTTGCTGTGTGAGGTGGCAGGATGTGGAGGAGGGGAGATGGAGTTTGATGTTGCACTTGGTCAAGAGGAGCTGACTGAAAAAAGCCTACAGCTTACACACCTACTGCCAGCTGGGTATATACCAGTGAGTCAGACCGTTAGTATTGGCACCCATCGTGCAAGTGCGCACAACTTATTCACTCGTTTATGTAATGATTACATAACATATGGGGATTCTGTATAAACCAATGTTTTCTTAAGGAGAGCTTTATTTGCTGCAAATGTATTGGTTCTACTACAGATAATATTAGTTGCCGCCTCCCTCACCACCAACAAATCAGCCCCAAAGCATCACTTTAAAGATTTCACGGTGGCTATCAGGTGCTTTTCCTTGTATACAGTCCCCCTTTTTTTGATGATTTTCAAGGCTGAAAAGTTTAAACAGCCCTCATTGTGCTTAATGCTGTTTTGAAACCCTCTGAAACTATTGAATCGGCAAGGCCAATTCATTTATTTGTGCTAATTTCCAAAAACATTTGGGTTTGAGATCAAAATATGGATATGAGATGATAGACCACTCAATTTTTAGGTGAGCAAAAGTATAGGAACAGATGAGTTTTGAAGTAAAGTAAATAACACTTAATATTTGGTTGCATATCCCTTACATCAAGTGGTATGGCCTCTGTCTCCTCTCTCAAAGTCTTCTTCGAACAGTGGATTGTGAGACCTTCACCCCTGCCCTGTGGAGGTTGTGGATGATGTCACTAACTGTTGTTTTGGGGAGTTTCTTCATCGTTCTCACATTCTTTCTGTCATCAGCTGTTGTCGTTTTCCTTGGCCGACCCATACGGTGTCTGTTGCTCAGTACACCGGTGGTTTCTTTCTTTTTCAGGACATTCCAAATCGTTATATTGGCTATGCTTAATGTTTGTACAGTGCCTCTGATAGATTTTCCCTTTTTTCCCAGCTTCAAAATGGCTTGCTTTTCTCTCATAGACAGCTCTCTGATCTTCGTGTTGGTTTATCCTTTTGAACAACTTTAATGCAGTCTTCACAGGTGAAACCGGAGGCTAAAAGCCAAGAGTAGATGTTCAGAGCAATTTATTGTTTAAACAGTCAGTCTAACAGGACACAAGAAGCACCTGTCAACCACATGTTCCATTATTTTTTGCTCGCCTGTTCTGTGTTGTTTAACACATCTACATTAAATACCAGGAAATAAAATCTGAAATTCTAAACACCTCGTCTCATATTCGTCTTTTGATCTCAAACCCAAATGTTTTCAAAAAAATGAATTGGCCTTGTCGTTCCAGTAGTTTCAGAGAGGACTGTATGTTTCTATCCATTTAAAAGTTGTTAATTAATAAGTAGTCTTTTTCGTTAGAGAAATGGCAAATAGTCCCTGTAATTGTTGTGGCTGAAGCTTTCCCGCTTCAGCAGTGGTGCCCTGATGGACGGGTTAGTCCGAGGGTGACACACTGCGTATAGAAAGCGATGAGCTACAGTGTGTGTGTGTGTGTGTGTGTAGGATACCTGTAAATCTACTCTGAAGAGTTGTTCACCGGAGAACAGCCAGTGTAAATTACAGCCAGCAAATCAACATCTGTAGGAAATGTCAACAAGAACAAAGCACTCCACACACTACTACTCAACTAATTCTCTCTCTGTGTATATATATCTGTCTCTTTCGGTTTCTGTCCCTGACTGTCTTTCTCTGTCTTTCTGTCTGTCTGTCTGTCTATCTGTCTGTCTCTCTCTCTCTCTCTCTCTCTCTCTCTCTCTCTCTCTCTCTCAGCCATGCCAAACAGCGTACAGTTTTGCTCTGGATGCAGTAGACAGCATGGTGCGCTGTGGGATTCTCATCATGGAGGAGGTGAGATCTAATCCCCCCCAGCCCCCCACCCCACCCCTCTTTCTCTTTCTCTCTCTCTCTCACACACACACACCTGTCAGAGGTCCTTGGATTAAAACACAGCTGAAATAAAACTTTTTTTCCTCCATTTGTTCTTTGTACTTCGTGTCCACCCCGAGCCTGAGGGGTGATACAACTGCGTGTCCCTGCATAAGAACGAAGCGCAGGCCTTTGTGATGGGACTTTTGCGCATTTGCACCCATAGTGTCTATATTGAACATCACCGAGATGTGTGTGTATCGGAAAGTAAAAGTTATAGTTGTACTGGTGTTATAATGTGAACAGATGGCGTGAGTCTGTGGGAGAGAAAACCGAGGATGCTGAGGATGGAACAGAGCAGGAGGGACACAGTGGAAAACAGAACAGAAAAAGAATGCAGACTGGCTTGTAAAGTGCTTACACTGCAGATTAGGCTGCGCTACAGCAGCGTTCAGCCGTGTGTGTGTGGGGGGGGGGATGAGAATGAAACACCTCCATTTACAAACTTATTACACTCTGATTTTCATGCACTTTGGTTTTTACTGATGGAATAAAACTAGTGAAGCATTTAGGGATCTGACACAGGAGAAGATTAATACCTCAATACTAAAACCTCAGTGTGTTTCAGTAGTTACTCTGTGTGTGTGTGTGTGTGTGTGTGTGTGTGTGTGTGTGTGTGTGTGTGTGTGCGCGCAGGTGCAGCGGGATACTCCAGTGTGTGATTTCTGGAAAAGGCAGGGTGTTTTCTCATGGACTGCTTCAGATGACCCTGAACACAGCAGTGACTCAGAGTGTGAGGAACAGGACACACGCTCATACAAGGTATACACACACACACGCGCACACACACACACACACACTAGGGATGTAACTGAATAGGCGTACAATATTCGGATTGAACAGATACTGCAGATAGTGTGTTAGTAAGCTTGCCTGAAAGGTTCAGGGGGCATGTGGTTTTGAATAAAGCTGTACATCATGTGGGACGCAATGAAAACTAACGTAACTCATTTCTGGGTTTTACGACTCACTCTATAAGGCGGGCTGTTGTTGTCAACTATGAACAATTCGCTGATTTGGGAAAGACATTGTTATATTGAAAGATAGTTAGAGAGCGTACTCGGCCACAGTGTAGATTGATTTCCAGGAAGTTGCACAGGGCGTCTGGTTGAGACCAGTTATAAACTATAAACTTGAGTGACGTAGCTGAGGTTGAGGAATCGTACAAGATCCGGAGTTGAGTAAAGTTATGTTGTGCAAACGGCTATTTGGTTGTTATGCTTTTTTTTTTTTTTTCTGTGTCTTCCAGTAGGGTTAAAAATCAGATAGAGATAGTGGTGTTGTAACCCTAAAACACACACACAATCTCACAGTTAAGGTGTTTGAAACTGAAACTGTGTTCTCTCTTTCTCTCTCCCTCTTTGTGTGTGTGTGTAGCTGGGTCAGCCATCTCAGTGTCCTGAGCTGCTGTTCTTTCTCTGTAGTTTACTGAGTGTACAGTTGAGGGCGCTCTGCTGGGCTATAGACAGCCTGGATCTGCTGCCCCTTCCCCTCACAGGTTACTGTACACACACACACACACACACACACACACACACACACATTTACAGTATCTAGGGGAGCATCTGAAGCAGACACAATTTATTTGGATGTGTGTAACTCCCCGGAGTGGCTCATTGTGCAGAAAGTGTGTAATTAATTTTGCGTAGATGAGTTGAATCTAACTCTTACGGGATCGTCACAGGAAAATAAGTTGCTTTATGCTCTCCTGCCTCTACGCCACTTCACTGCACATGTGTAATTAGTAGTGGAGACGAGAGAGACGGCGGAGGGAAAGGGATCGGGTCTGCGCTGACGGAGTGAACGGCTTTGTGTTGTGTTTGTTGTATAGAGGCGGCGTGTGTGACTCAACTCCACGCTCACCTGAGAAACAAAGCTCTGCTGGACAAAGTGCACCACGGTCAGACCACACACACACACACACACACACACACACACACACACACACACGTAGTGACTGACGAGCACAAAGAAGCATTGAGAGAGAGAGACAGTGAGAGGAAAACAGGGCTAAAGGAAATGCTTGTGATAACATTTCTGAATGAACGTTCACATGAACTTCTCGTTGTAAATAATGAGCTTCTTAAGCTGAACTGTGTGTGTGTGTGTGTGTGTGTGTCTCATAGAGAGCTCCTCGATAAAGCTGGTGAGAACAGCCCTGCAAACCTTGACTGATTTTGGCGTGAGTTATATATGAGTGAAATTCACCACTTCTCTCTCTCTCTCTGTCTCTCTGACTGTGTTTCTGTCTCTCTGTATCTTTCTGACTTTCTTTGACTTTGTCTTTGTTTAACTTTAGCTATTTTTTATTAAATTAATTGTCCAAATACTTTTTGGGGCCACTGTGTATATCTGTATAAGGTTATTTTTATATATATATATATATATATATATATATATATATGTGTGTGTGTGTGTGTGTGTGTGTGTGTGTGTGTGTGTGTAAGGTTTATGTAAATATCTAACTATATAAATATCGGACTTCCAACCCACAAGCAGACAAAACATTTTATCAGTTCAAAAGAAGTCTGAGGCAAAACAAAGACCAGGCATCACTGCAGTGTCGTGATGTTGTTCCCCCACGCAGTGCAGAGTGTCCTAGAAAAAATAAACTAAATTATTTGTGTATACTGATGACTGAGTGTTCTTCAGACTGTTTTCCTCATTATTTTAAGTGCAGTGTCTAAGTACCCTCCCCCCAACACACAGCCACACACACACACACACACACACACATTTGTAGTGCTACCACCACCATGCTTCACAATGGTGAAGGTCAGAAAACCTTTCCTCACACGCTTGCAGAGTCTTTGACATGTCTTTGAGTAAACTTCACACAGGATATCATATGGCTCCCCAGTGGTCTATAAATATGGTTATCCTGTGAACAGCTTATTCCGTGGTTCCATTTGCAATCGCAGAAATCAAGAATCGCAAACACAAATCAAGCAAACTCTGCAATATTCAGAGGAGCGTGCAATTTTTCAAAATTACCGCAGATTTTCCTCAGATTTGGGCCAAGACACGTCATCACAGCGCTCATTGATTCACGTCCGTCAACGAGTACAGCTAAAAGGTCTCATTTACCAACAAACCTCACTGCGAAAGACCGTGCAAAACAGTTGCTACAGTGTGTTTCTCTTGTACCAGGTGCTGATGGAGGACCGGCACAGCGAGGCGGTGTATCTAGAGATCAGTCCTCTTTTCCTCCAGGCTGAGAACAAACACAAACTCTTCCAGTTCGTCTCGCAGTTCCTCTACGGCTGACGGAGGAGAAACGCACGTCTCTGCACTGCTTTAGGTTGAGTTACAAAATATCAGTGTTTCTGGTAATCAGCACGGAGCGAGATGTGGACTTGAACCTGGGCCTTTAAAAACTGCATTTGGTTTCTCTCTTACTTATAAATGTAGTCGGTTAGGAAATTTGTTTGTTGTGGTTAGTTTTGCACTGAAGCTATGATCTTAATGTAGCTAACAAGTAAAGCTTGTATCTAGCAGCATGAAAATTGCATCATGAAACTTTGATCACTGTGCCTTTACTAATAGCTGTTAAAAATTCTTTGTTTGTACAGATAGCAGATTACTAAACCAGGCAAGTGTGTGAAGATTTAAACACTCAGTCTCCACAATTCTGACAGTTTACCCAGAGCATCATAGCTCTAGTGCAAAACTGAAGACTGAGAAACTTTAAATTTAATGCTGATAGTAGGCTTTAAGTGAGAATATTGGTAGGATTTTGAGTTGATCAGCACTATTAACCAATAAGAGTGCAGGATATTGGAACGGTTTAATTAATGAGTGTTTGATAATGTTGGATTGTTAGTAAGTTAAAGAGTTCTCTTGTTTCTGTTTGATGAAAATTGTTGCTTTATAACGCTTTATTTGATTGGAGAAACGAATACAGGTTTTGTTCTGCACCGTTGCTCGATCCGGATCTTTCTTTTTCCACGTTCTCATACATGATGACGTTAATGATGGGTGACGCGGCTCATGAACCACTGACCATCCAATCAGCCCCTGATTAGCAGCCAGTAATGCCACCAGCTCTCTCTGGACGCCCTAGCGTTCCCATAACCCCCCTTTTTCACCCCATACACATACATATGCAGACCCTTTTCAGACGCAGCATGGCGAGAGAGATGCTGACGGACAGGGTCGATTGCTGTATCGCACCGGGTGCTGAGTAAGATCTCAAGAGACACAGACACACACACACACACAGGTGAACTGCACAAAGACCTCCTGCACACTCACAAAGAAGGCAATCAATAATGGTGAGAGAGATTTGCAGGTGAACAGAGGAAGAGAAGAAATTAGGTGAATACTAAAACAGGCAGGAAAGGTGCGATGTCTAAGTGCAGCACTTTTTAAAATAAGGAATTCAGCTTTAAATGCGGACAGCACTGCAGTTTCTCATCACGATAGATCACCCATTTGGCACATTTATGCTTCTCTCAGTTTGTAAACTCGGGTCAGCGAACTGACGGAGCAGATCCTGAGTGTTCTCAATGAAATACTGGAAGCTCAGTCTAGCTCTCAGATTTTAGTTACTTGATGCTATTTCGGTATTTTAAGTAGTTTCTCAGGTATTAAAACGTTCTTGTTTTATAGGGTCCATGCACTGGTACTGGTACTGGTACAGTGGAAAACAGGAAAACATTTTAGGAAAAAATACAGATGTTCTACATATGGATATCCTCCTGTCCAATTAAAACCCATGAAATGAAGGTTCTGCATCATCATTAGACTTTCCATTGTCTTCCACACTAAAGCAGTCTCCCTAAATGCATTTCCGTTTCCCTTTTCACAATGCAGTTCATTTTTAAAGACATTTATAAAATATGGAAAAAATCTTTTATTTCACACAAAAAAAAAAAACCCCACTAATACAGTAGTGTTTCTCCCTAAACATAATCAACAGAGCTCCATCTCCTGGAGCATCACAGCACCTGCACTGTGGACAAATCTTTTCTAGTGCACATGACTCGGATTAGGATTTCAGAAACGTCTAGATATTGAAGCATTGCAACAGTGAAAATGTGATTTTTTTTTTTTTTTTTTTTTCCCCCATCCATGTAGCACAAAGTCAGTCAACCATGTTGGAGTCACACCACTGTGTTTCGGATGGACCCGATCTCCTCGATCTGACACTCCACAACGTCTCCTTTCTGTAACACACCCAGAAACAAAGAGATGAAGACATGGCTCAAATCATTACAAAGCAATACTACTCTGTTAGTTACAAGAATTAAGTGAAAGCTAAATCTAAACAATAATTAAGCTTGTGATTTAATGCACAAGACACAATTGGGGGGGAAAAATAACCTCTAATACTAGTCATGTCGGTAACCTAATCATAATTAAAACTGGTTACTGAAATAATCAGCACGCACTGCATTTTCACTGTACTTTATTATAATTTATTCATTTCTAATATTCATTCTTTATTGTAGTACTTTTTTTTAATTTTTTTTTTTATTGTAGTCCGGTTATTATTTGCATTTAAGATTTTAGTGATCAGAAATATTAAAAAGCAAATGCCCGCAGGTAAAAGTATACGTATGTTTTTTTTTGTTTTTTGTTTTTTTTAGTAGGCTAAGTTTTTTCCCCCGTTGTATAAAATAAAAAAGAAACATAGAATAAGCAAAAATGTTTCGTTATCCCTTTCTGTTTAATTCAACGTGTCAATGGAAAAAACTTTTCGAACATATATTTAGGCTCAGTCAGAAAAAAAACAACTATTTTACAATGGAAAATAACTTTAATAGAAATAAAAAATAATAAACATGGATTTCTCACATACTCTTAAAGCCAAAAAGAGAAGCATTTAGCTATATGCTTAAGAATATAGAGCCTTTTTTTTTTTTGCTTTTAGCAATGCCTTTCCAAAAATTAATCAAAAATCTATTCATATCCCCTATGTTCCGGACTTATGCCCGTTGTATGTGAGTATCTGGCTGCATTTGCCGCAGCACACAAAAGGAAGGTGCTTTCCATCGCTGTCGCATACAATCGAAAAACATCTCCAAATATCAGATTTTCCTTTGGTTGGTTTTGTAAGTTTCTTTCTTTCATAATGAATGAACATCTGTAGCACTAAGGGATCTACCTGTGTCATGCTCAGACAATTTGCCTCAGTATGAGTTAGAATTAGCCACCAATCTTGCGCCTGTACATCGTTTTTATTTTATTTTAGTTGTTATTGCTCTTGTGCAATAAATGAATAACAATTTATTTGCTTTTAAATAATATTTGCTTTTACAGTGGGGGGGGAAAAAAGTATTTGATCCAATGCTGATTTTGTACGTTTGCCCACTGACAAAGAAATGATCAGTCTATGATTTTAATGGTAGGTGTAGTTTAACAGTGAGAGACAGAATAACAACAAAAAAAATCCAGAAAAACTCATTTCAAAAAAGTTATAAATTGATTTGCATTTTAATGAGGGAAATAAGTATTTGACCCCTTCGACTTAGTACTTGGTGGCAAAACCCTGGTTGGCAATCACAGAGGTCAGACGTTTCTTGTAGTTGGCCACCAGGTTTGCACACATCTCAGGAGGGATTTTGTCCCACTCCTCTTTGCAGATCCTCTCCAAGTCATTAAGGTCATTTTCAATGCCCTGGCTGAGGGAAGGAGGTTCTCACCCCAGATTAGATGGTACATGGCCCCGTCCATCGTCCCTTTGATGCGGTGCAGTTGTCCTGTCCCCTTAGCAGAAAAACACCCCCAAAGCATAATGTTCCCACCTCCATGTTTGACGGTGGGGATGGTGTTATGACTTGGGGTCATAAGCAGCATTCCTCCTCCTCCAAACACGGCGAATTGAGTTGATGCCAAAGAGATCTGACCACAACGCTTTCACCCAGATCTCCTCTGAATCATTCAGGCAAACTTCAGACGGGCCTGTACATGTGCTTTCTTGAGCAGGGGGACCTTGCGGGTGCTGCAGGATTTCAGTCCTTCACGGCGTAGTGTGTTACCAATTGTTTTCTTGGTGACTATGGTCCCAGCTGCCTTAAGATCATTAACAAGATCCTCCCGTGTAGTTCTGGGCTGATTCCTCACCGTTCTCATGATCATTGAAACTCCACGAGGTGAGATCTTGCATGGAGCCCCAGACCAAGGGAGACTGACAGTTTCCTCCATTTGCGAATAATCGCACCAGCTGTTGTCACCTTCTCACCAAGCTGCTTGGCGATGGTCTTGTAGCCCATTCCAGCCTTGTGTAGGTCTACAATCTTGTCCCTGACATCCTTGGACAGCTCTTTGGTCTTGGCCATGGTGGAGAGTTTGGAATCTGATTGATTGATTGCTTCTGTGGACAGGTGTCTTTTATACGGGTAACAAACTGAGATTAGGAGCACTCCCTTTAAGAGAGTGCTCCTAATCTCAGCTCGTTACCTGTGTAAAAGACACCTGGGAGCCAGAAATCTTGCTGATTGATAGGGGATCAAATACTTATTTCACTCATTAAAATGCAAATCAATTTATAACTTTTTTGAAAGGCGTTTTTCTGGATTTTTTTGTTGTTATTCTGTCTCTCACTGTTAAAATACACCTACCATTAAAATTATAGACTGATCATTTCTTTGTCATTGGGCAAACGTACAAAATCAGCAGGGGATCAAATACTTTTTTCCCCCCCACTGTATATAATATTATATATATTTTTTCGATATTCCTAACAGCACAAAGAAACTTGGAAGAGAAACGTGTCTACTTCTAGAAAGTTTGAAGCAAATGGTTTATCACTTCACGTTTGGAACGAATCTATAAACAGTTGCCGTGGGCGTTTCCGCTTCAAGGTGCACTACGTAGGCTTCAGAGCGGATTTTAGAAGAGCAAAATAGAACGAGCCATTCGTTTAGTCACATCGTCTATCTGTGGGCGGAGCTGTGAGTCATCTACATATGTGTGGGTGTTGGTTGTGTATTGTTTTGGCTGGTCTGTAAGCTTGTGTTTAATCTTTAGTTCTGCGTTTACAGCTTAGTTTATTAATCGTGGCCATCAGTTTAGCGTACTTGACAGTGGCAGTTCAAGCATATACTAGGCTATTAATGTCCTGCTTTTCCCTACTGTATTGAACCCACAGCATTCCTGGGTCATGGGCTTTGAGTACAATGTCTAGTTTAGAGGAAACCAACTTTAATAATGCTCATTACTCACACAACATCGAAAATGGTAAAAGGAGGGGACAGTACAGCCTTTGATGCTTTTACTCATTTCAAGATTTAAATAGTCTTTTTCTATTTGCAGATAATGTAGCTTCTGTCTAGAAAATAAATGCTTAAAAGTAGAAACATTATCTGCCAATAGAACAAGACTATTTCATGCTTCAAATTAGTAAAACGTCTAGAAATGGGTTAATTGTATTTTTTATAATAGAAAATACTATCCTATATGGCCAAAAGTATGTGGACACCTGACCATCCCACCCATATATGGTTCTTCCCCAAACTGTTGCCACAAAGTTGGAAGCGCACAATTGTCTAGGATGTCTCTGTATGTTGTAGCTTTACAATTTCCCTTCACTGGAAACAAGAGGCTCAAACCTGTTCCAGCATGACGATGCACCTGTGCACAAAGCGAGCTCCATGAAGACATGGTGTGCTAAGGTTGGAGTGGAAAAACTCGAGGGAGCTAAATCTGGAATGGGATGTTCAAAAAGAACATATGGGTATGATGGCCAGGTGTCCACATACATTTGGCCATATAGTGTTGATAAATTTGACTATATTCAAGATATTTTCACATAAAAATGTGAGGGTCTAAACAAGCTGAAATGCTCCGAGGCACATCAGTACTTTTGTAGCAGTAATGTGGCATAATTTTAATTAGATTTAGTAACAGCAGATACTGAGCTGTGCCTCAGGCATGGTCTGCACTTTTTTTTAATGGCATTTGGCAGACGCCCTTATCCAGAGTGACTTACATTTTATCTCATTTATACAACTGAGCAGTTGAGGGTTGCGGGTCTTGGTCAAGGGCTCAGCAGTGGCAGGTTGAACTCACGACCTTCTGATCAGTAGTTAACCGTCTTATCCACTGAGCTACCCCTTCCTATTTGTTAATCAGTTAAAAAAAAAAGTGGAGCACAGGACTGAACCCTGATGTATACCACAACAAACTCACCAACTATGATTATTACTCAACAGATGATTTGTTTGTCATGAAAATCACACACCGTAAAAGAATTCATTGGTCGAGAGCTGAGATCGGCAGTCTTAGAACGCATAATGTGATGTGCTCACTGGCGAACGATTTAGTGCCTTTGTAACCAAAGACAGCCAACGACAAAATTCTGTCAGAAATTTACAAGTACCGTCTCAGAGTCCGAGTGCTGCTACGATACTCATCTAACAGCTACTGTTAAGAGGACGGAATAGAATGACACAAAACTCTGCTACAAATACGGTAGTGGCGAATGGCGAAACGTAAACAAATCAAACATGTTAATGAATGGGGAGGGGGGGATAAGAGGTCATCGTACCATTAAAACGTCCTGCTAGTTTCATAGCTTAATACGTCCTCCTCTATACAAAAAGAGCATTTATATAACCAAGATTCAAAAACGTCTCGTTTGGATGTGGCGGGATTTGTGACGTCACACGGGCAAACACATTTGCATATGACTACCCCTAGAGCAAGACATCGACACCTACTTTTACATCATCATGCCGTTGGCCCCACCAACTGGCGCTCAGTCTCTGTACACAGTTCTGAATGTGTTATGGCAGATGTTATACTATAGGCAAAGATGTTAGCCAATCATAGCAGTGGGTGGTTACATTGATGTCTTAAAGGAAAAGGATACAAAAACCGATCATTTCGGTCAGAGACAGGGTGGAAAAAGGTCATAAGTTACTCAATTTTGTAAGTTTTTTGTGCAAAAAAAACTTTTACTAATATTATAATTACACCTCGGGGAAGATCAAATAAAATTTTAATGAAACATGTCATGAACCCTTTAACGTTCCCAAACTCAAAGTTCTGCACATATCTCGAAATACAGACATCACATGGAGGATTAAAGCTCCTCACAAGGAAAATCTGCTACTGATGCGAGTAACGTCTATAATTATACGTTAAGACAAATGTAACGAGCTCTGTAGGTTTGGAAGTCTTTGTTAAATAGTTGTCAGTTAAAATGTCACTGTTGATGTCACAAATAGAAAACTATTTCAGCTACTTTTCATAAACACTTGTGGCTTTTCAAGCACTAGCTTTAAGAGTAGAAATAAAACATGCTTTAGTGCATGTGCTCAAAATATAACTATTGCCCCCAACCCCCCGAAATAATTTGCGCTTCACTGTTGTGTGAATTACATTCCTAATGACTTGCGATTGATGTCAAAGTCATTTTGCAACAAGAAAATATCCTTTGCAAATGAAACATGCCACATGGTGGCTGCCTGCCACTCGAGCGAGCGTGTGCCAAGTCTCCACGGTGCTGAACAACAGCCAATGTTAACAGCAGCTAATTGGGGGAAATTAGTAGCGTGATGAAGGTTTAAATTTAATCACAGAGGAGGGACAGAACAGAAGCTGCTGTTCTCCCTTCAGGCTGCGCTGTTGCATACCAATCTACTGTTAGAGACGAGAGAGGCAATCACGCTTTAGAATCCATCCACTATGCTCTAGTACCAGTCTCGTAATGTGTTCGGTTTTAGCTCTAGCCCTTTTAGCTCTTCACTCTGTTTTCAACACTGCAATTATTTCTCAATTTATCAGTGCTGTGTCCATTTCTCTGTAATGCACATGTAGGATTAAAACACACAAAAGAGTTAAATTATCAAGTTATGGCAGTTTTCAGAATGTCTGATTACCGTATTTTCTGGACTATAAACTAGAGGTCGACCGATAGTGGATTTTACCGATACCGATAACTAAGTCTGGCGGTACCTGCCGATAACCCATTAATCAACCGATAGTTTTTAAAATTACTACTGAATGAAAACATAACACTCAGAGTAAAATACTGCTGAACTTTATTACAAAAATAAACAGTACTGACTGTGCCATGAAAATGTACTGTGCTTTTTTTTTTTAAATAAAATGAATATATACATATTAATATATATTAACTATTAATAAATATTAAAGTAAATAAAAGATATACATCCAAACTGAACCAACAAGTAACACTCCAAATAACAAATAAAGATAGAGACATTCAAAATGACTCAAAAAACACTCCAAATAACAACAAAATTTGTCAGCGATAGTGTTTATTTCGCCTCTAGAGGCCGCTCTCGTACTGTGTAATGACAGCGGACTCTTCTCAGCCGCCCCCGCATCAGACGCAAAATAGTTCCAGCAAATTGGTTATCGGTGCCAATTAATCGGCAAAACCGATTGATCGGTCGACCTCTAATATGAAGCACATTTTCCCCATTTGGAGGCACTGCGACTTGTAGGAACATGTTATGGTTTTTGTGAAAGTACAATATTTGTATATGTAGGGTTTTTTTGTTGTTCTTTTGTGGGGTTTTTTTTTTTTTCGTTTTACGGTAGGTGTGCTACTCCAGACTTTACAGTAGTTTGCAGCCCCATGTAATAAATTAACACTACTGTGATCAATACTGCCAGTGAATTTATAATCCCAAATAGTGCATTATAGCAGTTTGCATAACGTTTGAATACAGTATTTTCTAGATTATAAAGATTTTTTCCCCCATTCGCAGGAACCTGTTTATTTTGGTTTTAGCCTAATTACAATATTAACTAAAAACAAACTACACAACATAAGTAGGTGTCTGATGTGTCATGTTCTAGAGGCAGTACAAAGAATTCAGGAAAATAAAATTTAGCACTCAGGTGTAGTCACAAGGTTTGTTTTGATGACGCATTTTATGCACTTCAAAAGCTAATTAACTAGAAGTGTATGCAAAACATTACTTTTTTTGCTGGTTTAAAAAAAAAAAATAGCACTAAAGTGTGTTCAAATGTTGGTCATAAAAGAAACACTTTAGCCAGCAAGATGAAGATGCTTAAGACAAGTGTGAGTTTAATTAACTTTTATTCATGTACGTGGGCATTTGATATAATTTTTTTTTTTTTTTTATTTGGACCCAAATTAATTACAAAAATAAGCACATGATTATGATCAACACATGATTTTGATGCATGCATTAGAAAAAAGTCAGTGTATACACCAACACACTGTAACCATTTGTGCAACACTGCAAGGCCACAGACCTTAAATGAATTTTCGATGTAGCGCGTTAACGATAAAGTTTTCTAACTTCGTATTAAATTTTGAAGAATGCTGTACTTTGTGTTTCCTCTTTCCAAAGTAATCTCAAAAGGATGCGTCTGTACAGATGTTCCTGCCTCAGTGGGAGATAACGCTGGAGCTGTTTTCTGACTCATTTCTGTAATCACTTAGTTCCGCACGGTTTGGAACGTCATCAAACATCAGACGTGATAAATGACTTTCTAATCCAGTCATCAGCAAGGGCACGTCTTAACATTTTGGAGGAATTCGGCTCACCAAAACTTATTGCACCCCTGTCTTTTATGTATATTTACTCAGGGATTAAATGAGTCATGGGGTTTCTCCATGACCATGACCAGGTCATATTAGTCTTATAGTGATTAGTTTTTCAGAGGATTGGAAAATAGAGAACAAGGCGACGCAGCGTAAGAAACTGCAAGCTGAGCTCACCTTTAGAAAGATGGGTGGCTTTCTGAACACGCCCACTCCTGGAGGCGTGCCTGTTAGAAACACGTCGCCTGGGTACAGAGTCACAAACCTGCATTCAAGACAAACAAACAGCTGTATAGAAGACACTAGAGATGCATCAACAATGCAGCAATGCCTCAGCACTCAGTGCTCGCAGATCTGAACTGCTCACACGTGCAACGGTTTCTCTGCATGCTCACGTTAATGCTTGAACGCCTCTGTGTTGCACAAGTCAGTGAGCACAGTATCAAACCTAGACCAGTACTGGTATCAATGCATCCCTAGAAGAGTCAGAACATTGAATCTGAATACTGCTGTAAAATCATGTTACATCTTCAACACCATGCACCGGATACTTACTGCGAGACCCACGCCACCAGCTTCTCCGTCTTAAAGATCAGCTGATTGGTGCTGCTGTCCTGAACTACGTCACCGTTAACCAGGCACCGGATCCCCAGATTGTGGACGTCTGATTTAAAAACAGCACATTACAGCTGTGACTCACAGCCTCATGTTTTTTAACTTTCACACCAATTTTTAGTTCAGATTTCCTCACCGGACCCCACCTACCCTTCAGCGCTTCCGTGGTAACAAGGGCAGGCCCTAGTGGACAGAATGTGTCGAACGTTTTTCCCAGAAGCCACTGCTTGCCGTTCCTCTTCATTTGCCAGTCACGAGCACTGACATCATTGGCTACGGTGAAGCCGGCGACGTGACCGAGGGCGTCCTCCTCCTGAGAATAACAGGCATGAGTGGAAGATGCCTTTTTTTATAGGAATGAATTTCCAATTTGGCATGATTTTCTCCTCAAACGTAGCCAAGATACGTTTAATGTCTGCGGTTTGCTTCTTTATTGTTTGCACTGGAGCTGTGAGACTAATGTAGCTAACTCACTAAAGTCTATCTCATGCAAATTCATCCAGTTCTTCAGACTTGCTGATGTGGTTTAGGACACAGCGTCACTTACTGTAACGTCCATCCATTTTCCATACCGTTATCCTACACAGGGTCATGGGAGAGTCTGGAGTCTCTCCCAGGGAACTCGGGGCACAAGGTGGGGGACACCCTGGATGGGGTGCCAAACCATCGCAGGGCACAATCACACCCACACATTCACATACTACAGACAATTTGGAAACACCAATCAAGCCTACAACGCATGTCTTTGGACTGGGGAAGGAAACTGGAGTACCCGGAGGAAACCAGAGCACGGGGAGAACATGCAAGCTCCACACACACAGGCCGGAAGCAGGATTCGAACCCCCAAACCCGGAGGTGCGTGGCAAACGTGATAATCGCTAAGCCACCGTGCCTCACCTTACTGTATTTACAGTAAACAATCAGCTAATTTAGCCTCATTCTTCCAATGCAAAACTAAAAAATAGGAAACGTTTGGCGCCAAACATTTCTTGGCTGACTTTTGAGATGACAAAAACCAGACGTTCAAACTTGAGGATTGGAGGTAAACTATTTTTCAGACCGAAAATTGTCTTGAAGCTATAAACCAATAACATCTGCTATATCTTCTGATTATTATTTTCTATAATCAGGCAGAATTTACTGTTTTTTTGTCAAATATGTCCAACATCATGTGCTTTGACTCGCCTTTATGTGCTTTCCTTTTTTTCCGATCACAAAAGCAAGCTCCACTTCCCAGTCCACCTCCTGGAAAAGAGGGAAAAAAGAGCAATATTAGGGAGTAATGTGTCACTCAGTAACGTCGCCTGCCTTCCAGACAGACAAAGGTAACAAAGGTTACGCCAAAAACTCGCACCTTGGATTAAATTTTACAAATGTAGCCCTGATGTAAAACTGAACACATTTTGCAGAAGCAGCTTCTACACGGATTCCTGAACAAGCAAAAACCGGAGTTTTCCCCCAGACATAGTCGATCAGCCAGGATTTTCCCTGAAGCTGAGTCTATTGGAGTTAAAAAGTAAGGGAAATTTATAGCCACCCATTCAGCACTGTAATCAGACATTAAATTATTTCCAACACTGTTTTCTATAAATATGTACAAAAGGATGTCACAGAGCTAAAAATAAAAAAAAAAAAATCACGTTTTAATTTCTCAGCACAGCCTGATGTCACGTTGCACCAGCCTCAGGACTCGGGTAGGAGGCGTGGCCTAAGGTTTGAAGACAGAATTCTGCGTTAAAAGTGATTCGGATTGTAACGTAAGTCCAATTTGATTTGTGTTGTACATGTTTAATACTTCATCATCATAAACGTCAGCTTTTCGTGTACAAAGAATGAGCCCCATTTATCACACTGGATACGAACTGATTTATTCATAAATTGTTCATGAGGGCATTTGCGCAAGAAATCTGATGTTCGTGAACATCCAGTTATCTCGGGGGAAAAATTGTTCGTAGACTACGAGAGCTTGTGAGTTTGTGTAAATTTACGTATAAGGAGGATGTCGACTGATCAGCTTCAAATCATAATTGTCGAGGAGTCACTGCGATTTTATACACAGATATACACAGCCAAGTTTAAACCGCTCATTTGTTTCAATTACACGCAGCAATTTAATTAAAATTTTGTCAAATTCAGTCATTTCATATCAAATCAGTTCAATAAATGAAAACAAACAAGACTAGCTATTCACTGAGGAGATAAGAGTTAGTATGTGTGTATTAGACAGATTTAGCTTACAAGGCATTAAGGAAATGCTCTTTCACCGCTGAGTCTTCGTTCTGTTGTTTTCGGGTCCGTCTATTTCAAGTGGTCGCTCGACCTTTTTATCATCTTCATTTTTTTTGAGTGATTACCTCAGCGCTCAGAAACCACTTACTGCTTTCGTCACAGGATAAAACACCACCAAAGCTCTGTTTATGACACCATTCGCTGTTCAGTTCCATACCTGGATAAAATCTATTCGCGCATACCATCTGTACACCCATACCAACATGATAGATCAGGCTGGTTCTTCAAATCTGGCCCTCGACGTCCACCGTCCTGCAGAGTTTACCTCCGATCTTAAACTCACAATTTTTACAGCAGAATGCTACTATAAAGGACTTATTTCTGTGAAATTTTCAGGTTCGTATCTGGTCCCCTACCAGAGATATTCAACCAGAAAGTGAGGGAAATTTTTTAAAAAATTGCACTTTCTTGCCCCCATTTAAAAAAAAAAAAAAAAAAAAGTCTCAAACCTAAATTGTTCTGCATGCACACTATACTTACCCAGGTACCCACTAAAAACACTGAGACTTGAACCCTTCCCATTATAAATTGACCCTAAAAGTGGAACTGTGAGCAATCTTGAGCTTTACATTTGGACTTAAGTTCTAAGTCTAAGGAACAGAATGTGCAAAATGTTTATACATGTCCATGTACCTCGTAATGTGCTCTAGAGATCAGTTTTTGTTCCAAGGAGCTAGGACCATCCTGAGCCGAGATATTGAGGTTTCCGTAAACGACTGTATAACCAGAATTTGTTGTGTGCCATGACACAAAGATGGCCGTCGTAGTTAAACCATGTAAAATACAATTCAAAAAAAGAAAAACTGCTGGTTTTGCAATGCCAATACATAGAGGTAATCACATTAAAAACGTTTTGCCTTTTATGGGGTTTTGTGGGCGTCACTAAATGTAAATGAGCTTTGCTGTGAAATCGCTTGATAATTTAATTGGTATTTATCAACATACACATAAGAATACGAAGAAATCGTATGAAGAGTTAGCAATTTGTTTTTAAATCTGGTGGGAATGGGAATTATTTGGTTTGGTTTGGCGTAACATTCACACACAACTGTAATAAATGATTTTTAAAGGAGACCCAGTATTACTAAGCCAAATGGTCAATGGAAGTGTGTGTTATGATTTAGACAGTTTGCAGAATGCTAAACTGGTGACTATACGTGCAAAACTAAAGAAGGAAATGAAGTCAGATACGAACCATGTCTCCGATTGGTCGCGTTACGGGTGAGGTGGGAATGGTGTACACTACACTTTTGGATGAAAATATTTCTAAAATTCATTATAATTGTCTCACGCAATCAAATACGCAGACTTATGATATGCCTAACTTTACACGCTAACTATATACGCTGCACATCATCGTTTGTCCAAACTGAGGCTAGCCGTAGATGAGGTGCTGGTTGTGACCTGGCTCTCGTTTGGCAGGTGGATGTCGTCGTAGGGGCCCGTGATGGCGGAGGGGAACTTGCTGAAGATGATGGGCTCGGTGGGGATGGGGGCGTTCTGCTCCAGGCAGTGGTCTCTGTAGTTCATACCCACACACACCACCTTGTCCGGGCCGGTGACAGGAGACAGGAACTGGATATCAGAGTGAGGAAGCACACACTCGCCACTGGACATGGCTCTGAAACGGAGAAGAAGCTATGGACTTAGAATCATGCCATTAGAAATCTGAATGCAATAATCTTTTGAATTTGTATCGTACCATCTGAAATTGAACTTTTTGATTTTGCAAAACTGAATTTCACACTTAAGGGTGTATGAGGGAACATTCGTGGACCTACAGGAGAGAAATACACCAAGCCTGGACGCGCTTGTGTGACCGAGTGTATGTCTTATGTTGCTTATGGTCAAAAATGAAACAGCCGTTAACAGGTTTAATTAATCAGGATTTTGTTGACTGTCAAAAGCCGAATCATCAATATAAATAGAAAAACTGTACTTATAATGTGACTTAAGGAGAAGTCTAAAGACTTTTAAATAGAAGCAGATTTTACACTTTACACTATAAAAAAATCTCATAGCAGCGTAACGGTCAAAATTTTCACCCATTCCTCAACAAATCGTGAGTTGTATGATGCCAAAAGCTGTTTTACACAATTAACCCACTTCCTGTGAGCGATTAGCTCCCCCTAGTGGCTCACCGTGTGTTTACAGACATTGGCAGTGTTTTAAAAGCATGATTTCCACCGATGCCAAGAACATTTTGTTGGCCAACTGATACTGATTACTGGAGGTAAATTTTAACAGCTAATATTGATCTTTAGACAAGAGGACAATGTTGTAATCATGTTTTAGTCATTTAGTTGTTAGTTACAGACTAAATTCTCACTTGTAAGCTGTTTTGGATAAAATAATCAGCCAAATGATTACATATAAGTGAGTCCATGAAGTCTGCCCCACCTCTGAGCGCACTTCATGCCCTTCTCTCCCAGCTCCAAGAACTCTCTCATGGTGCACGGCACGGACTGATCAAACGCCTTCAGGTCGACGACACCGTTCTCTCTCTCCACACCGACCCTCACACCTCCCTCGGCTCCCCGTCGGCAGAACTGGACCAGGCGCATGCTGGCTGAGGTGAGGGTGCGTGTGCCTGAGCCTACAGAAAACACAGGACTGAGTCTCCTCAAACTGAGCCACGAGCCCCACACCACTCTCATCTACTCTCTCACACACACACATAGGGGTGAAGGGACAGAGAGAGACACAAGAGGACATCAAGGTCAGAAAAAAAAGAGAAAGATTTGAGACTTAGAAAGTGTATAAACGATGTTTTGGATAAATAATCCTGTCCTAGGGGTTAGTTTGAGTGCACAGAGAATGAAAACTGTTCATTCAGGAGCATTTTCCTAAATGTTTTAAGTACAGACAGAGATCAAGCTTTTTGAAATCCAATAGAATACTGAACACATGACATGCAGGTGGTATTGCATCATAAAATAAAGAGCCAGTCATATTCCAGGATGCAAATGACCAGAGTTTTCAATATGCATATTCAAAGAATCTGAAGAATATCTATCTGTTTATTTCTCTACCTATGAAACTCACACTGATCCATCCATTTTCCATACCTCTTATCCTACACAGGGTCGTGGGGAGCCTGGAGCCTATCCCAGGGAATGCAGGGGACACCCTGACATCACAGGGCACAATCACATGCTACGGACAATTTGGAAATGCAAATCAGCCTACAACGTACGTCTTTGGACTGGGGGAGGAAACCCCCGGAGCACAGGAAGAACATGTAAGCTCCGTGCACACAGGGCAGAGGCAGGATTCGAACCCCCAACCTCGGAGGTGTGAGGCAAACATGCTAACCAACCACTAAGCTGCTGTGCCCCCCCTCACTAATTCAATTTTAATAACAATTTTTTTCTATCACTAATAGAGAAAAAACTATAGTAATTGATTTAGTGGAGTTTTCTGTAAGGAGATATTTATTTAATATTTAAGGAAGGAGTCAATACGTTTTTTTTATTTTGTTTTGTTTTGTTTTTTGCTTTCGGGACAGAGGACGTTGCGCTTCCAGGTCTCTCAGTAACATGACAAGCTGCGTTGTCTCTCAGTAACATGACAAGCTGCGTTGTTTTTGTTTGTTTGCTTGTTTGTTTGTCTTATTGGTTTCAAGAGAGAGAAAACAAGAGGCTGGTGATAACAGGAAGTGATAACAGGAACTTGTGGATGTTCAACAACATTAAAATCGAATCGAATTAAATGTATAAATGGATAAAATAACATAAAAGCTTGACATCATTCTTTAATAAATTAGAAATATTAAGTGTTAAGTGTTGGAATATTTCCCTGGTATAAGAGAAGTAAATAACTTTTGGGACGTGCTGTTATTGGAAAATAATCAACTTAGGGGTGGTAATAATAAGTCGGCTTCATCACACCATTGTGTCTCTGATCATTTTCCCATAACAGCACGAGACTAAGTGTTTTATGACTTGTATATAATAGCTCGTGCCCTACCTGATTCAGTGAGAGCAGTGTGATTCGGGAAATAACGACAGGAAGAAGTTTTTCTCCGACAAGATTCTGAGTCGTTTACGACATGTGTGTTCACATGACTCCAGACTCGTGAACCTTTGCACGGTAGTAATGTTCACAGTAAAGCCGCTCACCTTTGCAGTTCCTCTTGTCCAAAAATAATAAAAGGAAAAAAAACTGCTGAATTGCTACTTCCGGGTTTACTAAGTGTAGTTCGATAGATTAAAGTAAATGTACTTCAGCGCGATAAAGTGACTACACTATTCACATTTGGCTTTTATGATAATTATCAACAGGTCGTTTGCAATCATAAAAAATTTTTAAAAATATTCTGTTTCTCGATTTATTTGTTGATTCCTCGACCGTGTGGACGTCCCCACGACAACAAATCCCATAAAGCGCAGCGGTCACGTGATCATTCAGTCAGCTGACAGCCGTGCTTTATTGGCTCAACGTCAAACAGCGTCTTATTGAATACGTAGTGTACTTCAGAAAGACCGGGTTTCATATTACACCTAGTGCTCTTATATAGGAAGCAGGACGGCGGTTGCGATCGAGCCATTTTCTTTTGCAAGGGAAGAGCAAACTAGCGGCATGGCTTTGAGGTAATGATTACTAAACGATTTTAAAATATATATATATGTATATTAATATAGATATTTCAAATGAAGTTACATGCAGTTGTGTTTGTTAGTTGGACGCATTTTGTTCTTGAAGTGAAAGATTTGTATATATTATATATGTATATATGTATTATATATATTTGGACTTTGCTTTCTGTACTTTGTTCTTACTCTCTTTCATTTATACAGTACATGAATTTGATATGAGTGTAAAATCTCAAACTGGGTTTCACTTCCTGTGAATCATGAGCTCAGCTGTTTCTCCACTGAAGTGAACCTACATTATACATATATGTGTAATATAAGTCTTCTATTTCTAATGTTCAGTCTCACTTTTCAGACTTTAATTGTTGTTGTTTTTGTTTGTTTTTTTGCATGTTCTTCACTTTTCTATGCATCAAGTAAAACTTTAACTATATGGCCAATTTTATTACTAGATGACGTTTTTTTTTTAATTATTATTATTCTTATTTATCTCACTAGCGTGCAGCCTGTTCAGTGGACCGCTGACTACAAGGACAAAAAGTGAGTAATTAAGAGGACAGAGGTCTCTCACAGGAACGCTCCATTATCAGATACATTAGACTTTACACTCGGCTATCAGATCAGTAATCAGTCACGGCTGATGTTTGCCAAACGCTTGGACACATGCGAGTCTTGGAGTCTCACTTCCACAGTATCCCGCTGACCAAGCGTCATCATCTTCCTTATCCACTACGTCCATGATTACACAAAAATAAGTGTGATTATGTGATTATGTATATATTTACGGTCACCGACCCTGTCACTGGAGATCTACCTTCCTGAAGACTTTAGCGCCATCCATATTCGTGACCATCTAGTTATTAATCGACTAAAGGAGGTGTGTTAGATTTTGGTTGGAGATGAAACCTGCAGGACGGTAGATCTCAAGGAAGAGGGTTGGCGACCACCGAATTAGGATAAGGTATGTTTGTCGTCTGACATTTGCTTCTTCATGTAACACAGATTTACTTAGGGGTTCGCAAATGTTTCGCATCCAGGGACCCTTCCCAGAGTGAAAGAATGACCAAGGACCCCCCTTATGATCGCAGAACATATTTAATCCTAGGAACAACACGGCAAATATGTATTGTCGTATTCATGTTTTTTTGTTTTGAGCCATTAGAGTTATTTTTTTTATTCCTGAAGTTTCCTCTCATGCAGATGTAGACTTGAGACTCTGCATTTCATTTCGTCTTAGTTCTTGAGGTGTCCTTCAGCCTCTTCTCGAGAACAGTCGTCTTGTATCTAAACAGCGTGAAGTTATAGCGTTCCATCAGTTTAGTATCATTCCTCCTCTCAAAGTGTGAAGGTGGAAAGGTGAAAGCAGGATGTAGTGCAGACGATTAAATAGTTTTTGACTGAAATCTGTAGTAAATGTTTCTCTTCCTTCTGTTTCACGTTTATTTATTATGTAGCTCAATGAAACGTGTCTGTTGTTCACAGTTATGACGGCGTCCTTTTGGTAGCGCAGAACTTCGACGACCTCCCCAGTGAGCTGGAGGGACTGAAAGCTCCTCTGCAGGATTATAGTGCTGTGAGTACACACACACACACACACACACACAAAATCAAAACGGAGCTGTAGAAGGATTGACCTGAACTGTTTACCCACGATGCTCCTGTCTCGCTCAGGTGGACAGCGCTCTGACGGACAGTGTGGTCGTCCAGAAGGTTGTGGGTCTGCCAGGAGACAGGCTGGTGTTCGCCCCTACAGGACCGCTCAACCGAGACTACGATGACGTCAGGCGCTTCAGCGACGCCGCCGAGAACGGCATTAAGAGGTCCGCATTGCAGCACGTCAGCTACCCACGTAACATTTTAAGCTTTCAGAACGATCTTTTCTTAGGATCAGTGTTATCTGACGCTCGGATGCACTGGAGAAGAGCTGCAGGGTCATGTGTGGTCACATGATCTGCTCAAAGAGTGGTTGTTTTGTTTTGTTTTTTGTCTAAAGGATCCTTATCCTTGTACCACAGCAGCTCTGTTGAAATCTTGAGTCTGATTGGTCAGAATAAATCTTCTGTAACAGCAGCTCTGACAGAGTTTAGCATTTCTGGAAAGAGTCTCCAGTGTCTGAGGTTTGTACCAGTCCGAGGTAAAGCTATAACCCAGGAAGGTGTTCAGGACCTTTCCGATTTCCTGGTACCATGACGGGCCACGTGATTGCAAAGAGGCTGGCGATGGAGCGACGGTTTTTAGCTGCTATAACATAAGTGAGAACAGGAACCGACACGTTTCGTGGACGTTCCGCAGCATTAAATGTAACTGAATTAAAAAGTGTGACGTGTCGCACTTTAATTCCGCAAAGTGACCCGAAGTCTCATTTCATCAGGGCGCTGAAGGCAGGCATGAAGCACCCCTTGCTGGTGTGTCCTCCACACGGCGTTTATCAGAGGAACACCTTAGCGGCGGTCCTGGGGGCCTTACACGCTCTGTACCTGGTGAGCGGCCGTCTCTCGGCTCGTGTCTAATTATAGAAATACAATATGTCGGTGTGTATGTGTCTATTTAAAATAAGAATAAGTTTTTGAAACACTACTCTGTTCCTCGTCGGTGTGTATCGAAGCCCCTGGAGCTGCGGGAGGTGAAATCATCTCCTCATAAAGTGGCAGTACTGGGTGTGTGGGTGAAGGACAAGACTCAGGGTGAGCACATCACCGAGCTGGCCACAGCTCTGGAGAGCGGAAGGTGAGTGTTGGTTCATGAAGGAGGTTTATTAGTTATATGTATGATGCCTAACCATCTAGCATTACAAGCAGTTAGTCAAGCTGAAGTCACTTCACTTTTCATCCTTTATTTGGTTAGAGAATGCGTAACTCTCAAATAAAAATACCGAAATCCCATTGGTGTAACTAGGTACTAGCCAGCTGTAGTGTTGCCTAGAGTGAAATACAAATGAAGCAGCTACTTGAACTGCTGAGGTGTTCCTCAGCATTTGCATATTGCGCATATTCATAAGCCCTTTTATGAGAACACTGGTGTAAATATTATCCTATTATTTTAATATCGAAGTCTGTTTACATTTAATCCCTCAACTGTGCACATAAGCTTTTCTGACTCGATACTATTTCTTAAGGCTTCTGATTTGTATGTGTGTGTGTGTGTGTGTGTGTGTGTGTGTGTGTGTGTGTGTGTGTGTGTAGGGTAGTGTATCGGGACATCGGTGGCTCTGATCCAGAGCGTATGGCTGCACCGCGTGTAGCTGAATACGTGCAGGAAGTGTTCAAGGACACCAACGTGCAGGTTAAATACCCCACTGCAGTGCTGAACCACAAACAATTACTCCTCCTCATCATCATCATCACAGCATAGAGTCACACTTTCTCTCTCTTTCTCTCTCGTAGGTGAAGGTGGTGAGTGATCTGAGGACGCTGGAGAAGGAGTATCCGTGTTTGGCTGCAGTTAATCGCTGTGCTAACAGTAAGAGTTTCTTCCTCAGGACGCTATAGTACAATTTAAATGTATTTATTAATTTTCCTGTACAATATTTTAAACTTTTCAGTTGTAGCTTATTACTAATGTATTGTATTTTTTTTTGTGTGTGTGTACACGCCATGCAGCTGTGCCACGTCATCAGGCCCGAGTCATTCACCTTGAGTATTGTGGGGAGGGACCCATTCAGCAGACCCTTATGCTGGTGGGCAAGGTGAGTGTGTGAGAGTGACAGACACACACACACACACACACACACACACACACAGTCATGTTAACTGTTGTGTTGTGCTGCAGGGCATCACCTATGACACCGGTGGAGCCGACATCAAGGCTGGAGGTTTCATGGCTGGCATGCACAGGGATAAATGTGGATCTGCTGCTGTAGCCGGCTTCTTCCAGGTGTGTGAGGGGGGAGTGACGGTGTTTTTATAGCAGTTTATACCAGCAAAAAACATAAGTGAGGACCGGGACTAACTTGTCTCACACGACATTAAATGTTTTAAACACATAAATGACGTTTTGTTCTGAGGCAAATTGCTGTGGTATAAGAGGAATAAAACACTTTGGGGGGGGGGGGGGGGGGTGCTGTTATTGGAAAATAACAATACGGAAAATATTCAATACGGTAACACTTCGTGTCGAGGAACATCACACGACACGTCTTTATTTCCTATAACAGCAAAGGTTTTATTCCTTATTACTTCTCACACTGCTAAAGAAAAATGTTAGTCACCATTAACTCAATCCATTTAATTATGCAGTTAATATAAATATTGACATTTTATTAAAGCAATTAATAACGTATCCTGTAATTATGTAATTGTTTATAGGCTAGCAAGATGACAATGATTGTTTTTGTTTCTGTTTTTTTAAAATATTTTCATTCCGTTATAATGAATGAAAGCATGTTAAACCCCTGTCGCTGTTGCCGTCCTTATAGCTGAAAAATAGCTTGGAGTTGAGGAGTTTTTCACCTCTGTGTTGTGCGTTAATCTCTGCTTTTTTTCCTTTCTGTCTCAGATTCTGGCCAAGCTGAAGCCCAAACAGCTGAAGGTTGTAGGTTCCATGGCGATGGTGCGCAACAGCGTGGGCTCAGGTGGGGGTTCTCTTACCCAGGCTCGTGTAGATCAGTGTATGAGGGGAGAAATGTGTGCTGACTCAACACTTTCCTTGTACAGTTAGCACGTCTGTCTGTCTGTCTGTCTATCTTAGCATGTTTGCCTAGCACCTCCGGGGCTAGGGGTTCGAATCCCACCTCTGCCCTGTGTGCGCGACGTTTGGTTTGCTCAGAGTACTACGGTTTCCTCCCCCAGTCCAAAGACATGCGTTGTAGGCTGATTGACATTTCCAAATTGCCCGTAGTGTGCGAGTGTGTGTGTGTGTATGTGTGTGATTGTGCCCTGCGATGGGTTGGCACCTTGTCCAGGGTGTCCCCCGCCTTGTGCCCCGAGCTCCCTGGGATAGTCTCTAGGCTCCCTGCGACTCTGTGTAGGATAAGTGGTATGGAAGATGGAGGAGGAGGATGATGATGATGATGATGATCTTTTATGAGCCTGTGTAGTCTCTCTATACTTCTTTTCCTATTTAGGTGCACATATCATTATCATTAATGTTTTCTAGATTTGATAAAGATTTGTCAATTGTGTGTGTGTGTGTGTGTGTGGGTGTGTTTGCTTGCAGACTGCTACGTGGCTGACGAGCTGATTGTATCTCGAGCTGGTCGCAGAGTGCGTGTTGGAAACACTGATGCTGAAGGACGCATGGTCATGGTGGACCTGCTCTGTGAGATGAAAGAGAAGGTACACACACACACACACACACACACACAGTAATCCAGCTGTTGATTGGAGGTGAAAGTGGCACAAATCTAGTTTTTTTTTTTTTTTTTTTTAATTTCCTCTTATTTAACACACATCTCTGACTTAATTTCATTACAGATCACTGAAATCTTTCTGATGTGTAGCATCATTACCTAAACAGTCATGTGACTTTATCACTCCAGATCGATATTATATTATATATAATATTTTAAAGCTTATTAGGGTTTTTTTATTGGATGGGCTTTGGAATTGACTGTCAAAGTTTCAGCATCGGTGTCTGTATTAGAAAAGAAAAAAATGGCGTCGTGTCATCTGTAGTTTTTTTTTTTTTTTGGTCCACATAAAAAAAAAATGTGAAAAACCATCTAAAAATGTAAATAAATAAAAAAAATTTAAGCACTTAGAAGATTCAAAGGTATATTAGATAAGTAGTTATTATTTTGTGCGTGCGTGTTTTCCTCAGGCGGTGAATGAGGTCTCTCCACATCTCTTCACCATCGCCACTCTGACCGGTCACGCCATCAGAGCCATGGGACCCAATTACTCTGTAATCTCACATACACTCTCGGCTCATTTAGCCACTTTTCCACTAGCAGTGTGTACAAAATTTCACCAAAACGTTCTTAACTTGTGTTTAGATCATTCTGGATAACGGAGCTGCGCATCGTGAGAACAACGGCGTAAAGTGGCAGAAAGGTGTGCAAGAGTGCAAAAAAGGATTTTGTATTTAACGTGTGCTGGAACTTGTACTTATTGTGTGTGTGTGTGTGTGTGTGTGTGTGTGTGTGTGTGTGTGTGTGTGTCAGCGGGCGAGATCCTGGGCGACATGTTCGAAGTGTCTACTATCCGTAGGGAGGATTACGAGTTCCATAAGGGGAAGTCCGAGTATGAGGACATCCTGCAGTGTAACAACCTGCCCTCCTCTGCCACGCCACGCGGACACCAGACTCCTGCAGCCTTCCTCATCATGACCTCCGGCCTGGACCAGGTACACTCACGCACACACACACGCACACGCAAGTGGTATTCCGAGTATCACATTCTCCATAATTAAACAAAATCACACAAGTGTCTCTCTCTCTCTCTCTCTCTCTGTCTCTCTGTCTCTCTCAGCATGGACTGGACTCTGAGAAGCCTCTCCCCTACTCCCATATTGACATCGCTGGTTCCAGTGGTCCTTTCCCAGGAGTCCCCACTGGTGCCCCTCTTCTCGCCATGGCAACCAAATACATCCTCCAGAACTGACGTGCCTCCTGTCCATCACTTCACTTCCCCTACTGTCTGTGTCCATTTAATCCACCTAAATAATTACAATATCACCGTGTATCCTGTGGAACTTTATTCTTCTATGATTTATAACGCCTCTCTTCCATCAACATGATGCTGAAACTGGAACAGTGAGAACTGACCCACATTTTCACTGATTGAAGACCAAAACCATTACATAATCCAATTTTATATCAAACACATGGTATGTTTTTGTTTTGTTTTGTTTTGTTTGTTTAAATATTCTACAGTGAAAAGTGGAACGGTTCCAGATTTGGCAGCTTGTTTGTGGAAATGCGCTATGTGACGGTTCTTGTATCAGTATTCCCGTCTATATATAATTTGCTCTGAATAAATCCCTCTGTCCGTGGCTTTATTGTCTTTTTATGTCAGTGCTATCACTCCATCCATCCACAGTCTCGTCCCTCCAGACCGTTCCCTCTCAGCCTTCCTAAACAAGATCCGAACGAAAAACACTCTGGGATGATGATGATGACAAATTTGAAATCTGCATTTTGTAAATCCAGCTTTGTTGTGTATGAATGGCACGTATGTGTTTAAGATCATCAAATAAATCCGATTCAGCAAGAAAAAAACAAGCTCATGGTTTTTAATTGTAGAAATTCTGAAGCTTGATTTAGTAACAAGTCCGTACAGAACTGCAGGAACTTTGGGATTAAAGTAGTTAGGCATTATTCGGGTAGTTAGGTATTCTGAAATAAGGAGATGTTTTAGTAAAGCGCAGGCATGACTACAAAATAAAATGAACAGTATAATTCTTACATACGTATATGCACATCATGCTGTGCACAGTGGATAAAACATAAAGTACACATTGTATCATACATCATTTTATGACCGGCAATTTATCAGACACTACACAATTTAGCCAAGCATGTAACGGACACGTCGGACTTTTATAGTTTAGGACCACACATTCGAAAATAGTTATTATAACCATAAATCTGAAAGCCAGCATAGAGGGGCTGAGTGAATGTGGTGTGGACCCTGTGGAGAAGAGTCATGGTGTCAGAGACACTGTAGAAGGACAGAGTTCCTGCCCTGTGATCCAGATACACTCCTATTCTGGAGGAGCATGACTCTACAGGGACCTCAATAATGTTCTTATTGTGTCGGACGAAGTAATTCGACTTAAAACAAGTGAAACACCAGGACTTGTCATTTTGCTCAAAGCTAGACTCGTTGCTTTTGCCTTTCCTGCTGATGCTTTTATAACAGACTGCAATTGTAGAATTGTACTTGCTAACCTGCTCGACCTCCCAGTAACAACGCCCCAGCAAAGCCTCTTTACACAGAACTTGCTGTATCATGTCAAATCTCTCAGGATGATCAGGAGCGTTTTGAGCCTGACGAGTCATGGTCACTTTTCTGTTCTCCTCAGAGAGACAGAGCCGATGGTGTGCTGTGTTTGGATCCAGAGTCAGCTGACGGTAATCTGTTTCGGGCACAAAAACTATGTTTAAGAAAGTTATGAAAACTAAAAAAGATTAAAATGAAAGGTAAATGTTAAAAACAAATGTCACTGGTCCACCCCTGGTAGTGTGCCCCCGGGCTCTGCCTCCCTTTTGTACTAACCCCAGTGTCTTGGGCTCCCCGGGTGGTGCAAGGGGAAAGTGTTCACACTATCCTTGAGAGATTATGAATTCAGACCGTGAAGCAGTTATGTATCTCTTGCTATTGGTGACCCACTCTTCATGCTGATCCAGAACACTGTAACAATTTCCTATACTCCCAATGGCTCTGGTCAAACCTTTTGATTGACTTGTCTATAGATCTCCCAGAATTAGAAGGTAGTACTGGAATACTGATGGTGGTTCAGTTGAACTTGCTAGTTTATACCATTTACAGGTCTCCCCCCTGCATACTGAACAGCAGTGGCCATATTCAACCATGTCTTTCATTATCTGAGTCTTTGCCCATGTACAGCCGGCCAGTAGGAACAAGCTGATTGGGGAGGCACCAGAATACAGAAAGACAATCAACCCAAAACATTAACCTCTGCCTCTTGTCTAAGTAGCTCTATCCTGCCTTCTTGTTTCCATATATCCCCCGATCATTCTGTGTCTGTCTTCCCGGGGTACTGGGGCCTGTGGTTTCCCGAATCCTGGAAACATAACCTCCCACTTTTGTGGTGGACTGAATTTGCTGTGAGCACTCTCCTTAATATCTCCACTACCTGGAGGGTTTCGGACCAGAGGAGTAGCCATGGGTCCCTGTCAGGGATGTGCTAGAACCCCTGCTCACATTTGGCCAAGCAGTTCCTGCTTGACAACCACATGAATTTCTACTAAGGCAAGATCATTTGCATACTCACTGACACCTAGGGACAATTTGGAGTAGCCAGTCTACAGTAGAAAGCACATGTGAGCAAAGCTCCACTCAGACAGTAACCCAAGCTCAGAATTTAACTGGGGACCCTGGAACTGTGAGGTGGCAATGACATACAGGCTATACAGAAGAGTATGTTGTATGAAATGCCGTTATTATTTAATTTACCAGTCATACATGTGACTGTACCAGGATTAATCAAAATTTATGATAATAGCGGGTATGTGATACTCACATTTCATAAAGTCTTCTCTGGTCTCTGGCTCAGGCAACAAGCCACTGTGGTCTATTAAAAAATAAGATGAAAACATTAAATTCTCTTCCTCTAACTTTCTTTAACACAAACTCTTTCGCATAATCCATTCTACCTCCAGATTTGACTAATTGCAGTTTGTAGAACTTTTCCACTTGTTCCGTCACTCCAGATACAGCTTTCCTCAGTTCCTCAATGGACAGTTTAGGTCTGATCATAAACTTGGGTAATTCTGCAGGTCCAAGAGGGACACAGAAAGACTGGAAACTCTGGAGAGAGATGAAAACAAACATACAGATGGAGTGAGACAATGCTTTTTAGAGCCCATGCACAGGTAGCCTAATAGATATACCATTATCAGAGCTGCCCCTTGGTTAGATGATCAGAAAGTCTGTCGTTTTACCTGGAGGAAATGGATGTGGTCATCTGTGTGCGAAAGCTTCTCCAGCTCAGCATCTCTCTTCCTCAGATCAGCAAGCTCCTTCTCCAGGTTCTCTGTAAGTTCCTCAACTAGAGTCAGTTCAGCTTTCTCCTGAGCCTGGATTAGTTCCTTCACCTCTGAGCGTCTTTTCTCAATGGACTGAATTAGATCAGTGAAGAGCCTCTCACTTTCTTTAACAGCGGCCTGTGCAGAGAGCTGTTAAGAGACAACATGTCTTATTATAACATCCTTAAACTCTGGAATGACATTGTTATAAAAAAATTTAAAAAGTAGGGAGGTGAATCCAAGCCATTAGTTGATCCTGTTCTTCAAAGTGAAGCTCAGTGGTTTTCAAACTCTGGACAACTAGAGGAAGAATCGAAGAGAAGCTAGGCACAATCTAGAAGAGGACAAACTTTTTTTTTTTTTTTTACAAGCCTTCAATTGTACATTATGTCCATGTGCATGTCTGAGTGTTATTTGAAATGGACTGAACCTTTCAACCACAAACACTAAGAGCATCCATGGACTGGACCATTGATATACACTAGCCCTATTTCAGACACCATATCCTTTTGGTGGAACCAGAACTGATTTGCACAGCAGACATTCTCTAGCCATGGTGTGGCGGTGTGGATATTCTGAGACTGCTTCTAGTTCTGTGAATTGGGCCTGTAAAAGATACGTGCAGGGTGGTGTTTACTATTGCTAAATGGTAAAGGTTATTATGTTTCATACTTTATTTATGCCTACACTTGCCAAAAACCACACCCATATTTCTGGTGTAAAGACAGTGTTAAAAAGCAGCTGTTCCCTTCAAAGGCAAATATTTTGAAGGGCCATTTGAAGGACACATTGAGGCCCCTTCAACTCTTCAGATGGCTGCCATAAGAGGTAACCCTTCGAGGTTCCCTTTGTAAGTTTCTTCAGTTCAGAATGCACCACTCTGTCAGTCTAAATTTGGTGTCCAATGGTACATCCATTTCTGAGGTAATAAACCAGAAAGAGAGCCAGAAAGCAGGTTTTTATGGTCAGGCTAATTCGCCAAGGCCATTTCTCTCACAAAAAATAAAATACCTCCAAAGACCACAGTAACCTTTTGCAGGATATATTATTAGCTAGAATTATTCATTTATTCGTTCATCTTCAGTAAGGGCTTTCATTTATTCATTCATCTTCAGTAAGGGATGCTGGGCTCAAGATGGGAATACACCGTGAATGGGACACCAGTCCATTAGCCTAGAAACTACTGCAGAATATTTGTCATCAGTAAATATTATGTTCACATTTATATTCCATTTCAAATGGTAAATATAAGGACCACTACTGTTGAACCGCTGTGGCTTGCAGACACTTATTAATTATTATAATTAGTATAAACGCTGATTTAAAGCACACAAGTTGTTTGTGTTGTGTCTATGATCAGAGTGTCAGACTGAGTGGGGGTTTAATAGGTGAAGCTTGCCTAGAGGACCAAATATGTTAGCATGTAATCCAGCCAATTCCATTCCTGTTTTCTTCTCATCTAGTACTAACCCTGAGAGACTCCATATCCTGTTTCAGCTCTTGTACTTTCTTCTCTCTCTGATGGATTCTCTGCTGGGATTCTCTCTGGATCTCCACCATTTGCTTCTGTAGACACAATACAGTAAAATCACAATACAATATGCATTTTCAGCATTTATATATACAGACACACACTCACTGAGCAGTTTATTAGAAACACTAAACTAATACTGGCCTCCCTTTACTCTCAAAATAGTTTCAATTCTTTGTGGCATGGAATCCGCAGGATGCTGGAAACTTTGGATTCCTTTGAGATTCTGGTCCATGTTGATGTGATTGCATCACGCAATTCCTGCAGATTTCTAAAGTGCACTTTCATGCTGCGAATCTCCCGTTCTACTACATCCCAAAGGTGTTCTACTGGATTCAGACCGGTGACTGGGAAGACCACTGAATAACACTGAACTCATTGTCATATTCATGAAGCCAGTTTGAGATGACTTTTGCTTTGTGACATAGTGCATTGTCATGCTGGAAGTAGCCATTAGAAGATGGTAAATTGTGGCCATGAAGGGAAGCACATTGTCAACAACAATACTCAAATAGGCTGTGGCATTCAAGCCATGATTGATTGCTATTAACAGGCCAAAAGTGTGCCAAGAAAACATTCCCCGCACCATTACGCCACCTCCACCAGCCTGGACTGCTGACACAAGGCAGGTTGGGTCCATGGATTCTTGTTGTTGGAACCAAATTTTGACCCTACCATCTGTGTGCCTCATCAGAAATCAAGATTCATCAGACCAGGCTACGTTTTTCCTGTCTTCAACTTTTCAGTTTTGGTGAACCTGTGCCCACTGCAGTCTCAGTTTTCTCTTCTTGGCTGACAGAAGTGAAACCCGACATGGTCTTCTGCTGTTGTAGCCCATCTGCCACAGGTTTCGATGTGTTGTACATTCCGAGATGCTTTTCTGCTCACCACAATTGTACAGAGTGGTTATCTGAGTTACTGTAGCCTTCCTGTCAGCTCAAACCAGTCTGGCCATTCTCCGTTGACCTCAAGGCGTTTCCATCCGCAGAACTGCAGCTTACTGGATGTTTTTTGTTTATTGCACCTTTCTGAGTAAACTCTAGAGACTGGTGTGTGTGAAAATCCCAGGAGATCAGCAGTTATAGAAATATTCAGACCAGACGGTCTGGCACCAACAATCACGCCATGGTCAGAGATCACATTTTCTCTCGTTCTGATGGTTGATGTGAAAATTAGCCATAGCTGCTGGCCCATGTCTGCATGATTTTATGCACTGCACTGCTGCCAAATGATTGGCTGATTAGATAAATACATGAATATGTAGGTGTACAGGTGTTCCTAATAAAGTGCTTGGTGAGTGTGTGTGTGTGTGTGTGTGTGTGTGTGTGTGTGTGTGTGTGTGTGTATATATATATATATGTATATATGTTTTACAGGCACAATACTATGTAACATTTAAACATGAGATTCTTACCTGTCTCTCAGCTCTTTCCGCTGTAGGTAACACTGTCTTATGACCACTATGTTCATCTATTACACACAAGCAACAAATTAACTTCTGATCGGTGTGACAGAAAATCTCCAGGAGCTTGCCATGCTGAGAGCAGATCTTCTGCTGAAGTTTCATGGAGGCCTCGACCAGTTTATGCTTCTTTAACGCAGGAGAATCGTAATGAGTCTGAATGTGAGCCTCACAATACGAGGCCAGGCACACCATGCAGGACCTGACGGCTTTGTGCTTTTTCTCAGTGCAGACGTCACACTCTACATCTCCAGGTTGAGCATAAGAGACAGCAACACAAGTAACTTGAAGTCTCGCCTTCCTCAGTGCCTCGACCACTTCAGCTAGTATGGTGTTTTTCTTGAGAATAGGCCTTGGCATGAACGTCTCTCTGCACTGGGGACAAATGTAATCTCCTTTTTGATCCCAGTAGCCATTAAGACAGCTCAGACAGTAACTGTGTCCACATGGAATTGTCACTGGCTCCATTAGGAGATCCAGGCAGACTGGACAGGAAAATGAGTCCTCCGTTGTTAGAACAGCTTCTGCCATTTTACTGCACTCACGGAGCCGGAAAAAGATGTGTAAATAAAGTGAGCTACTTTTACTTTCGTTTCTTTAGCTATGTGAAAACTGATTTTGTAGGAGTGACTTATCTATAACTGTGGGTGGAATAACAGCACAGTGAGTCACAAAATGGTTGTTATACTCTTGAAAAGTATAGTTGTGTCATAAAAACACAAACCTTTCTTATTTGATAAATTATTTAATTGTGTAAAACAGTAATAATACAAATCATTCCCTCAAATCACAGTGACTCCAGTAATTATTGACACTGCCTAGGTAAACCTAACAGAAAAATCACATACTTTTTACATGAGGTCATATGATGTCAACATGGGATTATGTGAGTAATATGGGATTACATGTGAAAAACGTGTGAAAGTGCGTCAGAATATTATGCCCTGGAATAGCAATATGACATTGTGTGAGGTAATATACTGTATGATAAATAAACTCACGTCTGCATCACGTGAAAATAAATGAACCATGTGACGAAGATCGGATGTGAATATAAATATATATATTTTTAAATCAGGTGTGAAAATAAATGAATCATATGAGGAAAATCATGTGAAAATAAATTATTCATATGAAGAAAATCACGTGGAAATAAATGAATTGTGAAGAAAATCACGTGAAAATAAATGAATCATATGAAGAAATTCATATGTATATAAATGATTTGTGTGAAGAAAATAACAAAAATAATGTAGAAAAATATAAACATATGCACTCTGTGAAAATCCACATACAAAAATGTGCAGAACATAAAATATTAAATGAGCCCGGCAGTGCGAGCTGCTCTTGGTAACGTAAGCTCTTTTGTTCTTCTCTGTGTTTGTGGAAAATGTTGTTTTTAAAAAAAAAAAATTTTTAATTTTTGCCACTCTGTAAACATGTTCTAATATTTCCAGTTATTCCGTCAAGTGAATTACTCACATAGGATGGGTGGTGTACAATTTAGGCTTCACTGTTAGCCGGTTTCAATTCAAGTCTAACAACATCCTTTAAGCTAAGGGAGCTTTTGTCTAAGGAGCAAGTGGGCGTTTAAAAAATAAAAATAAAAACAATGTCAACAATTCTTAAAAGTGGCAAAAAGGTTAAGAACTGCTGCACTAGAGTACCACTAGGGGGCAGCATTGGTGGAGTTTTGATGTAACATACTACATACTCTACATTTGCTTTATATAGAAATGACAAGAGCATTTGTGACTGAAAATATTCATAGTTATTTAGCGTTAATTAGCCACAGACGTGTGTGCTGACAAAAATATTCTATTCTATTCCATTATGACAATATTCTATTCTATTCTAAACTGTTGTATTTCGACAATACTATTCTATTAGTATTCTATAAATGTATATTCTATTCTATTGTGACAAAACTATTCTATTACATTACATTATAATACTCTATTCTGGGGGGGGGGGGTATTCTGGCAGTATGGTATTCTGATAAAACTCTATTCTATTGTGTACTCTATTGTCTTGTGATAAAACTGGTCTGTTCAGATAAAATTCCATTCTGCTGTAATAAAACTCACTTCTATTCTACTCTGGCAAAACTCTATTCTATTCGGACAAAACTATTATGTTTAGACAATACTCTATTCTAGAGTAATAACAACTAAATTCTATTCTATTGTGATCACACTATTATGTTCTGACAATACGGTGTTCTACTGTAATAAAAGTCACTTCTTTTGTATTCCATTCTGGCATAATTCTATTATATTCTATTGTGATAAAACTACTATATTCTCACGACGCCATAGTCTGTGGTATTCTGACAAAACTCTATGATGTTTTAACAAACAATTCTATTGTGATAATTATTATATTCCGACAATATTCCATTCTATTGTTTTAAAAAAAACGCTTCTATTCTGTTCTGTTCAATTCTATTCTGAGAAGACTATCACATTAAGACAACACTCTACTGCCGTAAACAAAAAAAATTCAATTCTATTGTGACAAAAGCCATTTTCTATTGTAATCTTACACAATTCTATTCTGTTCTACTATAACAGCGACTCTGTTGCAACCAATCTTAATTCTATTTTATTCTATTAAAGTTTTATTCTAGTCTGTTGTGATTAAACTCTACGATATCCTGACAATGCTCTATTCTGTTCTAAGCGTCTTGAGAAACTCTTCCCGTGACCCGCTCTGATATGCAAATACACGCAGGTTGTTTTCTGACGTCATCCGTCGACTTCTAGCGGCTGTTTTCTGAGCATGCGCTGTCTGCCGCTCTGAGTGACGTTTCACATAGGCGCGCGCGCGCACGCACACGCGCGCACACACATATATATATAAATCGCTGACGTCAAGTCGTTTAGTGAAACTACAACTCCCAGAAGTCTGTGCATGCCTGTGGACGTTAGCAGTCCCCCGGACTGTAGGTGAATTAAGCGGCATGTTTGTGACTGTAGCGGTATGTTGTTGTGGTTGTTTGCGGTGTGAACGCTAACACGACGTATTTATTTATTTATTTATTTGTGACTCGGGATGATAGGAAGTGAGTTAAACCGATTATTTTTCTCACCGTTTCCTGGAACCAGTGAACGAGTCGAAGTGACACCATCATCATCATCATCATCATTTTTCATCATCATAATTTACTGCTATTTCTTTCTTTCTGTCTTTTGCAGGACCTCTGTGGACAGTTGAGATCCGGATTGGTGCTGGATGTTTACTAAAGTATCGGATTATTAACGCGTGTGAACGTTGGAGGCGTTACATTTGCGTCATTTGGCTCAGCAGCCTGTTTGGGCTGCAGTTCAGCTGTGACCTCCATGAACACTCTCTGCTGCTTTATTCATTTTTTTAGACTAATTGTTTTGGCATTTCATGGCGTGTCCGGTGTTCGGACACATCGCTAACATTGACACCTAGCCATCTGCTGGATGTTTGGCTTTTTCTGCTGTTCGAAGAGTTAAACCGGCTAGCTCACGTTAGCTATGTGTTTGCCCGTGACTCACCCAGAATACTAGCGGTAACGTTACTTCATTTCTTTTGTGGACGCGTCTTTTTTTTCATCACCATGGTCCTACGATAAATATATTTGTATTTATATATTTTTTTTATATATGAATATTTTGTTTAGCCGTGTCAGCTTGTCCAGGTTTGTTTGTTAGTAATTTTTTTTTTTTTTTTTTTTTGAATGAGATTATACACTCCTGTAAGTTCCACTGCAGTAATACTACATTACTGAAAGCTGAAGCCCCACGGACTCTTTATTTCATCTTTCATGAGTGATATCTGAAGATTTGGGATCACTGTGTAAGACAGAAGAACGACAATGAAGAAGTTTTTCGATAGCCGACGGGAAGCGGTGAGTTCCGGGCCCGGTTCGGGAGGCGCCGGGGCCGGAGGCGGCGCAGGATCCGGCGGAGGAGGCGCCTTCATCGGCCGCGTTTTCACCATTGGCCGCTACCAGGTCACC
Source organism: Cranoglanis bouderius (assembly GCA_023630585.1). NCBI lineage: Eukaryota > Metazoa > Chordata > Actinopteri > Siluriformes > Cranoglanididae > Cranoglanis > Cranoglanis bouderius. The sequence goes on from CM042549.1 coordinate 4,082,303, forward strand.
GTGGAAGAAACAGTGGCTGAAGGTGAACTAACTCTCTCTCTCACACACACACACACACACACACACCTCGCTCTTTCTTTCCCTATCTATCTATGTATCTGTATCTTTTCTTTATACTTTTCTTTCCCTCAATTCCCTTTGTTTCCACATCTTTTCTTTATATCTTTCTTTCCCTGGTTACATTTCTTTCCCTCACTTCCATTTACTTTCCATGACTTCCCTTTCTTTTTTCACTTCTGTTTCTTTACATATCTTCCTTTTCTTTCCCTTCACGTCCCTTTCTTTCCCTTCACGTCCCTTTCTTTCCCTTCACGTCCCTTTCTTTCCCTTCACGTCCCTTTCTTTCCCTTCACTTCCCTTCACTTCTTGTTCTTTTCCTCACTTCCATTTACTTTCCCACTTACTCACTTCTTTTTCTCACTTTCCTTTCTTTTTCTCACTTTCCTTTCTTTTTCTCACTTTCCTTTCTTTTTCTCACTTTCCTTTCTTTTTCTCACTTTCCTTTCTTTTTCTCACTTCCATTTACTTCCTCTCACTCACTTCCCACTCTATTCCCTCAACTCCCTTTCACTTCCTTCCCTTTCATCCCTTCTCCTTCTTTTTCAGCTCCCTTCCCCTTTTCTTTTCTTCATTCTTGCCCTGGTTAAGAAAAGCGGTGTTTTTCTTCACATGTTTATAAATGTCTCAATTTTCACCATACAGACAGATTATTATTAAATTATATACACTATAATATAAATTTGCTGCATGTTGCATTTACAGTATATTACAATAGATTGAAGTCACGCTAATCCTGTTAATTATTGAAACCTTTCAGTGAATTTGACGGAGTTGACTGCTCAAAGTGCAGTGATGATCTCTGCAATGTTTTTCTTTCTGCATTCTTCTCAGAAAGCTGAAAATCTCACTGAAACATGTGACACACTTGTTACTGCATCACAAAATAGAAGAGCCTATCAGGCTCCAGTATGCAAATGTCATGCAAATTTGCATATCAGCAGATTGTTGACTAATGATGTTTATGTGGACATGTCAAATTGCTGCCGTACAAGACAAATAAAACACTTTGGGATGTGCTGTCAGAGGAAAATAATCAACTTCGGGGTGGTAACATTAACTCTGCTTCACTTTGGGTTCATCTCACCATTCAATCATTGATTATTTTCCGATAACAGCACGCCCCCGAGTGTTTTATAGCGTACATATTTCATGTTCCCTTTACTGTGTCATTGACTTGCATTAACATGTAATGATATTATAAGGCCCAATTCAGACCTGGCGTTAACATGCGTCCAGCGTGATCGGATTGTAAGTGTTCAGCGCTAAGTACAGGTGTGAACGGGGTCAAATACAATATGTCTCGAAGAAGCATTGTGATCAGATCACTCAAACCACATTCAGAGATCCAGCAACTGAAGGACCAACTAATTGACCGCGTCATTGCCCTAGCTGGAAACTACGTAATCTCATGTAATCAATACCTCTGAGCAGCACTTCTAGTCTGCAACCATAGCAGTCTGCGGGGTCTTGTGGGTGTGCTTTCTCACCACAGGCGAACCGCTCCGGAGTTTGTTTGCAATCGACTGTTTTGGTGTGGATCCGAGCGCGATTGCGGTGTTTGTGAACACCCTTAAATACACAGCAAACGAGGCCACAAATGAACCTGGCTCATTTGGCAGCGTTTGTTTCAGAACCTGGTGCGTTTTCTCCCTTGGTTCGATCCGTTTAACATATTTGAAAACGGCGATCGCGCTCGGATCTGCACCGAAACAGTCGGTCCGAGACCAGCTGATTGCAAACGAACTCTGGAGCGGCTCGCCTGTGGTGAGAAAGCACGACGGACCAACAAACCAACCTGTATAGCAATGCCTGATGGGAACTGCGTTATGTAAAAAAAAAAACGTGTATGTCTTGCTAATGGCTCACAACACGAATCGCTGTTTAACTTGGACTAAAGACGAGGGAAAATGCCTCATTGAAATCTGGTCTGATGAACATGTTCCTGATCAACCTTCAAAAACGCAGAAAAACACAGAGGTTTACAAGGTGTTTAGCGTCTCAAGGAGATGGGCTTTGATCTCTCTGTGGAACATATAAATTAGATCAATTATAATAACTACAGCTAAAAAGAAAGTCACGATAAGCTCGCGGAGCTGCTGTCTATCCGTCTTGATGGACGACGGCTATGAGCCGAACACCGGAACATAAACAGGGCCACTCTGACCAATGAGACGACAGTTTACTCACGGTGTGAACGGCTACGCGTCTCAACGGTCCACTTGTGATCGGATCACTCGAGACGGATGTTAATACCAGGTGTGGGGACAACCCAGACAAGCACCAACCACCATTTTGACAGCCGTTGAATGGTTTGATTTGATTTATTTTTAGAATGAGGGACAAATTTCACACAGGGGTTGTATAATTCAGACATCTTGCCCTTACACTCAGTGTGTAAATGTCAGTGCTGTTCCGTTTGGCAGCTAGCTTATTTATTTATTTATTTTTTTCTTCGGAACTGAGTGGGTCAGAGGTTCTGCCCTACGTTTCTGAGGCTTTTAAGTGGTCACGAAGCACATTTCTTTTTCTTAATGCTGAACGCCCCCCCTTTTTCAGTTCTACGGCCGCTTTATCTATCGCACACGCCGCAGCTTTAGCACTGGATGGTGATTCGTTAGCATGAGGAATAACTCTGTAAGCTACACTACACTTTGTCAGGCTGGACTATTGACCTTGTTTCGCAGAAAGTGGGGTGAGTCATCTCCTTGTGATACTCCTGTGAGCGAACAGCACTTTGTGTAAAACTCAGAACGTTGTTACGGGGAAGCAGCTGAGAGCTAAACATTAATCTCTCATCACATGCTTCGTATACCTTTATTTAGGATTATAAAGAGTCAAACACGTAGAGGTGTGCTATGATGGGAAAATAATCAACAGTTAGGTTGTGTAGTGTTACCTCCAACTCCGGAGATGATTATTTTCCTAGAACAGCACATCCTGAAGTGTTTTATTCCTCTTACACCACAGCAGTTTGGCAACGATTACACTTTTTTAAAATTTTAATAATGAACGACACGGGATACTTTTTATCCGTTTATAGTTACGTTTAACGTCGTGGAACGTCCGCGAAACAATTACCTTCTTGTTATGCCATGTCAAAACTTACTGCTATAACAAGTTAAGCAGTCGCTTTTCCCACCAGGTTCTTTTTTTTTTTTTTTTTTTTCTTTTTTTTTTCTTTTCTTTCGTGTCAGAGAACTGCCTGTGACAAAGCGCTGACACTGGAGACTCCTTCCATAAAAGTTAAAGAAACATCTCTTTGCAAGGAGCTTCGCTGTTTCAACAATTATACGTAGGGCTGGGCGTTATTATTATGATATAGTATTGAGTTCGAGAGGGAAAAAAAAACGCTTTTCTGAGATCTTGTGGATCTGGTGATAGCTTTTTATGCAATTTAAAGTTTTTAATTTTTAAATAATTACAAACTGGTTGGAAGCAGCTGATGGTAAAATTTTGTACATAACGTTTTTGTAAAATGTTCCAATTTCCTCCCTTTCAATGTTATCTTTTTTTAATCATTTAAAATGCTATTTTTAAAAAATAGTTTTGTAGACATTGTAAAAATCGTTTGCGATGCATGTTGTGTATCTCAGAAATGTTTTTGAGAATCGTGATATGATATTTTTGTCATATCGCCCACCCCGGTTATGTCTTTCTTTGTTAAAAGACAATAACAATAATTTTTTTTTTTTTTTAAATTAGTTTATTAATGATCTTCTCTCATGCAAGTCCCTGGGAACGAGTTGTTACTATAGAAATGGAAAAGGAGATTAAAACCGAGCGCGTTGATATAAACCTGTGAATTGAACAACAGACAGGAGTGATGTCAGAGCTGCTGGTGTAGAAAATGACTCGACAATTTTCCGACCAATCAGATTCGAGAATCCAGCAGCTCTTGTCAACATTACAATAAAGTGTAGTGAAGCAGGATGGATGTTCACGGTGGAGCCATTTTGTTCGAGTCCACTGTGTTTCGTGCACACCTTCGTGGTACAGCGTGTTACGCTGAGGACATGATGCTCTTTAAATAACGGTTTAATTGTGAGTCAGTGGGAGTGACTCGGCCCCGTGACCCGAGAGGAAGATGGTCTCTGTCCAACCTTGTTTTTATGGCACCAGCTGGAATCCCTGTAATTCATCCTTTTCTACCCCACACCCACATTGCTCTTATACTCCCTTATGACCTCCTGATTGAATTCTACTGACTATTTATAGTCTTACTGAAAGCCCCACGCAGCTTGTGTGTTGTGTTCGATCAGCTACAGAGTTTGCGACAGTTTTGCATATTTCAGTCTCTTTTTTTCTTCTCTTCAGCATGAATGCACACACAGGATGTAGGAGACCTCCTTTCCCGTATCTATTTAAAGGCTTTTGCGATAACGTAAACCAAGCAGGAAGTGATGTCGCTCAAGGCGGGGGCGGGGGGGGAATAATTCGCACAACCGGATTTGAACTTGTGGAGTTATCTTCCATTTCAGGGCACGAGACGTTCTAACGTTTTGAGCAAGTAGTGCTTGAACTTGATTAAAGTAAAGTTTAAAAACGGTTTTTAACTACAATTTTTTTTTAAAAATTTAACATTCATCAGATTAATTAAAAAAACAATTCTGGATTTTTTTTTTTTTCCTCTCTTTAGTTTTAAGTACAAATGGTTGCCAGATTTTTGCTTCTGACTTTTTTTCCCCCTCAATATAAAGTAGGCAGGGGAAATCCCTGAGCACTTAAGATTATATCTGTAAGACTTGATGCCTTGATCTGATCTGTAAGACTTTTAAAAAAAAAAAAAAAAAAAAAAAAAATTTTTATCTGATTCGTGAGGCTGAGACAGTTCTTGATGTAGATACGCGTCATAACCGCTCCTTCTTCTCAATGCCTTTTGACTCTTGAGAAAGAAAAAAAAAAAAAAACTTATCACTAAAAGCACTGATTGTGACACTGTATTTGCTTCGCAGCTTGCCTTCTTTACGTTTTATTTTTTTATTTTTCTTGCTGTGAGGAGACCGAGGCTGTGAACTTCCACGACATGGATCCTGCACATGATCACTGTATCATTATGACAAACACAATAATCACTAATAATCGTTTCCCCCCCCCCATCACTAGCTATGTTTCCATCCAAGTTGCAAATTTAACTTGGATCGAAAAATTGGAATATCACAAAACGTTTGCGAATAAAGCACCGTTTCCATCCCGTGTGTTCAAGAGAACAAAATCGTCACTTCTTCCAGGGAAACTGGCGCAAAATATCGATACGAATAGTAATCGTAAGTTGCAGCAGGGGAAGCCGCTGTAGCTCTTTTCTCCCCCTCCCCCCCGATATAATAAATGACTTGTGCTTCAGAGCGAGCAGACGAAACGCTCTCGCAAACCTCACGTTATCTTGCGATCGGAGGCGGATGTCTGATGTTTGGGAACGGGATCGTGTGAGATTCAGCTCTGGGAGGTAATTATTGCCAGATCATTTCGATGACGGCCTTTGAGCGATTTGAGCCGTTGGCCCAGGCATTTCGGAGCGATTTAACAACAGCGCGTCGGATGCTGTGCAGCGAGACCGGTTTATCCGAACCTACCTCTCGCTGTCCGCCGTTTTTACTTTTCCGAGCCAGTTATCCAATCGCGTTTGTTGAGGCACAAGTCACATGACTTTTTTTTCGATGCGCATCGAGGAGTTTATTCGGTAAACATGTTTCCATCGTAGTTTATGCGCACGTCTTCTCGTCGAACGCAAAAACGACCCGCCTTTATTGAGCGCGTACGTTTTCACGTGCATTTTGGAGATTTTATTCGCACCTGGTGTTTCCGTCCAGCGTTTATTTGTATTTTTATGTGTAAATTTTGCATTTTCGTAACTTTGTCTTTTACTTTCTTGGCTTACCTTGCAAATGTTTCTTATGATTATTATTTTATTTCTTGAATTTTACTGTTATTGTTCAGCACCAGTACACCAAGACAAATTCCTTGTACATGTAAACCCATGGTACTTACAGTGAAGGTGAATCTGATTCTGAAAATACGTGGATGGAAACATGGCTACTGACATTATAGACTTTTTGTCATATCCAGTCTTTTCTTAAAAAATAAAAAAAAATACTAATAAAACTTGACTTCATTGGTAGTAGCTGCATTGCAGTTGTTAGATATACTAATAGCTAACAACTATATAAGCTAATATACTGTAGGGCTAAAATATATAAAGGTGATTACTTAGCCCACTGCTCTCCTATAACCAACGACGGAAATAGGTGCAGCGAAGGTTAATGCGTGTTTTAATATATGCTTTAAATATCTGACTCCATTTAATTGATTATCTGACTCCAATAGAATAATCTTCTAGTTCATGCTAGAAGTGTTAGCATTCAGTGTTCTACTAATATTTGCTCTTAAGCAACTTTGAATGAGGTTTTCATTAGAATGACGTTCCTACATCAGAGACTTTTATATAACTTCTTTACTAAACCATTAATTTGTTAGCTCAGAGGTTTTATTCAACGTGCAAGCCTAGGCCTTATTTTACTTGTCAGAGGTTTTATTTGAACTTGCAAGTATTAGCCTTTATCTTTAGCTTGTCAGAGGTTGACTTTAAACGTGTCTAACGTATTTTGCTTTTAGTCTAGGAAGTTATTCACAACAAAAGTATCAAACATGGGCACAAAGTGTTTAGAAGTAAGATAGCAAATATATTTAATATAAGGATACAATTGAAAAATACATAGAGTAGAGAAAAGAATAGCTTACAATCAGAGTTGTACACCTCAGAAGCAGAATGGTCCCAGCCGTAGGAGAAAGCGAGAGCGAGAGAGAGAGAGAGAGAGAGAGAGAGAGAGAGAGAAGCCAAGAGCGGAGCTAGAAGAGCAAAAAGAGGGAGCAAAAAAGGGGCGTTCTTCTCTAAGCATATCCTTATATACCCCTGAGTCTCTTTGAAGTATATAGTGACCAAGATACCAAATGGGGATGGACCAATAGGGAGCCCCATGGTGCTATGGTAGGATTAGATCACCTTCAGGCCTAGTATGTTGCCGTGGGGGTAGGAAGGTGATAAGTTCCCTGTCGCAAACCAGAGGGGGTTGTGTGTGTGTGTCTGTGTGTGTGTATGTGTGTGTGTGGGTGCAGAGAATATATATTGCAACATATATGATAACTGTTATTCCCTAGATTTCATAATATTTATGATATCACCACATCGTTCACCATGAAATATGGATACAAATGACACCAAACATGCCCTGAGGAATACTGTAATTTAACACAGTTTAGATAACCAGTTTTAGTTCACCTGGTGTCTCTGAAACACATTCCTGATCATTTTAACCTTAATCACATTACTGCCACAATTTTATAAATCTACTACAAATCCCTCCTCTGGGACGTCTGAATGCAGAGCCATTTTAACGGCCCGAGAACATGTGGCAGTCATCATAGGTTGAAGGGCAGTGATGTCTACAGGTGATCATAGAGCTGACCAGGACACGACTCCTGAAGACTCAGTTCCACCAGGCATCTTTAGCTGTGTGGAGTAACTGGTCAGGAATCTTGCTGTCTGGTTTGCACTCTGTTGCAGCTGAAGTCAGTTGCTTGGTGTGGGCTCCTGTGCCCTCCCAGCAGGGTGTGTCTCTCCTTCCAGAGGTGTGTCTCTCCTTCCAGCAGAAAGATGAATCAGTGTCCTGTGGTTCTCTTGCCCAAGATGCATGAATGTCCCATTTTGAAGTTTCTTCTTACTTCTTTTGCGGGACGCAGGAGACCCCATATTTCGAAGAGGTCCTCAATCCTTCAGAAACTTTTCTCTGTTATTTGGACAAACACTTGGATACACTGATATACTTCCATTTGACACATATTGCAACTGTAAACTCAGACTGACAACATACACATGGCATAGTTTCATATTTCATGGAAACAACAATGTGGTGAATATATATATATTTTTATCTTTAAGTGATTAAACCATTTGGTCCCATTTGATAACCTGATCCTTGATAAATCTAGAAAAGTATGCTCAGGATGTATAGAAGGGTGTGCGTTAATGTTACTTAAAAATAACAATATGCTCAACAGATATTGAAGATAAGTTGCTCCTGTACGAACTGAACGTATATTTCTCATAGAAGAGTTAATTTAACTCATAATATAGTTTTTAATCTTAAAAAGCCTATGCATGTAGTTCAGCAGCTGTAGTGGAAGCAAACTTAAATGATGTAATATGGTAGGACTATGAATGATAAAACTCAAAATAAAATCTCACAGATGTGAAGAATAAAAGGATGTGAAATTGGTTCACAAATAAACCTGATTTTGTGCTTAACTGGTATGTAGTTATAACAGCTGTTAAACTATATAAATACATTTTCTGCATGTTGAGTAGACTATACTGATACCCTCCTCAGGTACTGAGAAGTAGTCTAATATAATCTAGTTGAAAGTTAAAACAAACAAAAAGGTAGAGAAATAAAAAAGAAAAATTACGTTGTTACTGTGAATGACCTATATTTTATTTTATTTTTTTTTTGATATACAAATCTCAGTGGATCCAGAGTTTCTTCTGGAAACACTGGGTGCATGAATAAACATTGAATGGGACACTAGCCCATTACAAAGGCTTCACACAAACTCTCACACATGCACACACACACACACATTCACACCTAGGGTCAATGTAGGGTGTTTAGAACACCTACTGGCAGGCTAATTTCTATATGTATTAAGACACCTAGTTTGTGTTTCCTTATGTGTGTCTGTTACTATGTATGTGTTTTACTTAAGCGTAAGCAATAGAGCATGACAAGGCGTGCTGTTATAGAAAAGTAATCAATGGCTTTGGACAATTGAAGTTTGGGAATTCCACAGCGCTGTGAGATGAATGTAAATAAAATGCTCCAGCAAGAGGCAATATGACATTTATTTTTTATCAATTAGTGTTGCAAAATTTGGAAAAAGCCTGGTGCTAAACCAGGGAGCCATAGTAAAAATAATAATAATGCTCAAGTTGTGAACTGGCTCTATTTACTATCCTGTTGCTGTGTGAAAGCATTTTATATTAACTACAGAGGTGTAGCAGCTCTAAATGCTGTGGGGAGAAGCATTACAAGTTAAAATTCAACAGTCAACTCTACTCCTTTGTAGGGCTTTGTTGGTGTTATTTATGGCAGAAATAACCCACACAATGCCATTAGGGGAGATCAGAAAATGTTCAACATAGGTAACAGAGTCTTGAATAATCTAATGACTATTTCAAGATCAGATTGTAGTTTTAACCTCAAACATAAGATCACTGGCTGTGGTTAACATTTACAACTTTGGTAGGCCTAAATGCTACAATTTTTACCCAAACCCAGTCTTATGCTACAATTTTAACTACTTTAGTCTAAATGTACTTCAGTACATTAACAACTGTAACAACTTTAGCTACATTAGCCTAAATGCACTATAATGCATTAACAACTATTCAACATCAGCTAAAGCCACATTAGTCTAAATGCCATGTGTTCCTATAAAAACAGTAGTGTTTGTATTTGATGTAAGAAACTGTGATTTTAACAATATAAGCTTAATTCAGATGTCAAAGAGTTTTTAAGCCAGTCTGTTACAACAGATCGTTATTTGGACATCTCAGAAATCTTTGTCAGGACGGAAGTACATAAAGCACAGAAGGTCATTAACCATGGCATCATCAAAAACAACGTTTAATATTAGAGGACAGCTAAGCCCTTTGCTAAAAGCCCTAAAATTCTTGGCACTTCATTAATTAGAGCTGTAAGCTCACACAGTGTTTTTTGCACAGGCACATTTATGTGAGCTGTATGACCTGAATGTGCATTTTTGCGCCGAAGGAAATAAGGTGGTGGACGTCCGTTCCCTAAAGACCAGCACTTCTGGACTGCATGGCCAATTTTGTGGCAGAAGGAACAGAATTTCCCTTGCTTAGTATGTGACTGGGATTGCATATGTTGGTTTAAACATACTTCTGTGGCTTTAAATTCTGGCTTCTCATCTGCTATCCACTGAACTGACGCAGTCTGGTGCTTGTCCTGTCTATTGCGCCTTTCTATTTCGGATGCCCAGCTAACTATCGAATTGAACGTGTTTGCGGGTGGATTTGCGCCCAAACAAAGTGCCCGTTGCACATATTGACCTGCATTGTTTTTAAGGTACTCCAGCAGAATCTGATTGTCTTTAGTTGGTTCAGCAAAGCCGGAGAACTCCCTAAAGGTTACCCAAAGGTGCTCAGCAAATTCTTCAAAAGATTCCTCTCCTTGTTTTAAGCCCATTATTCTGTCCCACTGTGCCGGAACGTCTCCTCTAAGGTCAATAAGAGCTTGTTTAAGTCTTGCTAGCACATCAGCGTTTGTTTCTCCCAGTAAAGGATTAATTATTGTGCCATTTTGTAACTCTCCTGGAATTTTGGACACTAATTCACGTGGGATAGTTGTGAGCACTATCTGCCAAACGTCTCTTAACTCTAGACTAAATGTACTGGCTTCTAACATTAAGCTACTCCAGTACGGTTCAAACGGACCTGTACAGGGAAGAGGGCCGAGTTTATTTGCATATGCTGCACATTCTTGAAAAGATAGCTGTCTGCTAATATCAAATCTCTCCCCGTTGGGGCCTGTCATTGTTTTTATCACGGCTATGTGTGATGAGTTAGATGTCTTGGCCCGTGTTGTGCTGAGATTAGGAGGTGGATGTGTGAACGTTACAGGTTGTGCGTATGCTTGGTCCGTCCCAGCAGCTCCAGCTGACTGTACATTTACAGCTGGTTGCTGGTGGGCGGGGCCGTTAGCATGCACAGGTGAAAGTACAGGAACAGGACTGACTGACTCCAGGGCTAACTTGTAGCGCTTTAACTCACTATGAAGCTTAGCTATGCGTTCATTGAACCCTGTACTCTGTTTTTCCCAATTTTCCCTTTCATATATCAACCTGTCGATTTGCAGACGCGTTTTCTCCATCTCCTCAGTGTGCTCGCGCTCGGTGGTATGCATTGTTTCTAGCGCAATGTTTCTTTCTGTTAAGGCTTTCGAGCTGTTGTGATGCAATAAATAGCCAACGGCCGATATAATTTTATTATGCTTAGCCTTATTTGAGAAAATATTTCTGGCTTTTCTGCTACTCTCCCGTTTATGTTCCGAAAAGAACCAATTTAAAACAGTCTCACTGTTTGTTTTTACATCTATATCTTCAGTCAGAAGATAAACTAGAGCCTCTCTCACATCTTCAGCCCACATTCGCATGAATTCTTGCTGGATTTTGCTAGCCTTTCCCTCAGCCATTGTGTACAAAGTTAAGGTTCTTCCTCAGACTGTGCGCGTCAGAGTGCCTGCTACACTGTTGGGTTTTCCGACCCGTCCTACAAATGTCTATATATCGTGCACCTATAGCTTTCCCTGCTGCTGAAGAGTAAGATAAATTTGTCTTACCTTAGAGGGGGTCAAACCAAAGCGCAGGCACAAATACTTTCAGTGTAGTGTCAATGACTTCCTGCTAATTCAAATCTTGAAAAGGTGTTACCAAATGCACATACAGTCACAATCGGCAGGCAGATTAGTTTCTTAATGCGACTGTTTCTGATTTTTGCACGACGGATATATAATTTTTATCGCGTCGGGTACTAACTATGAACCTGCGGGTGAAATTGAATTCAGGCCGGGTTACTGAATACAGGCTGTTTAGCGCCACTTCACTATGCCGTAGACAGACCACTTAGACACGTCTGGATATTTGTATCAGACGGGTTTTACTTAAACAGATTGTTACAATGATCACTTCAGAAAAGTGTTTTTACACTTAAAAGCCATAACTGTAGGAAGGAATCCTGGCTACTGGATTATTAATATTAAATCACGTGAGACCTTCAGTTGTGTGATTTCAAATCAAATGAGGTTATCATGAAAAAGGTTTTAGTTGCGACGGTTAAGTAGTTTTATCACAATGCAAAATTATTTTCTATCACGTCGGGGTCACCAAAACTGTAGGGCTAAAATATATAAAGGTGATTACTTAGCCCACTGCTCTCCTATAACCAACGACGGAAATAGGTGCAGCGAAGGTTAATGCGTGTTTTAATATATGCTTTAAATATCTGACTCCATTTAATTGATTATCTGACTCCAATAGAATAATCTTCTAGTTCATGCTAGAAGTGTTAGCATTCAGTGTTCTACTAATATTTGCTCTTAAGCAACTTTGAATGAGGTTTTCATTAGAATGACGTTCCTACATCAGAGACTTTTATATAACTTCTTTACTAAACCATTAATTTGTTAGCTCAGAGGTTTTATTCAACGTGCAAGCCTAGGCCTTATTTTACTTGTCAGAGGTTTTATTTGAACTTGCAAGTATTAGCCTTTATCTTTAGCTTGTCAGAGGTTGACTTTAAACGTGTCTAACGTATTTTGCTTTTAGTCTAGGAAGTTATTCACAACAAAAGTATCAAACATGGGCACAAAGTGTTTAGAAGTAAGATAGCAAATATATTTAATATAAGGATACAATTGAAAAATACATAGAGTAGAGAAAAGAATAGCTTACAATCAGAGTTGTACACCTCAGAAGCAGAATGGTCCCAGCCGTAGGAGAAAGCGAGAGCGAGAGAGAGAGAGAGAGAGAGAGAGAGAGAGAGAGAGAGAGAGAAGCCAAGAGCGGAGCTAGAAGAGCAAAAAGAGGGAGCAAAAAAGGGGCGTTCTTCTCTAAGCATATCCTTATATACCCCTGAGTCTCTTTGAAGTATATAGTGACCAAGATATCAAATGGGGATGGACCAATAGGGAGCCCTATGGTGCTATGGTATGATTAGATCACCTTCAGGCCTAGTATGTTGCCGTGGGGGTAGGAAGGTGATAAGTTCCCTGTCGCAAACCAGAGGGGGTTGTGTGTGTGTGTGTCTGTGTGTGTGTATGTGTGTGTGTGTGGGTGCAGAGAATATATATTGCAACATATATGATAACTGTTGTTCCCTAGATTTCATAATATTTATGATATCACCACATCGTTCACCATGAAATATGGATACAAATGACACCAAACATGCCCTGAGGAATACTGTAATTTAACACAGTTTAGATAACCAGTTTTAGTTCACCTGGTGTCTCTGAAACACATTCCTGATCATTTTAACCTTAATCACATTACTGCCACAATTTTATAAATCTACTACAATACTAATCACTCACACTTATCCCGACTCCGATTGCGTCTCGCGTCCTTATTGATCCTATATGCTTTGTGCAGAATGTAGACAGTGTCTAGCTCAAATGCCATAGATCTGTAATAAAATTCCGTCTCCATGATCAATTGTACATGCGTATAAGTGTCCTCTCTCTCCATTTTTATTTAAATTATCGTCTTGTCTATCTCTCTGTCCTTGCCTCTTTGCCCGAGGCCTACTTCCCCTCCTGTATTCAAAGACGTTTGGAGTGGTGCAGGTTGGCGTCAGTGTGTGCTCCATCTCTTTGTTCCCTCTGACCTGTCTTACTCCGCTTCACACACCCGTCTGGGGAAACCCAGCCCAGGAAGCTGAGAAAGTGCTTCTTATAGGGCAGGGAGGAAATATTTTCTCGGTGCACTTGTTCTGGAAAGCAAACATAAAAGAAATTGAAATTAGTGCGAAATAGTAAAGAGCTTCAGTTCTAAGTTGGAGGCGAAGGCGTGTAATGAAAGGAATGGAGGCCTGCGTGTAAATAATAAATGCTCAACCCCTGATTTATTCATCAGCCCACGAGTTCAGCGTGTGTTCGTGCGCCGCGTCGTTCTCAGCCGCGGTTGATCTTGGTAAGTCGTAACGAGTAGTACAACAAGTAGCTTTGACGCCCATCCAGGGTCCCAGGTTCGATCTCGTTCGTGCCGAGTTTCATATATTCTCTCCGTGTCCGTGTGGGTTTCATCTGGGTTCTCCAGTGTCCTCCGAACGACCAGAAACATGCTGGCAGATGGATTTTCTACACTAGATTTCCCCTAGATGCGAGTGTGTTCGTTAGAGCTGCAACCGACGATTATTTTGATGATAAACAAATCTCTTTTTTTTTTTTTTTTTCATTCGATTACAAGGGTGAGTCAAAATGAAAAAAAAGTGCGAAATAAACGAGAGAATCGGTACGTTTGCAAACGTAATAATATTCTCATTAGCTATCTACTGCTACATGCACACTTTTTTCACACCAGTTTGCAATAAAGAATGCGGAAATAAGAGGTTTTCGTTTGACTCGTATCTCGTAGTTAGGTTATTTATTTTTTAAAAATATACTAAATACCAATAAGATTCATTAAAATAATATTTCTTTCCAGAATTTACACTACAGAACGTTTACTGATGACAACAGTCCCTCCAGGATTTTGTGATTATTTTTATTTATTTATTTTTTGCTATCGCACAATTAACGCAGATATGGGCCAAGACGTCATGTGACATCATCACAACGTGCGTTCAGCCAAAGCCCTTTCCGTGTGTCGAACGCGTGTACAGCTAAACGGTCTCCTTTACCAACAAACATCACTGTGAAAGACCGTGCGAAACAATTTCGTGCATTCAAGTAGTTTTCTGCCAAAAATTCACAAATTTTGAAAAAAAGCCGCAACAAAATCAAGCATTTTTGGCCGTAACGATCACAAACAAACTTCGAAATCTTGTACAGACTGATGCATTAAAAATATATCATGAACGTTAAGAAATTTCAACAGCTAATTTAACTACTTATAATCGAATTAATTCGAATCGCTTTGCTACATTTGGCGCGAAGTGACGTGGCGCGTGCCGCAGCATGCTTCATAACTTATACCATCTGATCAGTGATGAAGTTCGTTGCCAGTTATTTCGATTATAGTGTGTCGCTGATCTTTGCCGATTACTTCCAGAGCGTCTGTGTGCTCGTGTATGCGGAAGAGGGCGGATAGCGCTGTCCTCCGAGTGTCTACGGAGTGTGTAAAGATAGTCTGGCCAAGTCAACGTTTACTTCTGAGTCTTAGAAAACTAAAAATGACTGGTGAGGGCAGTCCTGACAAAGCCGAGAAACCCAGGAAGCGGCTCGTCGAGAGTAATGAGCCGATTATTACAGCCATCTGATTTAAATCCGGCTCACCGGATGCCCGCGCTTTACATCCGTTCGGTATGAGTTGCCGACACGTGATGCATGTAAAGTGTCCGCGCAATTATTAATAAAGTTCACAGACTTGACGCTGATTAGCTTTCACCTGTCAGTCAGGATTGTGTTAAAATGTTATCAACACGGCGGCACACGCTGTTCTTTCAACACGAAAGAAGTGGAGGTCGTTCGAATTTTAATTTTTTTTTCCCCGTTTTATTTCAAGGCCAGTGAATGTGCCTCGGTTAGCAGTGGGTTCTCGAATTGCGGCGCTGGCGGATGTTCAGACTGCATCGTAGCAAAAACAGTGTGTGTTCTGTGTTCGGCTGTACCTCCTTCAGAGATTTTAAACCGGGCCTAGTTGAAGTGCACACACACACACACACACACACACACACACACACACACACACACTGCCAGAGAGAGAGAGTGAGTAAAAGAGTGAAAGGAAGTGATATCTCCTCTCCAGATGGGCCGGCAGTTCAAATTTAGCTCTATGTGTGTGAGCGAGAGAGAGAGAGAGAGAGAGAGAGAGAGAGCGTACCTCATCAAGCTTAAAATAATAATTTGGTGAAAAAATCAAAACTACACAAAGTTTTCCTTCTTTAGTTGTAGCTAAAGTCCATAAAAAAGCATGAATTGTCACATACCTGCTTCAAATGACATCATGTAAGGAATTAACCACTTCAGGACATGCTGTTAAAGGAAAACAATCAATCATGCTGTGGTGTAATGAAGCGGCGTTCCTGTTACCACCCCAAGGTTGATTCGTTTTCCTATAACCGCACATCCCGAAGTGTTTTATTCCTTTTATACAACGGCCATTTGGCGATGATTACAAATCTTTTATTTATTAAAGAACAATGTTATACTTTTTTATCCATTTATAACTACGTTTAATGTTGTGGAACAGCCTCAAAAGCTGTTCTCGCTTACGTTATAGCAGCCATAAACGCAACGTCGTCCCATCACCAGCTTTTCTTTCTCCCATGAAGACTTTCCCATGACGGTGCACTGAGACTGGAGACTCCTTCCGTACACGTTAAATAAAGACCTCCTTTACTTGGTTTCACTGGCCTACGAAAGAGCCGCTGTTATAGAAATTTAACCAACGCCTTCTGACCAATCAGAATCGAGAATTCAACAGCGCTGTGGTATAGGCTACGGAATCTCATTTTTAAAGCACAGTGCATCTCCGCCAGCTTCAGTAGTCAGGGTGCCGGTCAGGGAGTCGGCCATTTTAAGGGCCGTCTCAACGGCAAAATCCTTCCGGTGCACTGGAACGCTCGCTCCCTAAAAAATCCCACAGTGCACCGCAAAGCCCAGGGAGCGTCGCTGCTCGCGATGTTTCTCGACTGGAAATCATATTTTCTGAAGCATCTCAGCTCGAAACAAAATGGCGGACGAACTCTCCGCCAACTTCGTCTGCAAACGTTTTTAACAACGCGAGTACGTGGTCATGTTTTCGGAAATCGGAGTCATCGGTGTCCCAATTTGTAGTGACCCAGAGTCCCTACCAGCGCCCCAACTCGTGTACACCGTATACTGATTCACCACCTAGGGAACTGATCGAGATGGAGATACCTGTATTATGGAGAGGTTCAACTGAATTTGAACTTTCAGGTCTGCACACACACACACACACACACACACACACACACAGGTCAGAAGATGTAATGTTCCTTTGGGCTCCGTCTTCGAGCTCCTTTTTTTAAGCAGCACTATAAACAGAAGGCTGAGGTCATATTTATAGACTGTATTACACAAGAGTGCCCACTGCGGTGACAGATTTACTTCACACCATTTTGTGTGTGTGTGTGTGTGTGTGTGTGTTTTGTGAAAACAGACCAGGCTTTTCACACAACATGACTCATCTTTGCTCAAGGCTGCACAATGTGTGTGCTGCATGCTAGAAACATTTCTTCAGTTTGGGTGTGTGCACCCGTGTAAAGTGTAAAACCGAGCTGCTGTTTATTAATGGCTGTGTGTGTAGGTGCACAGGAGGACAAATCATAACTTCATTAGCTTATTACTCAAAGTGAAAGCTCCAGTGTTCTGCCCAGTGCCATGTTTAGATGGCCTGTAAACCTAATTGGTTAAAAAATGGTAGCTAATATAATGTAATTATATATATATTGAGCTGGTTAGCTGGTTCAGTGACGGACACACACGTTGGTTGGCCCTTTATAGATGGGCGCACACACACACACACACACACACACACACACACACACACAGCATGGTTTGACTCAGCTGGCTCTAATCAAACCCAGAGAAAGACATTGATGGTGTGTGGTTTGATTTCCCTCAAGTCTGCCACTTTCACTGCATCCTCCACTGTGTGTGTGTGTGTGTGTGTGTGTGTGTGTGTGTGTGTGTGTGTGTGTGTGTGTGTGTGTGTGTGTGTGTGTGTGTGTGTGTGTGTGTGTGTATAGCGATGATTTTAAACTTCTAGTAACCTTTCTCTGTAAAATATTAGCTATGATAACATCATAGATCCACAATTTTCAAATGTTAAAACTGTGTAATGCTAAAGATCTGTTATTAAATAATCCTCTCTCTCTCTCTCTCTCTCTCTCTCTCTCTCTCTCTCTCTCAGGTGGTTTTGCCATCGTGTTTCTCGTGCGCACACATCAGGGCGTTCGCTGTGCTCTGAAGAGGATGTATGTGAACAACGAGCATGACCTTCAAGTCTGCAAGAGAGAGATTCAGATCATGGTGAGAGCTTCTACTCGAACCCTCAGATCCCGCTCACGTAAGCACCTTGACGATATACTGATGGTCCTGGAGGAGCCATCCACAATGCTTGTAGCTTTGCTTGTTCTTCGCGTAAGGAAGAAAAACACCATTGATATTTGCAGCTGTAGGGTATTTGGAGTCGAGATGTTAACAGAAAGTTCCCAGACACCCGATCAGGACATCCTCACGTGAGCTTCTAGGAAGGGGTGATGAGGGTGAAGCAGAGGGCGCTTTCTCTAGTCTCCACAAGAAATAGAAAGACTACTGCATTTTGTTTTGATGTGTTGATGGTCCAGGCGAGGTCCTCACCGAGTTGTGCACACCAAGGAACCCAGAGCTCTTAATAGATTTTGGTGGAGCTGCAGTACAGCTCATCTCTTCAGCATTCCATCTAAAGTCCCGCCCCCAATCTACAGTTTAGCCACTAACGTTTGACCTTTTGCAACGGCGATACGGGAGACACCTGAAATACCACGGTCAGACCGAACGCAAATAAAATTCATCTGGCAGAAAAGCCAGTTCACTGAAGGGGAAAGGACGGCAGACGTGAAAGATGTGCATTTGCTTCCAGTTACTTTCGTTTTACACCTTTGCTTAGATGAACTTTGACCAATGAATTCGAAAACCTCAGTCTTGTGAGCCAGTAGAAAACAAGTGAGCAGGGCTGTGGTCTCTGTGGTTGGTTAAAAAAAATGGAGGCCCTTCTCATTATTAAGTAGCACTCACACTTGACTTCTGCCTCGCTTTTTTTTTTTTCTTACCGATGCTTTGCCTAAACCTGGGGAAAACAATTAGAAATCCCATCCATCATATTTTGATTGTTTTTGTTACACTTTCTGAAACAAGGATTAGCTTGTTAGCCTTTCTTGTTCCCTGCCCAGGCTTGAATGCAGTCGAGGGAGGTTTCGGGATTGGGATTAATGAATACGCACCTTCTTACTCTGATAGGTTTGGCTCTTGGTGGTCCACATCATTCATCTTGCTCAGTCGCCGCAGTACCATTAAGTGTTCTAGAGGAACACTGGGGCCAGGCTTCAGGTCTGCAGAACTGACTGCAGTATCACCAGCACAGGAAGACGCTTTTGCTCTAAAACCTCACTCTTGTGTTTTGTGGCTGTTTTCCAAAATAGAGCGCCATCACGTTCCACTCTGCGAACCGAACATGGCAAGGTCACTGTTATAAATGTCGGCGTGAGATTAACGCACTGACACTTGGGAGAAGGAGGACCGGACTGGAGCAAATCTGATCATCTTTAAAAACACGGGCAGAGAGTCTATTACAGCGTCCTTTGAGTGTCATTACTCCAGCTGAATGAAATGCTCTCTTGTGTGTAGTGTTACTGAAAGAGAGAGAGAGAGAGAGAGATGGAGAGAGAGAGAGAGAGAGACTATTCACAGACTCCAGTGAACTCGTAAGAACAGCTTCAGTCAGGAGGGAGAGAAAGAGGTCGTTGTTCAGCGTGTAAAAGGGCCGCATCTGGTGACTTTGTCTCCTCCGTAACGAAGAGGCCTCCTTCGCTTACACACTCTCAGCTACAGTTTATTTACAACACTGAAGTAGAGTTCTCATGTTGCTTTTTTCACCTCGGGCCCCTATTTACAGCAAGGACAGTGGAGCCGTCACCGTTTCTAAAGTCCATTCGGTCGATCCCAATTTCCATATGTATGCGTTTAAAGGAAGGGTTTTTTTTTGAGTCTTTTGCAACAGACTTTACCTAAATCCTTCTGTGATCGAATAATTATCAGTTTTGTAATTACATTTAATAAAAATATCTAAACAGGCAACATGTTCTACATGTGATTTTAAGTGTAGTGTTCTCTACTGCGTAGTAAGCATATGTAGTAAATAGCAAGGCATTCGGGATTTGCCGTAAAAAAGAAATGCATATTCCTACATGAAGACTCGTTAAAAGATGGTGGAATTCACAAGGATCCCAAGATGCCTTAGAAATATAACATTTATCTGAGAACAGGCAACATGGAAGCATTACTGCGGAAGGAATTGAATTTCCATGATGCTGATATTTATTGCCTATTAGTTAATAAATCAACACAATTTTATTTAAATGAATGAATGTTATCTCATTGGATAAAACAACTTTGCAACTGGTTAACAATGCAAATTCCACAGTGACCATAAATCCTTCACTAGATATCCACCAAATTACAGAAATTACAAATTACAACTGCTGGCTCCTGCCTGTCACCATGTAGTCAGACTTCTTTCCTGCCTAAAGCTCGGGCCTGATGACTCTTGTTGTATTTGTATGACGTGTGTACACATTTCTCACACGTTCTAGCCCGCTTAATGGGAATTACTATTACAGGATTGTCAGGGTGATGAACAGCAGCTCAGGAACATCATATTATGCATAATTAAAAAAGAAAAGATTTTATAACAAAAAATAAAACCTGACCTGCATTTTTAAGCATTAACGACACAAAGTGAGATGTTTGTTGCAGATGATGATGATGATGATGATTGAGCTGTGAAATGAAAGAGTGTGATTAGAGAGAGAGAGAGAGAGAGAGAGGTTGATTTCAGGTGGAAGTGGGAAAGCCGTCATCGTCATTGTTACCGTCTTTAGACACCGTCTGGCAGCGCATTAATGATAAAGCCGTAGTGTTGACTTGACACTTTCAGCCGCCCACGTCTCATCCGGCTCCGACTGAAGGTCATTAACATGAGCTGACAGCTGTTGGAGCTCATCATCATTATTGCCTGTCTGTGTTTGTGTGCTCGTTTACAGAGGGATCTGGCGGGAAACAAAAATATAGTTGGCTACCTGGACTCCAGTATCACCGCCGTGGGGTCAGGAGACGTCTGGGAAGTTCTGATATTAATGGACTTTTGCAGAGGTCAGCACTTACCTCTTATTCTCTCTCTCTCTCTGTCTCTCTCTCTCTCTCTCTCTCTCTCTGTGTCTTTCCCACTTTTCTTTCTCCATTTTATTCACTGATCATGGCTTCCTATGTGTGTGTGCGCGTAGGTGGTCAGGTGGTGAATCTAATGAACCAGCGGCTGCAGACTGGCTTTAGCGAGTCAGAAGTCCTGCAAATCTTCTGCGACACATGTGAAGCCGTCGCACGACTGCACCAACGCAAGAGTCCCATCGTCCACCGGGATCTCAAAGTACGAGCGACGACTCCACCTCCCTCCTCAATCCACCTGCTCTTTTAAAGGAATTCTCGAGCGTTTTCGGTGTAATCTCCGTCTACTGCATGTGTAGTGTATTGTGAAATTACCACATGCAGTCATTTTGATGTTTCCCTGAACTGAGAAAAGAACGGAAGACCTGTTTAGGCAAATCGCGGTTGTAATGGAAGTCTAAGGGCAAGTGCTGTGGTGTCATTAAACGTTTGTGTAACATGTTTGTTGTAGCTTGAAAGGTAATTCAGTCAAAAGTTAATTAAAAAAAAAAAAAAAAGTAAACAAAATGATATTTTATGTATATATTGATTTATTGCTGGATAAGGCTTCATAAAATGCAGTATTAACAGTCATCATGATAAATTAATTCAACAACTGCCCTTAGACTTTCATTGTGAGTGAGTTTGTAATAAACTGCTTTTCCGTCCTTTTCTCAGTACAAAGAAAAATTGAAATTCCTGTCTGTGGGAATCACACATATTCTGGAGATTAAATTGAAAAGCACTGGAGTTTTCCTTTAACCACTGCGATCAGCTTGTTCTTCATTTTGGAGCGAACACCTCCTCAAATCGACAATTTCAAATTCCCCCCCTTAACCTAAATACGACTAGACATTCTAGCTGTCGGTGTAGGACCATGTCGACTGCACGTCGTCACACCCTTTCTTCAAAACGAGTTGCTAAACAGGATTAAACACTTTGAGAGTACATGACTTGATTCTGTATGCTGAAACAAGTCCAGATGTGTTGAGCTGATTGGTGCGTTTGCACAGCAGCCATTGGCTTTCAGAATACCCCACACACACTAGCATTGCGGAGAACATGATAATGTTTTTGCACAAGTTTAGTACCTGTTGGTGAGTGCAGGTTAAGTCATCAATCGCCTTTGTTCACATTTTATTCCCACTAAATAACAAAATGTAAAAAAAAAAAAAAAAAGAAATACGTGGAAAGTTTCTATGGTGTGATGAGACAACAAACGAGAAAATTAGCTATATTTGGCAAAAACCAGCACTGCTCGTTACCATCATCCTAACAGTGAAGCATGGTGGTGGTAGCATGATATTGTGTGGATGGTTTTCTTCAGCAGGGACTGGGAAAGTGTTCAGGGTTGAGGGCAAGATGGTTGGAGCAAAATACAGAGCGATCCTAGACGTTCCAGTCTACGAGAGACTTTAGACTGGGGTGGAGTTTCAAGACACGACCCTAGGCATACTACCTAAGGAAACTGTAGTGGTTCAAATCCAAGAACATGGTCCACATAGTATGGTGCCACTCCGCACATTATCATGCTCGGGTAGGAGGTGTGGCCCAAAGTGTAGGCGGAGTTGTACGTTTAATGTGACTTTAACAATCCCAAATTGGTGGCTATAAACTAATCTTAGCAACATTAGGCATTAGGACCCCCCCCCCCCCCCCCCCCCCAACCTAACTGTTTCTTTAATGCTCTCTGTCCTCTTCCTCTCCTCGTCTCAGGTGGAGAACATTCTGCTGCACGACCGTGGTCATTACGTCCTGTGCGACTTCGGCAGCGCCACCAACTGGTTCCAGGACCCTCAGGCCGAGGGGGCGGCCGCCGTCGAGGAGGAAATTAAAAAGTGCGTTTTTAATCCTCATCCCACTTGTTTGTTGAGCTGTCTGCTGTCTCTCAGGTGATGTATGTTGTAATGTGTGTGTTGATCTGCAGGTACACCACGCTGTCCTACAGAGCTCCAGAGATGGTCAATCTGTACAGCGGGAAAGTCATTAGCACTAAAGCTGATATCTGGGTGAGGACTGTGTAGAGTTTTCAACAGCTGTTATTTCACTTTCCTGCCTTGGTGACACTTTGTTGATTTTAATTGTGTGCTCTGCATTAGAGTTAAAATTCATATGACACATTTGTGCTTGTTTTCTTTTTTTCATAATTGCTAAGGAGGCAGACTGGTGTGTGTGTGTGTGTGTGTGTGTGTGTGTGTTGCTCCCCACAGGCCCTAGGCTGCTTGCTGTATAAGCTGTGTTTTTTCACGTTACCGTTTGGAGAGAGTCAGGTGGCCATCTGTGATGGCAGCTTCACCATCCCAGACAACTCGCGCTACTCGCATGACGTGCACTGCCTCATACGTGAGTCACACGTTTCACCATCAGTCTGCTCATCAGTGCAGTATTAACCAGTCTCAGTCATATGGTCTTGATTACAGATATTACCTGTCTCTCTCTCTCTCTCTCTCTCTCCATCTGTCTGTCTATTTCATGTCTTGTCTATCTAGCGGTTTGTCTTGTCAATCTCATGTGTGTCTCTCTGTCTATCTTGTATCATTCAGTCAGTCTGTTGATTTCATGTCTATCTCATGTGTGTCTGTCCTCTCCGTCTCTCTATCTTCTATCAGTCTGTCCATCTGTCTGTCTAGCTCATGTCTGTCTGTCTGTCTTACCGTCTGTCTCTCTCATGTCTGTCTGTCTGTCTCTCTCATGTCTGTCTGTCCGTCTCTCTGTCTGTCTCTCTTATATCGGTCTGTCCATCTGTCTATCTATCTCCTGTCTGTCTGTCTCACAATTTGTGTCTGTCAATTTCATGTCTGTCTCTCTATCTATCTCATATCTGTCTGCCCATCTGACAGTGTATTTCATGTCTTCCTGTCTCTCCATCTGTCTGTCTATCTATTAATCTGTCTCTCTATCTCATGTCTCTGTCCCTCTGTCTCTCTCCATCTGTCTCTCTCTCATGTCGATCTGTCCATCTGACAGATTTTCTATCTCATGTCTGTTTATCCATATGTCTAT
Organism: Cranoglanis bouderius; assembly: GCA_023630585.1. Taxonomy (NCBI): domain Eukaryota; kingdom Metazoa; phylum Chordata; class Actinopteri; order Siluriformes; family Cranoglanididae; genus Cranoglanis; species Cranoglanis bouderius. The sequence continues at coordinate 4,106,086 of CM042549.1, forward strand.
GCCTATCTAATTTCTGTCTGTCTCAGGTCTGTCTGTCTGTCTATACCTATTTTATGTCTGTCCGTCTATCACAGGTCTGTCTGGCTCATGTCTTTCTGTCTGTCCATCATTCTCTTGTCTGTCTGTCCCTTTGTCTATGTCTATCACATGTCTGTCTGCCGTCTGTCTGGTCATCTAAATCACCTCTACTTTTCTGTCTCATGTCTGTCTGTGTCTGTCTTTCTCTTTCTGTCTTTCTTTGTCAGTGTAACTCATTTGCTCATATGTCTCTTTCCTGTTTCCTGTTTCTTTGTTCTTTTCTTTCATGCTTTAACGTCTCTTGTCTGTCTCTAGGTTACATGCTGGAGCCAGACCCTGACATAAGGCCTGATATCTACCAGGTGTCTCATTTCGCCTTCAGGCTTGCACGCAAAGACTGTCCAGTACAGAACGTCCATGTGAGCAGAGTGGTTTTTTTTTTTAAATAGGTGTGATGACTTAGTCATGAGCCTAAGTCATCACACTACAATAGTGTCATAGCTCCAGTGCAAAACGAAAGAAAAAAATGTATATCATGGGTGAAATTACATACATTTAATTTTTTTTTGTCCATTTTCCTCTTTCAAAAGTTGTATAACCAATGCAGTAATGTGAAGACAGCTTAGTGCCACGTTGTTTCATTATGAACCCCCTGAACACCCCCTGGGTGTGATCACTGAGTCATTGCTCTGTTTTTCCTCTTTTCTCATCAACGCCCGTGTTGTACTGCTAAACCCAAAAACCATTTCCTGTTAGATTTATTCCGCACGCATCATTGGCACGTTTGCCTCGGAGGAAGCCGGAGGAAGTAGGTTTCCGCTGCCACTTGGCTGTGTTCCAGTGGCCTGCTGTTGTGTTGAAGGTATAATGGATGCGTTGAGTCGGCACGTTAGGGATGGTGAGGCTGCAGAGTGGCATTGACGGCAGCACGTGGAGAATGTTGCGGTCAGAAAAACAGTATAGCAGCCATTGTTGGGCTTCGTGACCTCTGACCCTGTTATTTATTTATTTATTTATTTATTTTTACACCCGTAAAAAATGTGCATGGGGTTTGTAAACGGACACGGCACAGTTTTTCGCGATTCATGTCGGTTAATCAGCGCTCGAAACGAATGTTGAAAAACATGTGTAACTCCTTCAAATCTTCCTAACAAAGGAGCTAGAGTTCATTCTCTCACTCACCATTTTCTCGCAACGTTCAGTTTCATTAACGAGAAATCCAGCGTAGAAATAGTGGAGACGTTGATAAACGCTGGATTCAAAGTCCCAGAATGCAATGCAGCTATACGACACGGTTGCCCTCAGCTAGTTAGTGATCTACGAGATGACGAGTGTCAGGTAGAGGTGAAGCGAGGGCTAAGTACCACTGCACCACTATCAGCAGGTAGTCGAGCGGCATTGTGGGTAATGTAGGATACCATTAACCAAAGTGAATATAGACAAACGTATAGATGAAAGTCATTTTTGTATGCACCAATTCTGTCATTATTAGTGATATTCTTTGATATTTTATTGGTAATTGTGATCCTTTCTTTTCTTCTCTTAAACCTGACCAGAATTCTCAGATTCCTATGAAGCTTCCTGAGCCAATCAGAGCAAGTGAAGCAGTTGCCAAAAAGAGTCAGATTAAAGCCAGGTGAGAGAGCACCCCGACTACATGCATTATATATCTATACTGAGAAGTCTGTGCCATGAGAATGTACGATACCTGATATTTTTCTGATTTTTTTTTGTCTTAGACTCACTGATCCAATCCCGACCCTGGAAACCTCCATAGCGCCACGGCAACGGCCCAAAGCGGGCCAGGCTCAGCCGGTCGCAGGGATGCTACCCATACAGCCTGCTCTCACACCCCGGAAGAGAGCCAATGTCCCAGCGGGACCTGCGCAGCCTATCAGTGAGTGGAGTTGCTGAGCTTTTTACGCTGATTTTGTAAAAATAAACACAGGGTCAAGTTCCAAAAGACAATACACATTTGTGTGCGTGCCAGTTTAAACACGGAGGGATTTTGTTCTTAATTGACACAAGAAACAGGGTACGTCATTTCAGCTTAACCCAGGTTCACACCGTACAATTTTGGCCACAATTTGGTCGTCTGAGACAAATTTTGAGGTCCCTATAATCCTAGGCCAAAACCTGTCGTCTTTGATCGCTAGACATGTTCCCCGACAGCCGATTAACGGCCGTTGCAATCAGATTTTTCCTCCGATTAAATTCTGGCAGATAGCTCTGGAAATACAAATTTCTGGTGAGCTACTTCATTCTAAAACATGACCGTTTAGTTTAACAACAGCCACTGAATCGACTTTTTTTGACGTTTTATTTTCTTTCCTTAGTCAGGGATTGATGACGTAAAACTCCGTACGAGTCTTCTTGCGTGCGTCCGTTTTTTTTTTGCGTCTTGACTGTCGTAGGGTCTGACATTAATGACAACCGAGATCCTTCAGTGGGACGTGGCTTACAGCGGGGATCATGTCCGTACAGTCTGACGAGCAACAATCGTAAAGGACTATTAAAAATTGCACAGTGTGCACCTAGCTTTGGGTTATAATAAGCCAAAATAGAATAAAAACCAGCTGGCAGAAGGGCTTGTTCACTTGACGGATTGAATTTAATCAGAAACAAATTTAGTCAAATGATTACAGCATCATCTGGCACAAAAATACTCCAAAATGTTTTTAGGGTGAGCAGAGGTTTTGGAGAAATGGTCTTGGAGGAGGGTGAAGCAGATTTGCAGCAGTAGAGATTACACTACTCTAAAGCCCTTAAAGAATGGCATGACGACCTTGCAATTTTGACTGAATCGATCGACTCTAGTAAACCCGGTGGTTTAATCAATGTGTCTTTTTAAGCACTGCCTAATGAGGGCTTTTTACATCCTGGCTAAGAATATTCTGCAGCTATTGAGCCTTAATAGCCAGAATCCTGCCGCGTTGCCATTTGACTTTGTTTAAAAGAAAAAAAAAAGCCAGGAGCCATTAGAGCCCTTCCACATCACATCTCTAATGATCACAGACTGGTCCGTTGGAGTGTATTTACAGGCAATGTATGAGTCAGATGGGGTCGAAGTGTTTTTTGAGCTTCTATAAAAGAGTCCAGGGTTAGGAATCGGACAACTAGAAGTAGACTCGAATTAGTGCTCAACATCTTAACATTAAAAATAATAATAATAATAAATTCAAATTCACACAGCAATTAAACTGTAGCTGCAAGGTTTAATCTATTTATGAGCATCCTTTTAGGTTAGATAAAATATAAAAAAAAATAAATAAATCATTGAACATATAAAAAGTATATTGGTTGATATTGTGGCATTTTTTTTGTGATGAGACGTTTATTTAACATTTATGGACGGAGCCTCGAGTGTCAGCACTTTGTAACAGTCAGTAGGTTTTCCATCACAGAATGTCTTCAGCACAGAGGAGTTTGGTTTGCTTTCTGGTTGTGACAGGCTACGTTTGGAAAGAGACATTAACCACCTCACACCCAATCTTTGATTGTTTTGTTCTAACAGCATGGCCCAAATGATTTATTCTTTGCTTAATACTATTAGTAAACTTGGATTAAACTAAACAATGCTGTATCTTGATCTTAGAATCTCCAAGTGATTCATAGAAACCTGTGTGCATAAATTTACATGTGAGGACAATCATTAAAAAAAATTATTCAGCGTCAATATTATCAGATACGTATTATAAACCTGTAGTGATTATATGTCATGTGTACAGACACTATAAAACAAAAGAAGCACACAATTGTATAGAATGTCGTTGTATGCTGTAGCATTACAATTTCCCTTCACTGGAACTGACCAAACCTGTTCCAGCATGACGATGCCCCTGTGCACAAAGTGAGCTCCATGAAGGCATGGTTTGAGAAGTTTGAGTGGAGGAACTCGAGTGTCCTGCACAGAGCCCTGACCTCAACCCCACTGAACACCTTTAGGATGAACTGGAACGTCGACTGCACCCCAGACCTCCTCACTGAACAACAGTGCCCGACCTCGCTAACGCTCTTGTGGCTGAAATGAACAAATTACACACACAGCCGCGCTCCAAAATCTAGTGGAAAGCCTTCCCAGAAGAGTGAAGCTTATTACAACAGCAAAGGGGGACTATATCTGGAATGGCCTGTTCATAAAGGACATATGGATGTAATTGTTCAAGCTTTCCACAAACGTTTGGCCATATAGTGTTTCTTGCATTGACACTAGCTTCTCTTCTTGTTTTATTTTTAATTCAGTTTTTGTCTCAAATTTGAATGTGCATTGCCTTACAGGTGTGAACATTACGTCTCAGCCACAAAAGCCTCAGCAGCCTGTTCCTGTTGCTCAGCAGCAAGCCACACCTGTATCCATGCAGGCCACACCCACTCCTCCTCAAGCCACACCCCAGCAGGGACAGCTTTTTGTGCAGCCACAAGCAGCAGGTTTCTACCCTCTTCAGCAGCAGGTACAGATGATATAAGACACGTTCTTTGCACTGACTTTGCTGTAAAAGGGCTACATAATGTGTTATAACTCACTGTTGTTGAATTCTCAAATCTGATTAGCCAGAAGGTGTTGATTAATTTTATATAATAGCAGTTACAAGGCAAATCACAGGTTTATATTAATGCACACAGTCTAATATATTATTGTTTCTATAGTAACAATTCATTCCCGGGGACTTCACATAATCTAAGGCTAGTAATAAACAGATTAAGAAAACATGCCATTTAACAAGGAATGTTTGTTGATATGGAGTAAGAGGAATAAAACCCTTCAGGTCATGCTGTTATAGGAAAATAATCGTCTTTGGGGTGGAAAGAGTAACTTTTACACCATCCTCTTGTTGGTTATTTTCCTATAAAACCGTTGCGTTTTATTCTGTACATAATAAATGGAAGTTTGTTCCCGTTGACACGGTTCATGCATTTATCATTTGAGCCTTTGTGTTTTAACCTGATCTACTGGTTTTAGCTATCACCCCAAGTGCAGAATCTCTACCCACCCCATCGTCAGAGCACCAACTCGCCTGCACCGTCTGCCACATCTGCACAGGCAAGAACTAAAGCCAAGGCCCCTCCTCCTCCTTCACCACTTCTGAATCCGCAACACACTTCTCCACCAGCCCCAGTGCAGGCCAGAACCAAAGCCATGGCCCCTGCCCCTCCTGTGCAGTATTCTCAGATCTCACCTGGACACACAAAAATGAAAGCTATGGCTCCTCCTCCACCAATCCAGCAGCAGCTGGCAGTAGCTAATCTTCTTGCTGCTAGCCCTCTGTCTTTTAAAGCTCCTCCTTCACCTCCAGTCCTACAGGGGGCACTGGCTCCTGACATGAATTCTGAGGAGATGGTAATTCAAGAACAAGAAGTGATCTTTTGCTGGGTTCAAGCTTCCTGAAAATTTCCCTGGAATATTCCACTTCTTGTGTGCCTGTCATCCTCAAGTATTAAGAATAGCACCATTTGTCATTTATATATTTATTTTTTGCTAGTTCTGATGGCAACACGTTTTTGTATGCTAATAATGGACATCTCAAAGGCATATTTAGGTACACAACTCAAGTGGAACAGTTCCTTCTAACATTTCATGGCTGCAGTTCCCCTTTACATACAAATATTTTAAAGATAAAATAGTCACTTAGTAATTGGCAAGTTGACACAAAGGTGAACTTTAACCATTCACTCTGGGTTCTTTCTGTTTCTGTCACGATCAATCAATCATCAGTAGTAGCAGTGGTTCTTTAGTAGAGTAGCTGGTTCTTTTTTCTGATCCATCTCTCTTCCTTGACCTTCTAAGCATAAACAAATTGTTTGTGACTTCCTGAACTGATGTGCTGTCACTAACCAACGTCTTTCATCTCCAGATTGAGTGGGCCTTTCTTATTTGGATTGCATCTCAAATGATTTTGTTCATGATGTCAAGATGTCTTTACAAAGGGAAGTGTTCTCTCTGCTTAGCCGTTTACAGGTGGGCGCTCGGCCCATAAAGTGGGCTCTCTGACTCCGCCCTCATCTCCTAAGGTGGCCCCTCGTGGAGGTCACAGGCGCATTCTGAGTGACGTCACGCACAGCACCATATTTGGAGTTCCTGTTAGCAAGTCCACTCAGCTACTACAGGCAGCTGCTGCTGAAGCCGGTCTCAACAAGTCCAAGTGAGCTCCATCTATCCATCCATCCATCTATACATCTATTGATCAGTCAGTCAGCAAAGCGTTTCCTACAGCAGGTTAGGCATCAATAGTAACGTCTGTACACACGCAAGCCCTGGCGCCTCTTCCACTGCCCCTGGTCCTGCCATGGATTCGCATCCCACTATACATCCATTGATCAGTCATTTAGCAAAACATTTCCTGACAGTCCTTTGTTTTAATCTGACCGCGACTGAGCTGATCATGCTCATTTTGTGTTTGTGCTCCAGATCAGCCAGTACCACCCCCTCCGGCTCCCCGCGCTCCTCTCAGCAGAGTGTTTACCCAGCGGGCGAGGTCGGTGTCCAGTCTGCTGCCCCTAAGGCAGACGCTGGGGCACAGCCTACCTGGAACCCGTTTGGTGATGACAACTTCTCCAAATTGACAGCTGAAGAGCTGCTTAACAAGGACTTTGCCAAACTGGATGGTAAGATCAGTGTAGTTTTATTAGGGAAGATGGATGGAAATGAATGGTTCACTTGGATCAAGTTGTCCATGTGTTTGTTTGGGTGTGTGTTTACAGTGAAACCACCAGAGAAGTCCTCTACAGAGAACCTGATTTCAGGTTTACAACCTGCAGTTCCAAACAAAGGCTTTCCCCAGTGCACAGGTATATACCCAGTTCCTTTACCTTACTCTCCCTCTTTTTCTTTGTGATCCCAAGGAAGGTTTCATGCCCCTGTCGTGTCCAATACTGAATCTTTGTTTCTTTTGTTGCTACCTATTTGTCTTGAGTACAGTGTAAATCCAGTGTAGTCCTTTTAGCTGTCTATTAAGTAGGGTTACAATATGCTCTGTGTGGAGTCTTGTTAGTCTTGTGCTTGGCTTCCAGAAATAGAAACGCGGTAAGACTATGCCACCTTCATAATCACATGTGTGGATTTATAGCGCTTCCAGGTTGCCCAGATACAGCAAGGACAAATGGCTATTTTGTTTATTTGTTGTTCTCTATAGTAATGCATATGAAGCATGACCTTCACATGACCAAGTTTGATCACTGCCAGGATCTGCAGGCTAGTGTTTACTGGACTTCTCCCAGGCTTCTCATTGAAGTGTCTTCATCTGAAAGTCTGATGGTACATCATGACTATGCAGTGATGTATGCAATAAGAAACACTTTGTTGTCTTTATGCCATTTTTTTAAAATGCTGGTTGTCTTGACAGTAGAGCATATGCTAGGTTCCTGCAAATGGTGGAATGAGCTGCATGGCTCCAATAGTCAAAGAAGGATCGTATGACTTTTGTTCCTCAGGAGAAAGGTGTGGTGAATGCTGAAAGGGTTGTTCTGTGTAATCGCTGCATGGGAGGGAGAGGATAGTTTAATCCTTGCAGTTCTTATATAAGCAGGGTTTGGCTGATCCTCTCTGGATCTGATGTCACAGAAACACACACACACAGTGGCAGGAGATGTTGCTTTGTGTAATTAAGGCCCAGGTAAACCCTTTGTAGCTGCATTTGAACGCCATAGAATAGCTTTCTGTGTGCACTCAGGTCATGTGGAAGTCACCCAGCAGCCTGTTGCGTCACTCGCACACACCCATTATGTTTATAAAGTCAGCTTGCTAACCATACGAGAGTCATCAGTTGATCTTTACGAGATGATGTTTAGACTCTTTAACGCAGCAGTCACTCTCTGGGTATGAGGGAGGGGCTGTGGTCTCTGGCCGGTTTGCGTGATCGGATTGAAATGTTTTAAATTTTAAGTGTATTCACACATATTTTTATGTTGATAATCCCTATCTGGATCTAATCCTGATTCTCAAGATGCATGAAACAAATAGGCATAAATGGGATGAACGTTTGATTTTTTTTTTTTTTTTTCCCTGCCCAATTCCTAGAGAAAAGGACAAAGCAGCGTGTCTGCTGCTCTGTGTCCTGAGCGCCATGACCCTTCCCACCCCCTCCTCATCCTTGAACCCTGACCTTAAAATCCTGTCAGTCCTGTAAGTATGGACAGGCCATGGTGGTACATCTTAACAGAACAGTTGTAGGCGAGATCGGTCCACCAATTTTTCACACTTTGGAAAGGTGCTATGTTGTTATTTCAACTTATTCAGTGCTATTGTGCAAATATGTCGAACGGAATATGACTTGTACATATGTTATGCACTTCCATTGATATAAGTGTTAAGAGCCAAAACTTTAACCATACCTTTAACTCTCCTGATCATGCATGAGCAGCAGTTCAAAAAGATGCGATCAGCTGGCTTCACGTGCCTCGGAGGAAGCATGAGATAGCCTTTGCCCTCCCTGGTTGGTAGCTGTCGTTTGATAGGGTAGAGTTGCCTGATGGATTGGAACAGGCCATGACTAAATTAGGGAGAAAATCGGTGGAGGTTTGGGGGGGGTGGGGGGGTTATAATATGGGAAAATTCAAACTACCTACACAAATGCTATCGTGAAACAAACAAAAAAAAAAAAACGGCTCCTTGGGCTTATTTTGCTTCCGAGTGGCACAACAGAAAAGTGTTCACCCTATAGTCTGGTGTTCACAAGTTTAAATCCCGCTGATGCCATCTGTGGCTGGGGGCCAAGGAAGCAAAATGATCTGTTTTCTTCTTCACACGAACCACTAGCTGAATTCCACTAAAGAAACATCTAGCTTACTTACTATGTAAGCATATGGAATAATAATTATAAACTAATATTCAATACATTAGTCGTACTGATGTATCATTGGATGTTAACTATTAAGAGGTAATAGAGTCAAAATAATGAGATTATGTTGAAATGACAAATTAGCACTTTTATAAAAAAATAAAAAAAAATTTTGAAATCATGTTTTGAACCTGCAGTACAGTGCTTCTCCATCTCAAAGTCCATACACTGTTAAAGCTAAGGTTTGAGGAATTGGTGAACTTTAACCTTGAGGTTACTACAGTCACCACACTGAGCTGTGACTCTGTACTGACACGCATGCACCTGGTTTGAATGGATACTGTGCTAACTGCACTACCACTAGCAGTTGGTTTCTCTCATGGCTGCACTACTTCTGAAAAAATGGCCTGTACGTATAGTACAGATCCTTACTCCTGTTCTTAATAGTGTGACTGTTTGTCTGTTGCACGTTCGTGTAGTGTTAAGGATGATGAGATCCTAGTTCTGGCTGTTTTCTTCCACTTGTTATACACCACTGAAAACATCAAGTGAGCCTTGTAGGTTGTCGCTTGTCCTAACATCTTATGTTATGGAAATGGAGCTCGGATGGCTAACGAGGCAGCTGCCATGTTGTGTCTGTGTTGCTCATTCTTCACTAAACATGTCTGAGTTTCCCTCTGTGATGAGTCACTGTTTATGATGAGGACTCAAACATGCATGTTGTGTTTACGTGGTTCTGATGAAATGCCTGCAGTGATGTTTTAATAAATCTTCAGTAGACGCAACAACCTCTGTTTCTAAACTGGAATAGGTTCCTGTAAAGACATTAATTATTTTGAATACTGTGCTTTCTCTTCTCTCATCTTCTCTTCTCAAGTCTTCTCTCTTCTTCTTGCCTCTTCTCTTCTTCTAGTCTCTTCTTAAATCGTCTCTTCTCACATCTTCTTTTCTCATGTCTTCTCTCTTCTTCTAGTCTCTTCTTAAATCGTCTCTTCTCACATCTCTTCTCATGTCTTCTCTCTTCTTCTCACGTCTTGTCTCTTCTTAAATCGTCTCTTCTCTCTTCTTCTTGTCTCTTCTTAAATCATCTCTTCTCACATCTTCTCTCTTCTTCTTGTCTCTTCTTAAATCATCTCTTCTCTTCTCACATCTCTTCTTCTCTCTTCTTAAATCGTCTCTTCTCTTCTCACATCTCTTCTTCTCTCTTCTTTAATCGTCTCTTCTCACATCTCTTCTTCTCATGTCTTCTCACGTCTTCTCTCTTCTTCTAGTCTCTTCTTAAATCTTCTCTTCTCACGTCTTCTCTCTTCTTCTAGTCCCTTCTTAACTCGTCTCTTCTCTTCTCACATCTCTTCTTTTCATGTCTTCTCTCTTCTTCTCACGTCTTCTCTCTTCTTCTTGTCTCTTCTTAAATCACGTCTTTTCTTCTTACATATTCTCTCTTCTTTCTTTTATTTCTCTTCCCTTCTGTTTTTTCTCCTCTTTTTCTCTCTTCTTCTCGTTTTTCTATTCTCATTTTCATCTGTTCTCTTCTCCTCTCTTCTCACAGCTTCTTTTCCTACTGCTCTTCTTATCTCTCTTCTCATCTCTTTTTTTCTCTTCTCACAACTCCTCTCTTCTCTCTTGCTTTGTTCTCTTCTCTACTCTTCTTATGCTCCTTTTCCTCTCTGTTGCTTGTCTCGTTTTCTTTTTTCCTTCTCCTTATAACTTTTTTTACCGTCCTCTCCTCTCTGCCGAGTAGAGAAGTTGATAGAGGGTTTGAAGTCTCCAGAACCTTCCTCCTCGTCCTCTTCCTCCCTGCTTATCCCTGACCTCCCTCTGAACGACCCCTTTAGTCCTGCAGACTCCAGTCATGGTAAACCACTTCTGCTTTACCCCACTCTGCTCCATTTCTTACCTCATCCATCCTCTGACATACCCTGCAGACTCAATTATTTTTTCACAATCTTCGCCTTGAAGAAGCAGAGGATGCTCATCCATCTGTTTGCCTCTCTTTCCCTGCGTTAGCCTCAAGCGTCACCTCCAACTTATCTATCAGCCCATCTGTCTGTTACTGCATGACTGACCCAGACAGCTCGTTTCATTTCATAGACGCGTGCCTAAAAAAAAAAGACTGCAGATGAAAAGATCATGTCTCATTATCTTTTCACTAATCATATTTTCATTCTCGTTGTACACAGCCGTGATGGATACTCTTATTCCTGGTCTGGAGTCTCTACACACCGATTCTGTGTTGCCAGGTCAGTGCAGAGTCCTCTCACGTTGTCAGTTTTCTTTTTATTGAATAGATGACCCCTAAGACACTTAACAACAGCTAGAACTGTTGCGGTTGAACGATGACTACACTATTTATCGAGATCATCCACAAGGTCAATAAACAGGAATTATGAAGTTTTATAAGCTTGATCAAATCAAAATGAATATTTTGTCTTTAGTGACTTAGTTTGCATTCAAAACGATGGACCAATCTGTGCTTAATCACACCAATATTAATCCGTCATTCCAAAACGGTCATCTTTTGTGTGAAAGAGTAGGCTGGCTCTTACTAATGTGATGTTTCCTGTCATCACTCATTAATTAGCGCTTGTGCGTTGGTCAACGATGACTACACAGTGTACCAAAGTCGTCCACAAGGTCAATCACAGGAGTCTTTTTCACAAATTATGCATTCGATGACTCGGTTCTATTTTGAGGTTTTATCATTTTAATCTTTCTCACTGCACAGTGCTGGTTCAGCTGATTTGTTTTTCATTTCCTCTTCTTTCACCTTCATAATTCTCTATCAGTCTGTTTCAAATGCTTCATAGTGATTATTCGTGATCAAGCAAAGCAATGAAAGCAGGTGGCATTCAGAAACTTGATAGAGGCTTGATACACAATGCACAAACACTTTAACACAGCAGATTTTTTTTTTTTTTTTTTACATTTGGCTTAAGCAGCTTTGCAACACGAGCTGCCTTGGAACTGAAATTGTTGGAGAAATTGAATATCATACTTTGACAGGATTTATGGTGTTTCACTCTTTGAGTGCTTTGAATGCTTCAAAGGTCAAAGCTATTTCTCGATCAACAGAGAACTAGATGAACGGGCCTTCCCAAATGTCACGCTAACATCTCGCACCTATTTCCTTTCTATCCATCCCCTTTCTATCCATCTCCTTTCTCTCAAACTGCTTATGTGGTTGCTTTATCCAAACTTGCTTTATCTTTCCTGCTTTGGCTATTCTTAATCCATTATCTGTACATCCTCTACCATTCCTGTCCTCCTTCCTCTTTCTCCATTGTGTCATCCAGACGCCCTGGGTGGCGGGGAATCTCTACTCGGTGGTCCCCTGCTCTCTCATTCCTCATCGGGAGTTCAGGTGCTGCCTTCCCCAATGTCCTCCACCCCTGCACAACCTTTGGAGCAGTTAATTCCGGCTCCACTGTCCAGTGCACAGCTTCAGCCGGGTAAGAAGAACACTCACGATAGGGTTGTAATGGGATGCAGTGACATTGATTACACCTTTGATTGAGCTCAGTGTAATGGGACATAGTGTTCCTGATTAAAACTTTTCAATAAATGTGTATCCACAATTCTAGGGTCCATCTACAACCCTAAAGCATTCTACTTTTTCTCCCTAGTTTGGTGTTGGCCAATTCCCACCCACCATCCTGCTCTCTCTTATCATACAGCCAGGGATGGTGAAGGCTAACATGCGCTTTCTCTGAGACACGTGAAGCCAACCAACTGCATTATTTTTTATGAGAGGCATAACATATTGGAAGGAAAGCGTTACTACGCTCTTCCACATGCATGAGCTCACAGCTGCTTAGGATTGACTAGTGACGCTGTGATTGAGAAGACCATGTATGCCACTTCTCCCACAACTTCCACCACTGTTGCTGTTTTCTTACTATTCCTTGGTAAACATCAGTGGTAGCTCAGTGGTTAAGATGTTGGACTACTGATCGGAAGGTTGTACAGTGGGGGGGGGGGGAGTATTTGATCCCCTGCTGATTTTGTACGTTTGCCCACTGACAAAGAAATGATCAGTCTATAATTTTAATGGTAGGTGTATTTTAACAGTGAGAGACAGAATAACAACAAAAAAATCCAGAAAAACGCATTTCAAAAAAGTTAAAAATTGATTTGCATTTTAATGAGGGAAATAAGTATTTGATCCCCTATCAATCAGCAAGATTTCTGGCTCCCAGGTGTCTTTTACGCAGGTAATGAGCTGAGAGAGAGACCTGACCTTAAAGGGAGTGCTCCTAATCTCAGCTTGTTACCTGTAAAAAGACACCTGTCCACAGAAGCAATCAATCAATCAGATTCCAAACTCTCCACCATGGCCAAGACCAAAGAGCTGTCCAAGGATGTCAGGGACAAGATTGTAGACCTACACAAGGCTGGAATGGGCTACAAAACCATCGCCAAGCAGCTTGGTGAGAAGGTGACAACAGTTGGTGCGATTATTCGCAAATAATAATAATTCGCAAACTGTCAGTCTCCCTCGGTCTGGGGCTCCATGCAAGATCTCACCTCGTGGAGTTTCAGTGATCATGAGAATGGTGAGGAATCAGTCCAGAACTACACGGGAAAATCTTGTTAATGATCTCAAGGCAGCTGGGCCCATAGTCACCAAGAAAACAATTGGTAACACACTACGACGTGAAGGACTGAAATCCTGCAGCGCCCACAAGGTCCCCCTTCTTAAGAAAGCACATGTACAGGCCCGTCTGAAGTTTGCCTGAATGATTCAGAGGAGAACTGGGTGAAAGTGTTGTGGTCAGGTGTGGTCAGATCTCTTTGGCATCAAGTCAACTCGGCGTGTTTGGAGGAGGAGGAATGCTGCCTATGACCCCAAGTCATAACACCATCCCCACCGTCAAACATGGAGGTGGGAACATTATGCTTTGGGGGTGTTTTTCTGCTAAGGGGACAGGACAACTGCACCGCATCAAAGGGACGATGGACGGGGCCATGTACCGTCAAATCTTGGGTGAGAACCTCCTTCCCTCAGCCAGGGCATTGAAAATGACCTTAATGACTTGGAGAGGATCTGCAAAGAGGAGTGGGACAAAATCCCTCCTGAGATGTGTGCAAACCTGGTGGCCAACTACAAGAAACATCTGACCTCTGTGATTGCCAACAAGGGTTTTGCCACCAAGTACTAAGTCGAAGAGGTCAAATACTTATTTCCCTCATTAAAATGCAAATCAATTTATAACTTTTTTGAAATGAGTTTTTCTGGATTTTTTGTTGTTATTCTGTCTCTCACTGTTAAACTACACCTACCATTAAAATCATAGACTGATCATTTCTTTGTCAGTGGGCAGCGCTGTTGTTGCTGGGTCCTTGAGCAAGGCCCTTAACCCTCAGCTGCTCACTTGTATAAACAAGATAAATGTAAGTCACTCTAGATAAGGGAATCTGCCAAATGGCATAAAGAAAATACATAAATAAATTAGCTGTTTTTTTACTGACGTGCAATCTGGTTTTTTGTTGTAGAATCCAGTTTTTTTTGGGTTTTTTTTTCTCTTTGATGGCTAGGATTTTCTTGTTAGCAATGTTGACATCTCCGGCTTTCAATCCTCAATCGCTTTGACCCGAATAAAGCGGTTACTGAAGATGGGATGAAAATTTTTTAAATCAGTTGTGCCTGATCACACGGCTGCTCCCAGTTTTGCATCAGGGAGCAATACAGCAATCTCATGATCATTTTTTATTGTAAAAGGCATCAATGCAGTACTAATGAACTTACTTGGGGAGTGGAACAAACTGTATAGTGTTCTGTATGTTTAAAAAAAAAAAAAGACAGACCTTTGCAACCCATTGCAACCTTTACATTCAGGCTGAACTTGCTTTTCTTGTTTCTGTGCCTCTACCTGTCTCTTTCATTTATACGTTCTATCTTTGTTTCTCTCGCTCTATTTTTGCTGGGCTGCTCTGCCTCTCTAACCCGTTCGGCTCACCCTGTATCCTCTCCAGCTCCAGATCAAAACCCTGACAGCCAGTTTGACCCCATTCCAGTGCTCATCTCCAAAACCCCCAGCCAAGGTAAGGAACAGGAACAGGACTCCTGATCACATGCCTCCTGACCTTGTTCTAACGATCATCCCGGGGGGGGACAGAGGGTTACTCATTTTCTATAAATGAAATCAACAGTGCTGCAGGTTCGATTTTACAGGGAGGTTGATGGTTGATGAGGTGAACCCAATCATTGAGGCTTGAGGACTTATTCCTTGTTCATGCCATGCTTAGATAATTTTGCCATTCTAAACATTAATCTCTAAGAAATAAAGCTGTTTGATATTTACTAAAATTATAGCCGTGATTATTATCATCCGCCAATTTTAATGAAGTCGTTTTAGTTCGTCATTGTCTTGTATATTTTATAAGCCTGTATTTGTTCAAATGTGTAAATCTTTTGAATTGAATTAAGTGTATATCCTAAATGCTAAATATAACCAGAATTAAGCTGCAGATAAATAAATAGATGAATATGCTACAACAGTATCAGTTGTTATAGCTCAAGCCTACATTGTCTAGTTGTCCTTTTGCACGGATTTTCCCCGTGAAGCCGAGATCACAAACGTTTCAGCGCGTACTCTGGACCGAAGGTTGAACCTAATGAAAATGGATTGATATCTCTTGCTAGGGGATTTACTTAACTTCAGCGAGGTTTAACAATGTTGCAGTGGATTATTTGTAACTGAGGAAGGCAGAACTCTTCCGCTGACACATTTTCATAGTGAACACGCTTAAAATCCACTTGATTTTACTGCCCTGCTTAGAAATATTTAGAGTAATATTCCAAACTATGTCGCTGGCTCTGGAGCAAAACATGAAGTTGTCGGATTTTCATTTCTGAAATGCTGTAGCTACTCACAAGGAACCTCCACTTACTTTTCTCTTTATTTTTCTCCCTCTTTCCTCCATAATCCTTTGTTGCAATGTACATCACACCCTATTTTTTTCCTTTTAAAAATTTTTTTTTTATTGAATCTTTCATTTCCTTTATGCTGTTTACACGCTTGCTATTTGCTTTTATCATATTTTGCACACACACCTTTGTTTTCCTCTTCTGTCTTCCATCTTTCTATCTACTTTCTCCTTCTCACCCCCCCCCACACCCCTCTCTCTTCGTCTCTTTCTTTGCATGTTCTAGGTGGTAGCAACAGTGGCAGCTCAGAGACCAGTCTGCCCAATCTGGCCTGCTCCCTGCTGCTGGTGGACCAGCTCATCGACTTGTAGAAGACACACAGAGAGAGAGAGAGAGAGAGATGGGGGGAGCGAGGGAGGGATAGAGGGACAGGGGAAAAAACATGCAGGGAAAATGTGCAATTCATAAACAAAGCTATAGTTTAGGTTATGAATGATACAAGATAATACTACACTTGATCCCAAAAGACTGTGTCCTCCTCCTCCTCCCATGTCTGTCTGTCATTCACGTTATTGTTGTTTTCGGTTTTTCTTCTGTTGCGCTCCTCATTTCCATAAAAAAAATCCATCATGCTGTACGTGCATCTGGTCTGTAGAGCAGGACAGCACTAAATCTGTTCCACGGTAGGATTTAAAAAGTGATAATGTAATGTTTTACGAATGTACTTTGCCATCCAGTACCAAATAACAAACCGTAAATCCTTCCAGAGATTTAGGTGTAATTGGTTATTTTGGTGTTGTACGCAGGAACTGTGGATATATTGCTCCCACTGGCATCAGGGACAGGAACATGCGTTCTACAGATCATCACATGATCGATTTTTTTTTTTTTTTTTTCTCCCAGAGACTGGGCTCCACTAGGGCTCCTTATTCTGGTCCAAAGATACACCAATTAGCTATCTGTAGCTACAAAAGCATGAGCAAAACATAGTGCGATTCTAAAAACAATGTAAATTATACAGCGAAAAGCTGCCACATAAGGGCTGATTTCTACTTCAGCAGACATGTGCAGACATTTACACAGGTGTCTGCCAGGATACTTGAGTGAAATGCGAATGTTTACACTAGGGGCAGTGTTGCATGTACCAAGTTGCAAAGTACAGAACAATAAACAAAGTCTCATGCGTCACTTTAGTAGAGCGAAGGGATATGAGAAGAAAAGTACTGTGCGTTATAAAGTAGAATTTTATTGACATTTTCCATGCATTTATTCCATGCTCGCCTCCAGATCGTCGTCATCTCATGTTGTCGTCACTGTACGTGAATTGTCACCGATTCTGCTTTGGGTCTTGTCCCAACCCCAGTGCTTGTCCTGACTGGAGATGCTCTCCTTCCCAACACCGTCGATTCACAATACATGTTCAGATTTTGGAGGTGTCTGCACTGACTGGGGGTCAATGCTGATGTGTTTATGTGCCTCTTCACCAAAGTGTAAATCAGCCCTCATTCTGCGACCTGTACAGGGATTTACTATATTACTGCATGTCTAGACATTCCTTGAGGCCACAAATTCAATAGACTTTATATATATATATATATATATATATATATATATATATATATATATATATATATATACAGGTGCATCTCAATAAATTAGAATGTCATGGAAAAGTTCATTTATTTCAGTAATTCAACTCAAATTGTGAAACTCGTGTATTAAATAAATTCAATGCCACAGACTGAAGTAGTTTAAGTCTTTGCTTCTTTTAATTGTGATGATTTTGGCTCACATTTAACAAAAACCCACCAATTCACTATCTCAACAAATTAGAATACTTCATAAGACCAATAAAAAAAACATTTTTAGTGAATTGTTGGCCTTCTGGAAAGTATGTTCATTTACTGTACATGTACTCAATACTTGGTAGGGGCTCCTTTTGCTTTAATTGCTGCCTCAATTCGGCGTGGCATGGAGGTGATCAGTTTGTGGCACTGCTGAGGTGGTATGGAAGCCCAGGTTTCTTTGACAGTGGCCTTCAGCTCATCTGCATTTTTTGGTCTCCTGTTTCTCATTTTCCTCTTGACAATACCCCATAGATTCTCTATGGGGTTCAGGTCTGGTGAGTTTGCTGGCCAGTCAAGCACACCAACACCATGGTCATTTAACCAACTTTTGGTGCTTTTGGCAGAGTGGGCAGGTGCCAAATCCTGCTGGAAAATGAAATCAGCATCTTCAAAATGCTGGTCAGCTGAAGGAAGCATGAAGTGCTCCAAAATTTCTTGGTAAATGGATGCAGTGACTTTGCTTTTCAAAAAACACAATGGACCAACACCAGCAGATGACATTGCACCCCAAATCATCACAGACTGTGGAAACTGAACACTGGACTTCAAGCAACTTGGGCTATGAGCTTCTCTACCCTTCCTCCAGACTCTAGGACCTTGGTTTCCAAATGAAATGCAAAACTTGCTCAGATCTGAAAAGGGGACTTTGGACCACTGGTCAACATTCCAGTTCTTCTTCTCGTTAGCCCAGGTAAGATGCCCCTGATGTTGTCTGTGGTTCAGGAGTGGCTTAACAAGAGGAATACGACAACTGTAGCCAAATTCCTTGGCACGTCTGTGTGTGGTGGCTCTTGATGCCTTGACCCCAGCCTCAGTCCATTCCTTGTGAAGTTCACTCAAATTCTTGAATCGATTTTGCTTGACAATCCTCATAAGGCTGCGGTTCTCTCGGTTGGTTGTGCATCTTTTTCTTCCACAATTTTTCCTTCCACTCAACTTTCTGTTAACATGCTTGGATACAGCACTCTGTGAACAGCCAGCTTCTTTGGCAATGAATGTTTGTGGCTTACCTAGTGAACCAAACTGAGAGACCATTTTGAAGGCTCAGGAAACCTTTGCAAGTGTTTTGAGTTGATTAGCTGATTGGCATGTCACCATATTCTAATTTGTTGAGATAGTGAATTGGTGGGTTTTTGTTAAACGTGAGCCAAAATCATCACAATTAAAAGAACCAAAGACTTAAACTACTTCAGTCTGTGGCATTGAATTTATTTAATACACGAGTTTCACAATTTGAGTTGAATTACTGAAATAAATGAACTTTTCCATGACATTCTAATTTATTGAGATGCACCTGTATATATATATATATATATATATATATATATATATATATATATATATATATATATATATATATATATATATATATATATATATATATATATAAATAAAAGGACCGGCTACATAAAATTCTTTGCTTACAAAGACCTGGATAAACCACTAATATGACCAAATGGCGATAACGGTAACCTTTTAATGGTTAACCATGAATGATTATTTTATGACAATTCAGAGTGGTTATGTTTTGCCTCGTAGTGGCACTTCATGTTACCACTTTCAGCAAGCGCCATGGACTCTGGACAGATGAGACACGGCGTTAGCGGAGAATAAACACATTTCTCTGTCCATTCTGTTTGCGTCATCCACATTTTGTCTCTAGCCCTGTAGCTGACCTCTGAGCTGATAAGACACCTTCAGCTAAATAATTTACATGACAAGAATGACTTCGATGAGCCGCAACAGAGGATCTGCTACAGAAGCCGAGCTGGTTCCCGTTTGTTTCGCCATGCACTGAACGTTCAGCTCTGTTACAGTCATTTTTTTTATTTTTTGAGTGCTTGGTTAAATCCACTCAATTACTTTGCCGAGTCCAGACCGCGTTCCACCAGTTGATGACCCCTGAAATCGATTTCCTGGGAAAGGTTGATAATTCAAACTACCGAAAAATTACATTTGAGGAGTGTGATGCTCCAAATCTGTTTCTCAGCACAATTGCTGGGATCGAAACGACTCCAAACCAAACCTCACCCGGAGGCCTCCGAAGACTCCAAAAGGAGGAAGCTCTGAACGCTGGTGTTTCTAAGCATTGACCCGAGAGATTTCGAGTTGTCTTGTATCATATTGCATGATTTCGACTTGTAGCACATTCCAGCCTTACCGAGGCTCGACGAGCACAGGAAGTGCAATATACATGAAGTCCCTCGGCTGAGCACCACCACATACACGTTTCCGCTTGCTGACGTCACATAAATGCTAATGATGGCATACACTCCATGTACATAGTCCCGGTCAGTGCAGGTCTGATCAATGTTATGCCAAGCTCTGCATGTGCAATATCAATTATGGACATGGCAGCAGTATTTGCATATGATATCGCGTCACTCGATGTATTCACGCTTCTGTGTGCGCGCGTCAACCTTTAATGCGATCAGAGATTAGAAATTCGGCTTTATTGCTATTCTCAGGAGGTGTTGTGTGCTCACATTATCATTTATTGCCTCTGTGTTCTTCCTCTAATTTGTTTTCCGTCGTTTAATCATTTGTTCATTCCTTAAGCTTGTGCTGCTTTCTCAGCCAACATTTCCCATGTTTTGCTTTACGCGCACGTGTCCATCGTATCATAAATTTTTTTCCCCCATTAGATAGAAGTTATAAAAGGAAAAAAAAGCTGTATGAAACACGTAGTTAGAATATTAATCATTTTAAAAAGTCACAGAACCCAGTGTTCTTGTTAATTGTAGCTGTTAATATAGCTGTGTTCTACATGAATGTATGAAGTGAACATCTACACTCAACTTGCATTACTCTTATCACATTTATTACAGTTTATGAAGTGTTTTTTTTTTTTTGTTTTTTTTTTTATGTGAATCTGAAGTGCAAAGATCTTAAATCTGGTCTTTTCTTACTCTTTTATGCTTTGCTGGGGATCAGCGCTACTAATCATTTACTACAAAATGGTTTTTATAAGAGTTTAAATTTGTCCGCTGGAGAGACAAACTGATAACTAGGTGAAAGGAACAAGTTTTAAAGGTGCAGTTTGTAAAATCTAAACATGATTTAGAGCTAGTGTAGTCGTATACGGTTAAAGACACGTGAGACAAAACGTGATTTGCAGACTGGCAGTGCAGTGGGTGCGGCTACTTTCATTTTCTTCAGGCGTTTGTTTACATTTTTCTGACCCGGAAATTAGGTCCGCCCCTGCCAGAATGGAGGATCTGGCATAACTTATAAGGAATACATAGCTTCTGTACATGCAGAGGTGATGTTTTGTGCATCTCTGCGACCAATTGGTGTAAGCGGTTAAAACTTTAGGCCACTAACTACACAGAAGTTTATGAGTTCAAATCTCAGCACTTGAACCCTCAACTTTTCATTTGTATTTTCAATTGTAAGTAGCGTTGAATTAAATCGTCAGCCAAATGAGTTAAATGTAAAAAAATAAATAATTTTTTTTTTAAAAAGTGTCAAATCGCCTCAAAAAATTACAAACTGCCCCTTTAACTCTTGCAATCGTTTTTATTCATTTTAAAGCTGCATTTCTTTTGGAGACGTGCTTTCTCCTTCTCTTAAACCGGGCTTATGATGGAATTGATTTTCCTGAGGTCGCTGCCCTGTTTCCACTGAGCATGAACTTTTTCTTTACACTTTATCTTCTGCCTCATGCTGCAGGAACGGGGAACGAGTATACAGCCATCTGTTGTACATTTCCGTAACTGTATAATAATTACACAGATGAAGGTGCCAAGCTCATAAGCAGGGCCTGAGCACCATTTCAGAGAGCACAGTTTTCCCAGGACACATCGATCCATTTAGATAATTATATTGTATAGAGAATCATGATTGCATATCGAAACCAGTGTGCTACAGTTCACAGACTGCCATGTGCATGCTGGGCTCAGATCCTCACTAAAGCACTACTGTAACATGGAATCACTTCCGTCGAGACGTTAGTGCTAGTAAAGCTTACTGTAAGTTAAACTTCGACGTTTCAAATGAAAGAATAGTGTTTTGTTTCCGTTCTTATTCCGAAGCAATGCAACTGTAGTGGTCGTGTAATTATGTACATTTCTGTAGTAAACGTATTCATTCTCGTCAAACTTCTTGCAGTCCTCGTCTCTGTCGTACCGTCCGGTCGTATGCAGGTTGTAACGTGGCTGACCTATGCAATCCTTTTCGCAGACCCCACCCACAAATACACACACACACACACACATATGCACACTGCACCGTGGCTAAATGTTAAGCAATTTAGCGTCGCTGATGTTCCAATGTTTTGTGTTGCAGTGTATAGCTTACTCCTTCCGGTCAGCGTAACACTGAAAAACCTGACCAATACTTGACCGCAGGTATTTTATCAGTCTGGAAGATCGGAAGATGTATTATCTATCAGCGTGTTCCTTCTATTTTTATGAGATGATGATAAAATGAATTTTAAAAGATTGGGATGGTGAATAAACATGTAAACGTGAACAGATGTCCATAGTGTCTTGTTGAATTTGTCCTCCAAGTTGTGTGGTGTGCAGTGGAACGGGAAAAAAAAGATAAGAGGTAGTCGCAGATATGATGAAGTTTAAATAGTTTGTCATAATCCAACCCCATGCAGAGAAATCTCAGTCGCTTTGAGAAAGCTTATTGAGAGTGCCAAAGGCTTATGTTTATCATTCCATTACATAAAATATTGTTTTAATAAGAAATGGCTTTTTATTCCCCGGCTTGTCCTAAGCTCCCCTTACACTAACCTTAATTTATTTTCTTTTTCCTCTCTTTTCAGTCTTCCTGAAGCTCACATTTTGCTTTTTCCCCTCTCCTGTTCCCCATAGGTTCCATAGAAGCGCTCATAAAATCATTAGGCTTAACCCAAACTCACAGATGAACATACAGACGGGTGACAAATACTAAGACAGTAAAGTGCTTGGCCAACTCGAGCCACAGGACCAGCTTGGCATAAATTCTACAAGTCTCCAACACCGTTCTTCTAAAAAAATATTCCCTCAGATGGTGTTTTGATGATGGTGGTGGTGGAGGGTTCAGTCAGATTGAGATGTGGCGAGTGTGAAGGCCATAGTGTGTAATGTACATCATTTTCATCCTCATCAAATCATCATTCACTGAGCCCTCGTGCCCTGTGGATGGGGGCGGAGTCATCCTGGAGGAGACCACGCCCGTTGGGATAGAAATGTTTCATCATAGGATAAAGGTGATCGGTCAGAAGAACTGTAGAGTTGATTTGCAGTGACGGTTGGCCAGACCATGCCAGCAAAAATAAATAAATACTCCCCACATATTTTTTTCCTTTAATTTGTCACCTGTCTGTATACAAGACCTGTTTGCACTCTGGTTATGTTCCAGTATGCTTTATCTACTGTGCGCTGCACATGACCACTCGATTTTCAAGACTTTTTTTTCCATAGTAGGTATGAGGAATAAAAGTAGCAAATAATGAAATTATAAACTGATAAACCTAAAGATGATTGGATTAAAACCGTGCATTTTTTATTAACCGTGAGCCACATTCCATCATCCATTATTTATCCATAATACCTCAAAATTACTGGCGCGAAAAGCTTGGACGTAACATATCCTTTCATAAAAATAAAGGTAAAACTAGAATATATTAATTGTAAAAAATTGATTTGCTCATTAGAAGGTTGATGTGTTAATTATTTGTAATTTTCTTCTGCTTTTTGTCATTTAAGGAACTTTTTTTTATTATTATTATTTTTTTTTTAAACTTTAGTTTAGTTTATTATATAGCACAAGTAAAGTTTGTTACTCCTGCCTCATATTTGTTGGATATGTCTGGATTCAGACAAGCTTGTTAGAACTAGGCCTAAGCAACAACAGCCAACAACGAGCAGGAGAACGATAAAATAGAGAGGTAAATCCCAAAAAAACATATTAAACAATTAGTCAATCTTCTAAGCAGTGACCAATTTAAAGAAAAATAAAAATGTGAATGATAAATAATGAATGACAATATCTTGAACGCTGTGGTTCATGTTTTGATAAAATCTGCTCCGTTCTAATCAAATCTTCTTTGTATGTATCAAATCGCGTGAAGGCGTGGATGACATGTAGGCTGAGAATTTGTTCTAAAATCAGTCCTCACTTGGAGATTTAGGTTTCTAGATTCGTAGTTTACTGCTATATTAACCTTTCCTACATGTGCTACCCTCTGTCCACAGTCTAAAGGTAAGAGTTTGCTCCGTCTCCGTATCTGTATCTTATGTCTGACTTTGCCTTCCTTGTTTCCATGAGTCTTAGCTTTCCATTTAATACAATATCTCTCCCACTTCACTGAACCACGTAAAAGCTTTTTTTGTTTTTTTGTTTTTTCATACAATTTGTATCCCTTGCAACATACTTATTTTTTTATTTAATACACAGCTTATTTTTACAATATGTGGAAACAAGGCTGTAGTCTCTCTATTGTAGCTGTTGTTTGTGGATTGGAATATAGTAGTGTTGTAGATATTTGGTGTTCGTCCATAGTGTTGTTGTGAAATATTGCTTGTTAATGTACAGTGTGTTCTTTTTTCCCTTTTATTTTTCTTTTGGCAATAGCTCATTTGTTTGTTCTCCAAGTCTATGTTTGTCTTTTCTGCCTTTTACTTTAAACATCTCTCACAAAAAAAGTAAAAATCGATTAAAAGGATTGTTTCGGCCGAAAATAAGATGCACACAACTTTCTACTTACTCCAAAACATGTACTCGACCAGCCAAGACATGTTGTGCGCTTTTAGTTTTGTACTACAAATGTTGTTAACAGGTAATGGAAGTCTGTCATCCAAAATTGTTTATGTAAACACACCACATTTTCATATACTTGCTTTAAACGATATAGTTAAGCTATTTATTCTTAACTTTAATTTTTTAAATTTTTTTAAACGGTAGTTGGGATGGTTTTTGTTTACAACTTTTTAAAATTCAGAGTGAAGCTATATTATCGTCTGCAAAAAATCTCAAATTTTAGAGGCGGGGCCTAAGTGGTGGAATGATGCCAGCCAGTGATTTTGGTTTTTCAAGATGGCTACCTTCATACGTTTTCAGTGTTAATCTACGCAGTGAAGTTTTGTTCATGCTCATAGATTCCAATACGTCAAACTGTGTGTTTTACTGAAGAATTGGATGTCGGCTATTTACTGAGAAGAATTTGTGTGACTTCCATTGCTTGTTACCTACCTTAGTCTTGTAGCTTTTGTGCAAAAACTAAAGAAGCAAACTTTGGACACCAAACATGTCCTGCCTGATCGACTACATCTAAAGTAAATATAAGGTCAAATCTATAAGGTAGACTCAGCAAAGTGGCATCTCACGTAGTATTCACATGAAGTATAAGTGTTAGCATCTTTTGTCATCCAAGTTTGACCTCATGAGGTCATCTTGCTGAATCTACCACAGACTGTGAGCACTCCAGTACTCACTGATGTAATTTTTTCTTGTCTCTCTATGTTCTCCAGAAGATAAGGGGAAGACTAACGGCTATGGCGTGCTTGTAGAAGGTGACCAAGCAGAAAACCAAACTGAAGATTGGATGCACTCCAGCGATGAAGATGATGAGGATGAAGATGAGACGACAGGTGACGCCAGGCCGAGCGACGCCTCAAGCCTCGACTGCAGCGGCTCGAGACCTTTGTTGCAGGACTTCGACGAGGACGAAGAACAAGAGCTGGATGCTTCAGGAAACCTCCAGACATCTTCGAACTTTGAACCCAGTGATGTCCCACAGTCCTCTCTGATTACTCATCAGCCCTCTCAGGACCACTTAGTCCAACCCTCCGAGCCTAGTGCTGATGTCTTCTCCAAAGCACCTTTTCGGGTGGTGCAGGAAGCCGACAGCGACGTGGATGTGTTTGCGAACGCTCCGTTTCCACGTCCGTTGGCTTCGTCTCAACAACCAGATGTCTTCCTCCAGGCGCCATTTGGAAAGAGAAAGGAAACATGGGGGACGGTTTACACCCATCCAGTCCCACAGGCTGGGATGCAGCGCTCCAATGTAGTGCCTTTTAGTCAAGGAAGCCTTGAGCCGAGCGTCCTCGATCAAGTGGCCCCTTTGCCCTTTCGACCTCAGGCTTTAGCGAAATACTCCAGACATTACGACGGACCCGAGGTAAACTCTGATGATCCGTTTCTCGCTGCGCCTTTTCATCGTAAAGGACCTCAGGAGAAGCACTAAGGTGGACTACGTACTAATCTAATCACCTCTGCATCCTTTAAGTTGAGGTGATTCTTTGATGGAAGGATGCTGAGGAAGTATCTTTGTGGTGTCTGCTAGCGAAAAGATAGAATCCTTCTGTGAAAACAAGAAACCGTATGCAAGAATGAAGCACATACTTGCTGAGATGTGGTCCTTACCTGGATTGAACTACAATGCAAACCCAAATGTCTATGTTCTATGCCTACCTCAGTTTATTCCTATGCTGAGAGAGAATCTGATTTTGATCATGGTTTTCAGATGAGTGTACACTTGAGCCTGGAAGGAAGCATCCTTGCTGAAATGTAAACGTATTCCCTACTTGGTGCACTCCCTTATTTTCTCGCCTACTTACACTGGTGATGGAAAAATCCCCACCAATGGAGAAGTTCTCGCTTGAGTGTTATTGAGCTACACTTTCACACCACATTCAGATGGTTGCACAAGTCGACACAATAGCACTAATATCATCATCAAGGGTCCTAGTGTTTAGTTCTTGCTTCCTGACAACAAATTTATCCATATGGCTTGGCGTTTTTGTTGATTTTCAGTTTCCTGAGCCTCAACATTAACTTTGCTTAAGCACGACCATGAACACGTCATACCTAGGGGCAATTTGGAGTCACCAATCCCTGTTTTTGGGAGGTGGGAGGAAACCGGAGAACCCCGAGGAAACCCACCAACACCAGATTGCAATGCAATTTCAGGGTA